>OZ010572.1:123960575-124005575 GCA_963932145.1 Acanthosepion lycidas
CTGGGCCCTTATAGCCTTGGTCTAGGAGTAGAAAAACTTCGAATTCGAAATCAGCCTGGGAATGATTTGGCTCCGTCACGCTGTTCACGATATATCCAGACGACTCTATGGATTGCGGGTCTCGTATATCTGATATGCGCAATTTCCTTTCAGATCTCTCCACAATTTCCTCACCTTTGTAGCTCTCAGCGTCTTTTATCCTTGTGCTATCCCTCCTAAACTATATTCTATCTATTTACACAAGCTCGTTACGTAGTTTACATGATATTTTTCTCTCTCTTGCTTTCGCTGTCAAATTTTCCAAGCCATGTTTCCTCATTCTATGCCCTAGAAATTTAAACTATGCCTTTCTTACACACACATACACATTAATAATTAATTTCAGATGTATAGTCATATTCGAGTAAATTCTAAATAGCTATTCTGAGTAAACGAAGCCTTATCACAAAAGCAAGTTCGGTTCTCTATGCATGTTTAACGCTTCGAGTTTTTTTTTCTTATATTCACAACCATGGTAGGCTGGCTAACTGACGGATTGCTTGTCAAATTTTTGTATGAAACATCTGGTGAAGATCAAACACTTCAACCGGTAGTTATGCGCCGCCCGACTACATTTGTTAACCATAAAGCTACGCATTGCAAGCGACTTTTTAGCGCCCACTGGCATTGCAAGCGACTTTTTAGCGCCCACTGGCATTGCAAGCGACTTTTTAGCGCCCACTGGCATTGCAAGCGACTTTTTAGCGCCCACTGGCATTGCAAGCGACTTTTTAGCACACCGTCGCATTGCAAGCGACTTTTTAGCGCCCACTCGCATTGCAAGCGACTTTTTAGCACACACTCGCATTGCAAGCGACTTTTTAGCACACACTCGCATTGCAAGCGACTTTTTAGCACCCACTCGCATTGCAAGCGACTTTTTAGCACACACTCGCATTGCAAGCGACTTTTTAGCACACACTCGCATTGCAAGCGATTATTATTTTTTTTTATTATTTTTTTTTTATTCGCCGGCCTTTTGTCATTATCAGGAAAAACGTCTGATTTTGGAACGTGTGTATTTTATTTTAATACAAGCACCCAAGCTCGCCTTATTTGAATGGTTAACGCAGCATAATCTTCCTTTCTTTATTTTCCACATTCTGCCACATGCCAGACTTAGATAATCTTAATAAAAATCTAGTGTGAGATTGAATTACAAGTGTTGTAATTCCCCCCCTACAAAAAATGAGTTAAACAAATTCGTTTTCATGTGGTTCTAATATAAATGTCTGACATTTGTTGTAATTCGAGAATGCAAACTAGTATGACTCTTGATAAAACATTCCCTATTGGTTTCTTTACTATTTTTTTATTTTTTTTTTTTTTTGTATGTTTTAAAGGCGGTATTTTTTAATTTACGAACAGACGATGCAAAAGAGCGATAAATAAATTCAATGGCGAATTGGAAGGGCGAAAAATACTTTTCGAAAATTGAATCCCTTATTTAGGGATTGAAACATAAAATATAAACAAAAAAAAAATGTTTGCAGATGTGTTGTTTCCCCGCTTCTCTGGCAGCGAATGAAGAATGACTTGAAGTTTCAGATATTTGTTTCTAACAACGATTTCTGGGAATATCAGAAAGGGAATGTTAAAAATGAAGTTTTGACGTCGAACAGAAACTACAAGCGAACTGTTACCAGCAATCACTTTGATTTAATGGTTGATTTTACAATATAACGAGGCAATCCTGAGAGAATTGGAAATTCTACCAGGATTTACCATTGGCGGCCGCAACCTTAACAACATGAGATACGCGGATGGCACAGTACTGGTAACAAAGACGGCAAACGAATAACAAAACCTCCTTCAGAAGGTAACAAAAGAGCGCGCGAAGGACTAAGTATAAACTACAAGAAGACAGAATGCATGGTCATCAGTAAGAGGATTTTGAGCCCAAAATGCGATTTGCAAGTCAGGAACAATATATCAAGCAGGTGCGGAAATTTAAATATCTGGGCAGCGTTTTGACAGAGGACGGCAAGTACGCAGGCATAGACGTACTGGGATGACCAAAGACGCATTCCAAAAGCTAGGCAGAGTATTATGAGTCAGGAAAGCTTCGTTGGAAACCAAGAAAAGAGTACCGAGCTACTACCTGACATGTCCTCCTCTACAGCAACGAATGTTGGACGATCTCCGCAAAGATGAAGAAGCTAGAGGTAACGGAGGTATTAATCTACAGAAGGATGCTAAGGATAGCATGGACGGAGTGTGTGAACAACGGTGAGGTTTTAGAGAGGATGCAATGAAGGAGGAAGCTTATACTTAACATCAGGAAGAGGCACGTAATGAGAAAAGAGGGCTTGGAGAATCTGTTACTCACAGTTCGAATAGATGGAAAGCGAGACGAGGGAAAGCAACGCATGACTGAGCGCTAAAAAGTCGCTTGCAACGGGCTTAAGCAAATGCATTGCAGAACATTGCCTGGGGGAAGTAGCAAAGGGACAAACTTATTGACAGATACAAGGGATAGGGGAAAGTTGAGAGCCATGATCGCCTACGTCCTGAAGGGATATGGCACATAAAAAGAAAACAAGAAACCCTTGTCGGAATATTAATGTCGATTTTTTTTTCATAGTTCCCCCAGTGAGGATCGACTTCACTACTCAGTAATAATAGTCAAACATACTAGCCTCGCTAATCATTGCATCATAGTGAAGCCCCTGGAAATGTTTTTACTACGAAATGATTTGCAAATTATTTTTTGCTTAGGTTGATTGAATGCATGACATATCAACCCTTTTTTGTATGGAAGCACCTAGCAGTAATAATGATCTACCAGTATATCCGTTTTTATTGCCTAACGTTGGAAGTGTTTTTATTTAAGAAATACATTGAAAATTATGTAGGCTGAGTTAATTGACTTAACATGCCAGCCCTGAGGTTATTTAATATTGAATTTTAATATGGAAGAAAGAGTTAGGGTCGAACTTATTACTCGGTAACAATTCTGAGATGAACATTGCTAACCATTACACCATGCCTAGGCGCCAAAAACTACTTCAATTCTCAGAAATCCTTAGTTCCACCAGTTTAGATAGGTTTGGTGGGAGATTTTAAACATGCCAACGTTAGTTGGGTTATTTCATATGCGATTTTTCTGTAGTTATCTCGGTGAGGTTCGAACTAATTACTCCCTAGTCATTCCGTTTAAACATGGTCACGTTGTCGTCAAGTGGGCGACGCTGTCAAAACGTATTCCTAAAATTTGAGTATTTTGAATGAAAAATGAAAAGAATTCTATTTTGATCTAAAATTTATATGTACGCTTGTCGAACATTAATCTCGCTAGAAAAGGGGAAATACTAAAGAAGCCAGGTCTAGTATTCACCGTGCGTGAGATGGATATTATGCCTGCTTCATAAATCCTCCTAAGATTTTTATTATGAAAATATTTTAAAATCTTCACGGAATCAAAATCGAAATTATGATCTGCTTTAGTTGTGTGTACAACTAAAGCATTGTTTAAATTTCCGAGGCGAATCTCTCGTTTATGTTCGAAAACACGAGATTTTACGGACCTATATGTTTAAACGGAACGCTGATCATATAAAACTTCCAGTTATGTTTGGATAGGTCTTGTTCTTATGTCCATCGTCTTTGTCATGTTGAATTGATAATGTGAATTATATTTTATGGATATGTCCTGAAGATGGTTTATTAGACCGAAACGTCCGACGTTGACATTATGTTAACATTGAAACAGCATAATTGCATATAAGGATTTTTGTTTGTTTTTTTCCATATATTTTTCTTCATACTGTCGGATCTATATCCATATATTTGCACACACACACACACACACACACACACACACACACACACACACACATATATATATATTGTCTGTTTGTGTCTGATTTTAAAAAAAATTATAAACATTATGCCTACTTATGTTTAGCATGATCCGTTCATATCCATGGTTATTTTTCCGTGTTACAGTCAAATGATGGAAGAAATGCACTGTAACAGTGAAAATCATTTTATTTCCTAAGTACTTTCCATCTCTTTCTGAGATCATCATCGCTAGTAAGGCGAAAAACTGTTTAGCTATCCATTACTGATTTTTTCGTTTTGCGTTTAAAAGCAACGTGTGACAGTTTGCTTTAGCGTTCATTAGAACGTGTAAAAAAATATCCCCTATGATTTTTTTCTTCTTTTGTATGTGAATGTCATGCTCAAGTGGGCATTAAAGCATGAAAAGTGTTCTTTTTATAGGCATTTCCAAACATTATTACAGTGTTCGTAGTTGATTATACTCCGTGTCTGCTTCAATGTTTTAATGTAGATTGCTTCGAGGATCTTTAGACTTAATTTTTTTTTCTTGGTCTAAGATAGTTTTATGAATGTACTGTCAGCAGTTGCATTTAAACACGATACATCACAAAGAACTATGTGAACTGCTAGGTGAGCTTGAATTATTTGGGGATATTAGAATAACCCAGAACTTTTACTGAAATTAAACTGCCTGCATGAGATCAGGAAATGAATTTGGTAAAAATAGAAAGGTTTTAATAAAAGGTGTGTCTTCTCACCGGACTTATTCAGTCTTTACAGTGAAACGATCCCGAAACGATTACAAATTCACGATTCTTTAATTGGTAGCCCAAATCTTAACATTATATATGAAGATGACACTGTTCTGATAGCAGACACAGAATGTAAATTACAGGAATTCCTACAGTAAGTAGTAGAGGCAAGGAAAAAGAAAGGCCTAAATATTAACTGTAAAAAGATATAATTTATTATTGGCAGCAAAAAAATAAAAACAAGTGGATTACCAATTGGAGATAGAAAATTAAATAAATATAAAAATTTAGCTGCATGTTAACATAGGATACAAAATGCAACACTGAAATCCGAAGGCGGGTTTGGGTAGCGAAAAATGCCTTCCAAACTGTAAGCAAAATACTAAGAAACATGAAAATTTAATTGGAAACACCAAAAAGAGTAGTCAACTGTTACGTAATATCGATCCTCCTATATTGCTGCGAATGGAGAAAAGACTTGGAGTAACAGAAATGTGATTCTACAGAAGGATGTTGAGAATAACACGGACCAAAAGCGATGATGAAGTTTTAGAGAAAATGGCAACAAAAATGATACTTGTACGTAGCATCAGACAGTTGAAATATCTAGATACATAATGAGGAAGGAGGGCTTGAAAAAGTTGATACTGAAAGGACATATTGAGGGCAAGAGGGACAGAGAATACTGTACCTACGTAAATGTTTGCTAGAACACTGATTAGAATAAAAGATCGGTTGGTTGAACTTATTTAGAGGCACATCAACTTCTATCGATTATTTAATGCTGAAATCTAAATATTTTGAACAAAATTTTATGGTTTAAACTAAATATAATTTGAACGCAATTTCATGCCTTCAATTACAGATAAAATGTCTTGTTAGTCATTTTGCTATAAAATGTATTGTTACTAATTCTGTTTGAAATATGTATTGCTGGAAATTCGGTATGGTCGGTTTGCCCGATTTTGTTTATCGGCATATCAATAACTCTATGGGTTATTTAATGCCGAAATCTAAATATTTTGAACACAATTTTATGGCTTCAACTAAATATATTTGGTACGTTTTATATGAAAAATGGATTTTTCTACTTTCATAATGTTTTTTTTTTCCATTTGATTCTGGTTTACTATCTGTCTATACTTGGACGCAAACAGGTTCTATCATCTCAGGTTAGGATGCATCTGGAAACAGCCGCAATTAAGACGTGATTGCACGCTCCTCAAAATCGCCAATCTCCTGATCGGAGGCCTTGATGCTGGATCTAGTTTAACGTTATACCCAAGACTAAGGAGCGATAGGAAAGTACAAACTTTGCCTGAGGCGGTTAAAAAAAAAGTGGTGGTGACCCATGATTGGCCACGTCCTAAGGAGACCAGTCACATAGAAGATCTCGTGAGACCATAGCTACAACGTAATGACCGTGGTCATAAAGTTTATTAAGCTACGCAATAAAATTCGATAGTGAGTGCAAGTTTGTTTTGTCTATCAAACTTTGTCTATGTAGAAAAAAATAGAAATATTTTTATGTTTTGCAAGTAAAGTGCATTTGCAACCGACGTGCGATTATTGTAAAAATAAAATAAATAAATAAAATAATATATTGACAATATTTTTAAAAAAATCTTTTTAACGATGTGTTTCAGAAATTCTTAAAATAAGTTTATCTACCGTCCCACAGAGCCATTAGATGGAAACTTGGATAAAAAAGAGTCTTCAATTCTGAAACTATAATATATATATATATATATATATATATATATATATATATATATGTATGTGTGTGTATTAGTGCGTAGTTTTAAGGCAAAAATGACAAATCCTTTTAAAGAAAACAACGTTTTACTTTTCAATGGAAATATATAAAATATATTTGAATCTTGTTTTTTATAATTTCATGATTTTTTACTTGTGATGTCTTGCATCATTTTTCTGTGTACATTTGCGGAGTCGTGATATAAAGAAAAACATTCTGAGGGAATATTTCAAAACTTTTTTTCTTATTTTTAAGTTTTATTCAAGAAACCAAATGCAATTGTTTTTGTTTTTTAAAAAAAAGTTATTCTCGTCAAATCGCTTCTTGTATAATTTAATGCGCTTGATATGAGAGAAAAAAAATCTTTCTATCGATTCACTGAACATTTGATAGGTTATAACTTTTGGTGTGTTAAATTAAAAGAATTGTAGAAATATTAAAGTTTTAGAAATTAATCATGTGCGGGTTCGTCATGCGAAACATTAAGTCAAGTCGTTTTTTTTTCCTTTCTAATTTGTAACTTTTAGTTTTAATTTTTCTTTAATTTCATTTTGTCTAATTATTTGAGACAAGAGAGTGCAGATGTAAAAAAAAAAAAAAAAAAAGTAATTCAATGTTTCTTTCACAGTAAATAGTTTCTGTGAAAGCAACGTTATAAAAGCTCTGATATTAGATTTCTGTGTGAGTGCTTGATTAGCAAAAAGAAAATGTCGTTTTGAATGTTTTCCTTTAAAATTAAATAGATTTTGAAAGAATTCGTGCTTTGGATTTGATCTGTAGACCTTTGAACTACTGACTTCTATAGACTCTACGTTGTAGGGTAATGGTTAACGAGTCTAGTGCTGTTGGCCATGATTACTGAGTAGTGAGTTTGTTCATTAATGGGTCCCCCATAGAAATTTTAATATGAAATAATCCAACATGTCAAAATCAACAAACCTAATGCAAACTTATTTTAAATGCAATTTCATAGCAAAAACACTTTCCAATGCTTTTTCATAGCAAAATCCCTTTCAAATGTCGTTTTATAGTAAAAACCCTTTCCAATGCCTTTTTATTGTGAAATCATTTTCCAATGCCTTTTCATAGCAGAGAAAGTCTCTGGTGCCATTTCATAGCATAGTCGGCCTCTGGTGCCTTTTCATAGCATAGTCGGCCTCTGGTGCCTTTTCACAGCATAGTCGTCCTCTAGTGCCTTTTCATAGTATAGTCGTCCTCTAGTGCCTTTTCCCAGCATAGACGTCCTCTGGTGGCCTTTTCCGAGGATAGTCGGCCTGTGATGCCTTTTCCGAGGATAGTCGGCCTGTGATGCCTTTTCCGAGGATAGTCGGCCTGTGATGCCTTTTCCGAGAATAGTCGGCCTGTGATGCCTTTTCCGAGGATAGTCGGCCTGTGATGCCTTTTCATAGCAAAGTCACTCGCCGATGCCTTTTCATAGCAAAGTCACTCGCCGATGCCTTTTCATAGCAAAGTCACTCGCCGATGCCTTTTCATAGCAAAGTCACTCGCCGATGCCTTTTCATAGCAAAGTCACTCGCCGATGCCTTTTCATAGCAAAGTCACTCGCCGATGCCTTTTCATAGCAAAGTCACTCGCCGATGCCTTTTCATAGCAAAGTCACTCGCCGATGCCTTTTCATAGCAAAGTCACTTTTCAAGCTCCTTCTACATAGTGTAATTGTTCGGGACGTTAGTCTAGTTTAATAAGACAACTAATCCTGACTTGATCCCCTATCATTAAATAACAGATCAAGGGCTGACATGTAAAATAATAAATAAATAAAAAACTTAACCTTACTGAATACTTTAAGGCAAAGTTCGATTCAAACAGTATTCCTATATTTAGATCATTCTCAAAATTTAGTTAGCATTTATTCTTTTAGAAGTTTCTATTCAATTTTTTTCTGAGACCCTTCCATCGAATGTAGAGCTATTCAATACATTCATCCAAATGTTCTTTCACTTTAAAAATTTTTGTTAATGTCCTATCCTTTTCGAGTTGGGCACCTTCGAGTGGTGTAATGATTAGAATGCATATCTTGTTAGAACAATTAAGAGCGAATTCGATCCTCAGTAGGTGTACACATTCTTTCGGCCTTATGCTACATCTAAGCGACGCTTAGAAAATCACCACATCCATTTAGTGATGATGGCTCTCCACATATTCATTTTCATTCTCAGTGAATCGACATGTCTTCTTGGGAAATATAGTACTCTAGTTTACAGTTGCGCTGTCCACCGTTCTTTCTCTTAGACTGGCTGATACCCCAGGTTCAAGAAAACATTTTACTTTGCTATTTAGATCGAAGGTGAGATTAAAAAATAACCATACTTCTTTCAAGGGCATGAATGCAAAGTGGACGTGACACACTAGATAGGAATGTGTTCACCGAATACGCATACCGCGTCGATAACCTTTTCATTTTCTGCAGATAATTGAATGGATGCTGTGAATTTAGCCATCCAGGTTCTTTTAATGATGGCCGAGATTTAGTTAGTTTTTGCTGAAAGCCAAGATTTAAAATCCTTCCCCAATATGAGATTATGAATTAGCATTTATTTCGTAATGGTTATAGGCACGGAAAGTGGACATGACGTGCTCAGCTTCAATTCCAGCCTAGGGTGCACAATTCGCTTTTGTTCCACTAAGCATGAAAAAAAATATGAATACATCTCTTCTTCTCTCAGCAAGGCAGATTAGGTTCTCTTGGGTGGCAACTAGTCTAGGAAAAGAAAAACTAAACTGGAGTGCAATAGACTCCTTCAAGCTATCCTACCTTAGACACACCGCTGCTACGATGACTTCAGTACAAGTGGTGCTCTCCATCCAACTCTTAATGTCTTAGGAGACTCTTGACATCTTTGAGTTTATTGAATCCTATAAGGCTTACGGCCGCATCACTTTGAAACACCGATTCCAGTAAGATCACCGAACTTAAGCAACGGCGAACTTGGTCACTACCTAACTGGGTGACCACATGGGAATACTTGTAAATTTGCATGTGCGTATGGTGTAATGCATAATGGCTGAAAACTGGATATCGGATAGTTGAGTTCTAATTACAATCGTGTTCGTTATGTTCAGTTACGTGCAAATACCCTTGGGGAAATATATGAATCTACCTTTTCTCCCCTGGCACAAGCTATCAATTAATTAGAGCTTGTATCAGTAAATCATTATCTCAGAATTTCTTAGGATGTATCTGGAAAAAATCGTAAGGTCTAGAAGGTTAGAATAAATGGAGAGGTTGGAAAAAATTGGAAATAAACGAGGGTCTGGAATAAAAGTGGGTACGTTGGAGGGGAGTTTAATTTGGTTTAGTTTATTTTGTTTTACGGCATATCAACCTCAAAGGGGTTATTTAATGCCGACAACATATTAGGATAGATTCGTATGAATAGAATATGTATTCTTTGGTTTAGGTTGGTTTGGTTTATTTTGTTTTATGGCATATCAACCTCAATGGGTTATTCAATGCCGACAAAATTTTTATTGCTGGTAATATTTTGTTTTGTCAAAAATCTGTTTCTTGTAATATTTTTCGTTCAAAATTTTATTGCTATTAATATTTTTTTTTCAAAAATATATTGCTGATAATAGTTAACTATTTGCCCATAGCTGGGACCCTAACAGATGCTACAACCTCGGATCAGGGCGGACCTGGGAACAGCAACAATTAAAAGGTGGTTTCATGCTCCTCAAAACCTCCTGATCAGAGACCTTGCTGCTGGACGTAGTTTATCATCTTACCCAGGACGCGGATGTAGTTTAATGTCTTACACAGGACAAAGCGGGTTGTTTAAATAACCCGACTATTCCAGACGCAAGAGTATTTGCCGAAGTAATTAAATAGGTATTTACAATTATGTTTCATGTGAAATTCAAATGTTGATATTTCAAGATCTTCTCCCGTTCTCTGGCGCAACGCAATATTTCTACCTTGATTTGTTTAACATTAGAACTCTGCGAAAAGGATATAAAACTTAGCCGGGGCTTTTGCTGTGGAACAACGTTTTATGCCCGAATAGTTGGAAAATTGCCGTTCCAAATATGAGATCCAAATTCTAAGCTAACTCTGAGAAAACGATCCTTGCGTGAGGGTCTTTTTGAGAAGTTCCTGTAAATCTATCCACAGGTTGACCCAATGGTTTTGAAGGAAAGTGGTTAGACGAATCACAAAATTACAAGTCATCGTGACCGAGTGTTTGAAAGTGTACTGGCGTTTTTTATTACAGTTTTTGAAAGAGAGCACCATGGAATGTAATTTCCGCTCAGTAGAGTTATAGCATTAACCACAGGTGAACACGGTGCGTGTTGAAAAAAGACAAATATGCCTGAGCAGCCGTCTGCTACGGTCACTGAGTCCATAGGGTATCTGTTGCATACACCTACTATCAGTAAATGTACTCAGATACAAATGGCCTATAGAAAACCATAACCAAATCATTAAACCTGAGTAAAGTTATGTATAGCCGTCCCAGATCAAGACTTTTATACGGATTTCATGTTTGGCGCCCAAATCGTTCAGCGATATCTAAACCGTCAGTTGTCTACAACCATTTTACAACATCAATTGTTAAGAATGAATACGAGCGAATAAAGGCTGTAGATTCTTAACGAGGATCATCCTTCTTCGAACCTTCTAGACTGCTGCTACATAATCGCACACCAAGAATTATACCAAATAATTGAAACCACATCACTTGAAGTTATTCAACAACAGTAACAACTAAAATAGATAGCACCTGTCACTCGATGAGAAAATAATGGCATAATTAAGATGTTGAAGTTCCACACAACTACAGACAAAAGGTTAGGAAGGAACCACCCCCTCAGTATTGAAGAACGATAATAGTGGTCTTAAGAAATCCATTTTACGGAAAAATTGTTTTAAAAGCAAGTTTTTCTTTTTTTTTTTCTTTCTTTCTTTTTGCTCTGTCAACGAATACAGTATATTCAAGGTAACTATTAATATTACCATTAGATATGAGAACAGATACTACACTTCGATCCCAGCTCGAAGGGCAGTGAGTGGAAAAACGTAATTTGAGTAGTACTGGCTGCTCGGTCAATGTATATAGAATGTTTCCTTATAAAAAACAAAAACAAAAAACTGGTAACATCACCGTTAGAGATGAAAACATACTACAGTTCGATCCCAGCTCGATGGGCAGTGAATGAAAAACGTAACTCGGCTGCTTGGTCAGTGTATGCGGAATATTTCCTTATAAGGAAACTGCTACTATTATCATTGCCTTGCATCGTCTGGAAAATTAATCTAGTAAATAATTTGTATTTTGTAGTCAGTTCGATTATCAATGAGTGCACTAAGCTAATGGCCTTGTGCCAAAATTTAAGCTCTGCTAAAAGAATGTTTACAAATCATTAGGCTTTTGGCACGAATGCCAAGTCTATACTGAAAAATAAATGAATTTTTTGTCTTGAATTTTGTAATTGTACAATTTGATGGGGCAATTTTTTTCTTACAAATTCTGTGCCAATGAATAACTTTTTATTTTATTAAATACAGACTGCATGGAAGGAAAACTTTGAACCGGTTTCAATCCAGAAGTAAAGAATGTCTTCAGATTTTGTAATTCAAAGGATTTACAAGCTGTATAATTGTTGTTGATACATCGGAAAATGTGCCAACGAAAAGGAAATTCAAATACGCATTTACATAGCGCAAGGTGCCTTCCAAAATCAAAGCAAAGTATTAAGAAAATGGAATATTTCGCTAGAAATAAAGAAAAGAGTACTCAACTGCTATAAAAATATCAATCCTCTCCTATGACGGTTGATATTTAACAATCTCCTCACAGATGAGGATCAGACTTGAGTCAACGGAATTGTTTCCGCAGAAGGATGCTGAGAATTCTATTGACTGAACATGTGAATAACAAGAACATTTTAAGAATAGTAGAAACGAAAAGGATATCTATGGTTAGAATCATAAAGGGATAATCTGATAGCCTCAGGGTATATTGGAGATAAGATGGACATAAGAAAGCAGCTAATAATCTACTTAACGTAACTGGATGGTAGAAAAGAGATTAAGAGAGATAAGAAAAGCACAAATGTTATTAAATTAGAATGGATAGGAAGTTGTCGAGAGCCATAAATACCTACGTCCTAAAGCGATATTCCACATCGAATCATTTCCTTGTTCTTATTCTAAGAAAATGTAGGAATTGAGCAAGATCTAACATTTAATGGCATCTCGTACGCAAATGACAGGCTTGAAAGTTGACTCAGTAGAAAAATATGAGACCTGAGAAATTTGGTCGAGGAAAGCCGGAAGAAAAGACTATGAATTAGAAAAAAAGATAAAGCCTTATTGTCAGCCAAAAGAGCCTATGAGTTGTGTCGTGGGCGTCTGCATAAGGCAAATAAGGAAATTCCTCTAACAGAAACGAGAATATCAGGAGTATACGAAGTTGTGGAGGGTCATGATCGCCCACGACCATAAGGTAGTTAGGATAGAAGGGCTCTATCGACTGAACGAGATAAATTCTCTTTTAGAAAATTACCTGCGATTGTCAAAATCACGGAAACTTAGAAACGCAAACACGCTGAACTCGACGCGGCATTGATGCTGACATCAAACAATTAACTCGAAAATAAGAGGTGAAAAAAAAGCATTTTTAATTCCAAGAAATATGTTTAAGATCTGCTTTTGCTTTCATGCCAATATTTACACGCGATCTTCTGTTTTGATGAAAGATTTCTTCCAAATTGCCGAAAAGATATTAAGATGTGAAAAGAAAAAAAAAACGTAATGTATATAATATGTTTGGTGCAAAAATAATGACGTAATAATGTCGTTTTTTGACGTATCTTTAAAGTCAAAAAACGACATTATTGCGTCATTATTTTTGCACCAACCTAATATATATATCCTTTGAATAAAGGTGAGGCGCTATATATATATATATATATATATATATATATATATCCAAGATGAAATGGACGTATTAAATCCGACAAATATTTTTTTCTTTATACGTTATTTTTATGGATACAACTTAAGTACATGCTCTGTTTAATTCAACAGTATTAATTACATTTACCGGTCTGAAAGTTCGAGAGGTTTCGTAGAAAACTTGCGTTCTCCGTCAAGAATCGAACCTTTGAGCCATAAGGAAACAGTCATTTGGCCTGATGTGCTGTTCACCAATCAGTCTCAAAGAACTTTCCGGCTAGCAAAGTCCAAATTAGGAAAGTTCTCTCTCACTGAATGGTCAACATAAAAATAACATATAAGCAGAAAATATATTAATATGTAGATAATTGCATATGTAGATATGCCATGATATTTGTGTGGTCATTTGTTTTTCTTCATAATATTTCAAATATGCATATTTTTATTTCAATTATATTTTTATAATTGTAGGTATATTAGCTGTGTGGATGTCAGTTTTTTTTTTATATATGTTTATATGTGTATATATTGTTTTTGTTTTTTCACAATCGTTGGTTTTGCTATTCTTATCAAACTGTGGTGACAGCTGTATTCTTCTGCTTTCTTCATGTTCTGTTTTGTTACGAACAGCGCACTCTCAAAGAAGTTGCAGAACATCTGCGGTCCGTTCGATATAAAGAGAATATACAAAAGTCATTCCATTCTGCGAACTGCACTGGAGTTAATCTTCCTTCGGAAGAAAACATGTCCAAGAATTACGATGCAGTGGTGACAGATAATAATAAAAAAAAAAAGAAATATTAAAGTTAACTGTCCCTTAAGTATAATTCTCTAAGAAAAATGTTGTAATCAATGGAGAAACTTTGAATAATGGAATCATTCTGTCTATATTTCTGAGATGAGGTATTGTAATTATTAGGTTGGTGCAAAAATGACGTAATAATGTCGTTTTTTGACGTATTTTTTAACGCCAAAAACGACATTATTAAGTCATTATTTTTGCACCAACCTAATATTTACATTAATTACAATGTTATCATATTCACGAAATTTTAGCCGTTGTACGCTCCGGCCTTCTTCAGATGATTGGAATTTCGAACCGAACCCTTTATTTCGCCCACAGGGGTAGGTTCTTCTAGTCCCACGTGCCATACCTTTGTCAGTTATTTCCCTTCAGCAACTCATCGACTCCAGAGTTTATTCCCCTCGGCTATGGCCAGGTATTGAACTTAGAACTCTTTGGTTAAAATCATTGAATTACTTCAACCAACGCCTTTGTCCTTAGACCCGAAAGGCCGTGAATGTGGCAAAAATGAGGACGACAGTACGATTGATGTAAATAGCGTAAATGATTTTTTACATGGTTTAATGATAATAGTTTTACTAATTAACCCATATGCGAGAGGAAAAGAGGTGAATTCATACCTTTCCCGAGGGTATTTGCGCGGGAGTGAATATAACGAACCTAACGAGAATTGAAACTCGGCACTCCAATTAAAAATTCCGAGCCATTAACCATTACCCTAGCCATAAATCCAAGCTTACAGCACCTGGTATTCTCAAGCGGTCACCCATCTAGGTACTGACTAGTCTGGATGTAGATTAACTTCGGTGATCGCACGGGGACCCGTGTTTTACATGTGACGTGGCCGTATTCCTACGAGAAACAATGAAATCAGTTTTGGCTGATCATGTGTGAAGACCAACCCTAATTGAAAGAAAATTACCGTACAGAAAATACTAGTGAAAACATACAACTAAAACGTTTTAAGAAAAAATGCAAACAATTTAGAATCCCATGAAATTTTAAGGAATCATGAGGAAAGAGAGGTTGACGAATTCGACACTCACAAGACGTATTCAGCATAACATACAGAGAAACCGTGAATAATCTACTTAATTCTTGTGTTAATGGATGATGGGACAGTCAATGGGAGGAACAGGTGGTTGGAATGTTGAACTGAACCCTTTATTTCGCTCACTGGGATAGACTGTTATAGTTCTACGTGCCATGTTTTATGGATGTCACTTATCAGTAACCTCCTGTTAATTCCCCTCTCCAAGTTCTCCACTGCCTTAACCGGGTATTGAACTCACAATCTTTGGGTCCTGTCACTGGTTCTGTCAAGGATACATGGCACAGTGGATAAAGGCGTTAGTTAGATCCAGTGACGGGAACCAAAGGGTGTTAGTTCAATACCCGGTTAAGATAGTGGAGAACTTGGAGAGGGGAATTGGCAGGAGATAACTGGTAACTGGCATCCATTAGTCATGGCACGTGGAACTAGAACAGTCTACCCCAGTCAGCGAAATAAAGGGTTCAGTTCGATATTCCAAACACCTGAAGAACGCCGGAGCGTAGAACGACGGAAACGTTGTAATAAATATGGCGATAAAGATGAGGACAATAGACTGAGTAATAGGTTGGTGCAAAAATAATGTCGTTTCCTCACATATGTTACTGTGAGAAAACGACATTATTTTTGCACCAACCTAATAAATAGTGGTTAGTATGTATGAGAATGTGTCCCTAATGGAACTAATATAAAGAAATAGGTATGAATTTACATTTGAAAGCTTTGACTGGCTAACCGTGATATATGCTGCAAAGGCATTCGATAAAGTATAAACCTGGGAATCTATATCGATTTGCTAAGCGTAGCTTAGATGTAACACAAAGCCGAAAGTTTGCAGCGACCAGTAAGGAGCGAAATCCCCACCCCCAACTCGCTTGTAAGAGGTAAGCTTGCTAACCATACACAACATCGAAGTGTCCAAATGGAAATCGCTATAGCTATACAGAAAATATACATATCAAAACATTTGGAAAGATAACACAAAAAGAAAAAAAAAAGTTACTAAGCGCTTAAAAGTATATGACGAAGTGGTGAGCAATGATCGAAGGCATATATAAACTAAGCAATTTATTAAGAGGCCTGAAAAATGCCCTTAGACTCAAAAAACTGCTGGTCTATTATAGCCGTGAATCCTGGAGAAAAGTCTATTGTACTCTCAAGGGTGATTTATACTTGAAACGTTTAATATGTATTAATAAAAATTATAATCAATAATGAAAATGCTTCACCTGAAATTCCGATAATAATGTTTGTTTGAATTAATGTCTATTGTACCATTATTTACATTCGGGCTACTGTCCACATTTTTAATGTTGCATCACAATGTTTCAGTCGATGTGCCCTCTAGCTTTTCACAGGTGTATGTCGATCTGAATAATCAATAACACACTTTATTTAATCTTCGCGCGTAGACTGTTCTCGTCCCATTGCCAATGTCTCAGGATATCAAATGCCCAAGTAAATGTGATGTGGTCGTTTGCTTACAAGAAACAATGAAATCCGTTTTGGCTGATCATGTGATAAGTTGCGGAGATTTCTGCTCGAGTCGATGGGTTGCGTTTCTACTTGAGGTCGCAAGCCTTCAGCTGGCCGTCTTATCCCTCTGTATTACATACAGGTTACGGATTCTGCGTAGATCTCACCAGTCGGAAGAATCGGATAGACGAGTTGTGAATAGTTCCGGTTAGCGTAGAGAAGACACCTGCCTGTAACAATCTCAGTTAGGCCGTTAATGTGCAACCTGTAAATACGAGAATAGCTGTGTAACTCAATTTTCAAATCGGAAGCATTTAAGTTTCGATAGATTTGGAGAGAAGAATATGACCGGAGTCTGCTTCGGTCAAAGAGCTTCTGTCTCTTTTGAGTGGAAAGAAAATTGCTTACGCAGAATAAATTTCTAAATATTGATTTAACCATACCGCTTTTAAAGATGGAAATGATAGAAAAGGGCACTTCAGACGCACTGTGATTGGAGATAGGAAGAGGGAGAACTGCATTGAAACATTATTTGTAAGAGAAATGGAACCGGTGGGAAATAATTTTTCCGGAAAAAGAGTCAAATATTTATTAAAAAATATGTATGTATGTAAGTAAATATATATATATATATATATATATAGGGGTGTGTGTGTGTGTGTGTATATATATATATATATATATATATATATATATATATATGTCTGTATGTACTTGTGTAATATATATATATATATATATATATATATATATACACACACTCACACAGAGCAACTGCCGACGACAATAAATCCAAAAATTGTAAACACTCTCTGGAGGAGAAAATAGCTATAATCACCTTCCCAGACAAACCCAAATCACTAAATAAACGATCAGAACTTATCTCAAAATGCAAATATGAAAACCAATTTTTATTACGTTGCTTAAAAATCGAAAATCAAAAACGAATGCCTTGTAAAATACCACCAGTATAAATGCAAATATATGCAACGCAGATAACGTAACCTACTTTCGGCAAACTTAATACTTGATACTAAACAAATAAGATAACCAACCCTCACGAAAAAAAAAACTCAATAAATAAATTACCAAAATACGAATGATGACATAAACACAAGTAAATGTAGTAATGAATAATGAGTAAAAGGCTAACAAATAACTGCATTCGGATCCACAATTATTTCCACTCAATAGCCTCTAGAATAATTTGAAACTTAACCGTTGACATCTACCAAGTAAAATGCCAGGATAATACAATAGACTTTACTAGACATAATGCACCACTGACCAACATATATAAATAGTCGTGTCAAAACGGAACATATATGGCTTGAAGACTGCTGTGAAACATGAAACAGATTGTCGTTGTGTGGTGGTGACTTCAGTGTCCACGTCTATATATGAAGCAAATGAAATACAACATATTGTGTCGGGGATGTATCTGCTTCTACGAATCCCGAGTTGAACAAATGACAGTTTCTATTTTCGAAAAAAAACGTCGGTTTTATAATTCTTTAATTTCACAAAAGTATTTTTTAAAGTCCGAAATCAGTTTCTTGTATAAAATGATTTTTTTTTTTTTTTTCTCTGGCTGGGGGTTATTTTTTTATTTTATTTTATTTTCTTTATTTTTTTTACTGATTTATTATTTTAAAAAGCAACACTTTCGTCTTGAAATCTTACTTTTACTCAATACAGAAATTCAATGCACTCTTGTTGTCTCTGCTCTGAATTATATAAGAACAAAGAAAACCTGCTTTTGAAAAAAAATAAAAAAATAGATGCAACTTAAAATTGGACTCACTGAAAATACTGCAAATAATAAGATGTTTTGAAATAAATATTTATTTCTAAGCAGGCAGACGACATTTTTTTTATCTTTTTAGAAGACGCTCAGGAACATCATGAAAGTGCTGTCTTTTGCGTCACTGTTTATATGAATTGAAACGTAGGAATATAATGAAAATTTACGTCCTGAATTACGCACAAAGCTGCCAGTCTGGCTAGACATGTTTACTGGGCACGGTCCACTCTGTTCAAATGATTACAAACCGAAAAAAAATTACCAAGATGGACAAATCGGCTTGCTGTAACTAAAGTGAACATTCGTGGGCCATCTTCGGCAGAAGCATAAGAAGCCATAGTCACCTTCCAGCAGAATTGGATCGATACAACTTCTTGCACTAAGAACCACAAAATATATCAAATTATGAAATGTCAAAGAAATAAAGAAAAACTTGGAAGCGTTGTCTAAGCTTCAAAAAGAAAATTTGTGGACATAATAAAAAGGAAAATGGATTTAAAACTTTTTTTTTCAATCGGTGGATAGAAAAGTTTTCTTTTGCAAGAATTACGTAGAGAGATTTAAGTTAAAAGTATTGAAATAAAAATATGAGGAAAACTTTTTTTCTATTCATTTATTGCATGCTGTCATTTAATAGTACAATTGTTACTGTTTTAAGTTGTCTGTTCTTTGTTTTCTGATATACGGGTTGTGTAACGGTTATACGCGGGGAAAATGAATTTGGCGGGCAGAGTTCAATTCCTGATTCAGTTTCATTTACTTCGCGCTAATCATCCAGTTCACA
Organism: Acanthosepion lycidas; assembly: GCA_963932145.1. Classification (NCBI taxonomy): domain Eukaryota; kingdom Metazoa; phylum Mollusca; class Cephalopoda; order Sepiida; family Sepiidae; genus Acanthosepion; species Acanthosepion lycidas. Next base: position 123,979,748 of record OZ010572.1, read on the forward strand.
CACCTCCCCGAACAGGAGTAGATGTTTTCCCATTCTTTCGTGTTCAGGATTGCTTTTACGGTTCCATCTAAAGTCCATTTCAAGTCTATACTTCTAACACCTCCATCTAAACTCTGAAATCTGATTTACTTTTTATTTATCTTTCCTTAATAGGATTAGATATGTTCGCCTACCGTTCGGTTCACACTCCTCCTGATCTTTTGAGCAAGAGTAGAGGCTTTATCTCTTTCCTGTTTTGGATTGGCTTTTCGGTTCCTAAACCGTTTTTTTTTTCTTCATTTCTTTCGCCAGAAGTAGCCCCTTTCGTTTTAGTGGCATTATCGCCTTACTTGGGGTTAATTTATTATAAGTAAAAGGCGTGAATCAATCGTTATCTAGTCGTGGGTTAAATAACAAGGCAGATTGGATTCAGTTCCCTTGAAACGGCAACTAGTCTAAGAGGCAAAATTCTGAATTTTAAACACGCCACAACTGCTATGACTGTTATATTTAACAGCCGCACCACCCTACGAAATATATATGTGGCACAAGACCGAGTTTACCGTGGGTGCTCGGCCAAAAGTATTCCCTTAGAACCCACAAAAACGGGTTCAGGGCCTGTCTAACTCCCCGGACGAAAGATTGCCTTTCGGCAAAGACTCGTCCGAGTTCCTCCCTGCTAAAGGCAGGGAGTTCGACAGCATAGTGCGAACAGATCTGGTCGACTTCTATGACTATTACCTGAACTGCTCTTACGACTGTAATGTACTACTTCAGCGGAAGTTGAATTAGCAGTCGTTGATGTTTTTTTTGTTTTTTTGTTTTTTGTTTTTTTTTGTTTTTTGCGTTTGGCCTGAATTCCTGTTAGCACCCTATGTTTGGTTTCAGTTTTCCGTCTCTTGCCCTGCCTTCTACTTAAGGTTATAGAGTACGTTCTATACTTTTATTTAGCCCATAGCTGGAAAGAGACAAGATGGAATAATGTCCCATTTCAAAGGGCATTTGTGCAAAAAAGAACAGATTAAACCCGAATTAGAACACATTTTGCCAATATAACATCTCTACTCCTGATGCAGTGATTTACATTAATTTAGTCGCTCTGTAAACAACTTACCTCTACGTGTAACCCTAACCCTAGCGTCTAACTTACTCTCTTTGAGTCTATTTATCATCTCTCAGTTGCGTCTCTGTCTTTGGACAGAGTGTGCTTATGGGCTTCTCTGTCAAAGGACAAAGGGGCAACTGAAGAAAATAATACTGAAGAGGTACCCAGCCCTGGTGAACAGCTGCCCGAGGCCGCGCCCTCCCATTGCACCGGAGGGAGGGATCGCTGCTCGCACTGAGGCCAGCGCAACCGACGGTTGCATGCGCTGAGGGCAATTTTTGTCTTTGTCCCAGGTGTACGCGCTCGGGTCCCCACCTAAAAAAAAAAAGACCTTGTGTCACATCTCGTCGTAGTGGGTTGACAGAGTAAATTCCGCGTGTACCTAAGCGTAGGCTATAACAAATTCTTCTGTGAAAGGGACAAAGTGTACCCCTTTTTACGCTTGAGATACACGTCTTAATAAGTTTTTATTGTAGCACAGAAAGCAATAATTAAATCGCCAATCTTTTTAATCTATATTACATTAACTTAGTCATACTTCTAAAAATCACTGTTGGTATTATTAATTATTATTATTATTATTATTAAAGGAATTTTTTATAAGTGAAACTTCAAAAAATCATTTTTGAAATAATTACAGTTTACCCATTTGTGCATCCATACATCAATATCTTCCGAATCCTTTTTTGATTTTAGTCTTTAGCATTTTTCACCATTTCTTTGCATGATTCATACATCCAATCTGTCATTGTCAGAACTAACACTAAGGGAGATAATTCCTTATCTGCTTGTGTATTATCGGTATTATAATTTACAGGGGAAAAAAATACAAATACATTAAGATTTTGTCAATCTGTCCATATGCTAAATATGATTATACTATGTGACATGACGGCAAAATAAATAAAATTTTTGTCGTGTTCAGCAGTTGTGTATTGTCGTTTGGAACATTACGTCAAAAAATGGCAAGCGTTTACAATATAGCTTCTGAAAATTTAAATCCTAAAATATGCAAATACACGAGCTACATCGGAAATGAACGAACATATATCGATTTATATTCGAACAAATGTTGATTGGAAATTTTGGCATCTTCAAACTTTGTTTCTATCGATTTAGTCAGTTTTCAAGTAAATGTAAGTTTCGATGAACTTTAAATAATATAAGATCAGGTGCCGACGAGAAACCATTACAGCAAGGCAAGGCGCAATTACACTATTTAAGAAATTGCACGGTCACTTTGTGGCCTTTCGAAGTCTATATTCACGAACTTGAACGTAGCTTCTCGGAATAAAAGGAAATAAGTAAGCATTGACTTTCGTACAAGCCAAAAAATAAAAACAAAAAAAAAAAATTTGTAAAAAAATAACGGCAGGCCAAAAAGATGTTTCTTTTTTCCCATGGCACCGGTTTTAACCACCTCCACCCTTCCGCAATCTTTTAAAAAGCGATTATTGGACTGTAATAAAACAAAAACATATGAAAGTGAATTTATATAGTTTCTCTGTTCTTCAGAATTGACAAAAATCAAACACTATTTAATAATTAAATTGTTTATTTAATATATTTATTATATTATTTATTACCAAAGTTGGCAAAACATCGACTAATTGTTCGAACTTTATAAAATGATTTACTTATAGTTGGTTCACATATTTTAATTTAGTAAGTTTATAAATTTATGAATGAAAAATTGTTTACATATTTATTTCTTTATAAATTGGTAAACGATAAATTGAATTGCATTAGACTTAATAAAATTCTATTAGTTTTTAGAATGTTCTAAATACAAAATTATTCCCGTAAATAAAATGTCTTAAATTAATAATACCATTGTGTTCATGCAGAGTTACAATTTTTTGTACACATCTTTGCAGAAAATGACCATAGTGTAGACAATAGTATCTGGGCGTGATAGAAGACCTTCCAGCAACTGTAAGGATATATGTTGGAGTGTCGAGTAACAGTTCCACTACACTATTGCTGTCCGTGAGAATCGAACTCACGATAAATTTGCAATGATCCGTTGTAAATATTCAGACGCCAATACTCCAAAAAAAGTAGTCAGCGCAAATATAATTCAAGCATATATATATATATATATATAATTGCTAAGAGCATAGCAGCAAAATTTTATATGAAATACTAAATTAAAATGATATAACTAAAAAACGTTTATCATTTTTTAAATTAAAAAAAAAAAATAGAAAGTTACCCCACCTTTGTATATTCGAATTTGAATCACTGAAAATGAACAGTGAAAAAATATTTTCAATTTAAGGATATACTGTATTCACATTTACATATATTTTGCCCCCCACTGAAGATGGTCCTAAATGAGATTAAAAGTCTTTGACAGAAAATTTTGGAAATTTTCTAATCAATCTTCTACAGACAACAAGAAATTATTTCGTGGACTTGAAAGGATTAAAACTAAAATAGACATAATACGTGTAAATTAATTAACTAAATATGCTTGAATGAAAATATGCTGCATATATATATATATTATTATTATTATTATTTTAAGACATTTTTATGTTTATACATTCTTTTTCTAGATACAAATATTTAAGTTAAAACAGTAAAATCGACCTTGGTAACCGTAACGCTCCTCTGTGGCGCAATCGGTAAAGGCATGTCAGGCTATATGACGGTTCTATAAACAACGTATAAACATAAAAAATGTTTTAAAATAATTGTCGGGCTTTGTCCATTCCATTTCATTTATATATATATATATATATATATATATATATTGTCTGTTTATACGATATCAACGATAGACTTCAGAACAACTTTCCTAGGAAAAGATAAAATGAAAACAGCAAAGGGAAATAAACACGTATACAATTTGGTAAAATTACCACTGTCAATAGAAAACAAAAATATGATAGATCCGTCTAAGTTTAGCTTTCGAAATCTTCAACTAAATAACTGAAAAAGGTGGTCGGGCAGAGAAGCGGGACACGCCTACCTATATAGGCTTTTAATTTCCCAATGTCGTCCTTAGACCTAAGTGCTCTTGGAACTAGTTCTCCGTGAGTGAAAAATTGAACGATTGATTTATTGTCTTATTTCCATAAGTGTTCTCTGTGGATCTTCCGCTCGAAAAACTTCTTCTCATACCATCTCTTATGTTAATACCGGAATCATTAGATTTTGTCTTTTCTTGAGATGACTAGTACTCTAGTGCCATTTACCCATTTTGACGATGTTCTTAAATAAGTGGCCGGAGTTTTAGATGACAAGCAAAGTACATTTAGCCTGTCCATTATTTGACAACTACTGTTCAAATTGTTCTTTGGGGGAATGTTTAAATAAGATTTTCTTTCATTATTTATTAAATACGGAAGTATTGCTGTTGGTGGACAGATAAATTTTTTATTTTAGATTGTTCACGTTCAAAACTTAAACCTGCATTTTAACCCACTTTTTTAAAATCAGAAAGAGTTATCTATTGTAGCCATATGATTATATGCACAGGAATCTCTCGTTTCATACGTTTTCGATTAGTGCGCTAAAATTTTTATATACCAAAATTCGTTAATTGCATGCATAATACTCCATTAGTGCGGTAAAACATAGTTCAGTTTAATCATAAAAATTGAACTTTGACCTTTTTATAGTTAGCGATTAATTAAAAATTTTCTAAAATTTAGAAATGGAAAATTAGTAACTATTTTGTGTGTACACTACTTACATTCTTCGGACTATGATCCTCAACTTTGTTGCCATAGTTATCACAACTTTTCGGCCGTTGTACGCTCCGGCCTTCTTCAGATGGTTGGATAAAGGCGTTAGTTAGATCCAGTTACAGGACTCAAACAGTGTGAGTTCAATACTTGGTTAAGGCGGTAGAGAACATGGAGAGGGGAATTAACAGGGGATGACTGAAAACTGGCATCCATTAGACATGGCACGTGAAACTAGCACGGTTACCCCAGTGAACGAAATAAGGTGTTCAGTTCGACATTCCAGTCACCTGAAGAAGGCTTGAGTGTACGACGGCTGAAACGTTGTGATAAATATGGCAACAAAGATGAGGAGGGTAGTCTATACAAAGTAAATATTGTACATAATATCTCATCTCAGAAATATAGACAGATATTTTGTTTGTCAAATATTACGTTATCTAAATAATTATTACATGAGTGTTAAAAAAATTACGTTTAGTAATAGATATTTTATAATATAAGTCGATAATCAAAATAGATATTTGAATATTTGTCACTTTAATTTTTTTTTTAATATTTTCATTTTTGTTCATGTATATTTTGAAGGTATTAAGAAAATTTCTGTTTTTTTTTTGTTTGTTTTCTTTTCTAAAAAAAATAGATGATTTAATTAGATAAAGAAACTTACATTTAAGAAATATCAAAATATAAAAGATGTATGCGTTTACAATGGAAAAATTATAAAATTTTCAAATTAAAATACTAATGATTATATATTTGCAAAATTTGAAAGCGCAATTTCTCAATACTGCCAATTATATGAAGAACACCATGCGTCAAACCACTCTAAATAACTTTTTGATGAAAAATGAGATTAATAACTATTAATTCGTAGCATTTTTACTGTATCTTCTTATGTATATTTATAGTTTAATTAAAAGTATGCTAATTAGAAATTGTAAATGAAACTAAAATTTGAGGTACAAATTACATCGTTTCCTATAAGTTATTTTATTTGAGTTATTCGTTTACGATTAGTGTGTATCTTTTAATGTACACATTGGTCGCGCAAATCAAGGGATTATTGTACTAACGTTTTACGTTAATCTCAACAAATTCAATACTTGTAAAAACTAAAAAAGGAAATATTGCAAATATAAAAATACACAACTTAGAATAACAGGAAAGGTCTAAAATTGACAAAGCCGACATTACATAAGGAAAGTAATAAGAATGTCAAGAAACAATATATTTCAGGTTCGAGGACCTAGCTTTCCTTTGAATTTTTTCTATAACAATTTTCACGGTAATTGTTTAAATGAGCTTTCCTCTTTGGTACTTTTCTTGTTTTCTTTTTTCTTTTTATGTCCCGTGTCCTTTCATGACGCAGGCGATCATGGTTCTCCATTTCTCTCTGTCCCTTGTAGCTCTCAATAAGTTTTGTCCCTTTGCCACTTCTCCCAGACCTTGTTCTTTCATCCACTTGCTTAAGCCCGCTAGGTATGAGGTGGCAGAAGAACGAAACTTATTGAGAACTACAGAGGATAGGAGGAAGTGGAGAGCCATGATCGCTTACGTCCTGAAAGGAAACGGCACATAAAAAGAAAAAAAAAGAATGCCGCACACTATATATTAGGTTGGTGCAAAAATAATGACGTAATAATGTCGTTTTCTGACGTCAAAAAACGACATTATTACGTCATTATTTTTACACCAACCTAATATCAGTTTCCGATATAAACTTTCTTGTTTTATTCGAAAATCATGATCTTGTCTTAGATTGCTACGTTTTTAGGGCGGGACTGAATCCGTTTTCGATAATGACGTTTCAAAGACCTGTTTAACTGGGTTAAATGCAAAATTTAACACCTTTTTTTTCTGGAATTTTTGTCTCTTTACTGCAGACCACTGTTTCCATATCTAAACGTTTCTTTCTTTTTAAATTAAAAATGCGAAAGTCTATTTTAATTTTCCTCTTAAGTAGCAATAATATTAATACAGTTCCATAACAGAGCTTTAAATCATTCAGGGTCCTCAGAACCCAAAAATGTCCGTTTTTTTTTCTTAACGGTAATATTCATGCAATACAAGGTACGGGAGCCACTCAAAGTAGATTTTTTAAGAGTAAGAGTCATAGTTTATGCGGATATGTGGGGAAGATAACGTTTAACTGTAGACTTGAACAAGATAAGATTCTAGTGACCGAGAAAACATCCTCCTGGGAGTCTGTTCCACAGAGCATTTGTTTGCAGGAATAAGCTGCTCAAGTGGAATATAAAGAGAAGATGGTTCGCTACAATGTGTGTAGCATGATGGGTTTGCCGCCGTTGGGCTCTAAAGTGCTCGCCAACTGAGTATTCTTTGACACTACGATATTATTTAATTACCAAACTATATAACTGTGATTTGTTTTAATCATTAAAAGTTGTTTTTTTTTTGTTTTTTTTGTTACAATAAAAAAAAGAACTTTCGCTACATTAAAGATAACTCGCATAAAAAGATCAATTGTTAGCTTTACAAAATAAAGAATGAGATAGAATAGTATATTCCAGTCAATAAAAATTACTAAATTATTTATTTTCGTATTGTTAAAAAAAAAAAGAAAGAAAACAATGGAGTAACTTGCTTAGCATTATCTAACAGACTACTGGCTTCCTATCTGAAAAAAATGTTATGGAAGAAATAGTATTCTCTTCGGCACAAAAAAAACGTCTAAGAGAATGTAACTGTAAAATATTATTTAAAGAAAAAAGAAAAAGAATCAAATGTCAGTTTATTGTGAAACATGAAAATAGAAAAAAACAACTTTAGTGACTTCCTGGCTGAATGGAATACAGCTCATCGTCTATTCGTTTTAAGTATTTTCTTCGAACAGCATGAACCTCAAATATCGCTGGTCAATTTCGGTTTGTTTTTTATTATTATCTTTTATTAATTTTTATTATTAATTTTTTCATCAAGTCATTTTTTATTTCATCTTTTATTATTTAGTCTTTTTTTATTAATATTTAGTCTTTTTTTTATTATTTAGTCTTTTTTTATTATTGTGATCACTTCATGCACTTTGGAGATAAGTAAACATTATTAAGTATAATTCTAATTCTATACTTCCATTTTCGTTACAAGTATGTATACCAGGGCCTGGACTCTAAAAGAAATTATTATATCAAGTTTTAGCAACGGGCAGAAAATATTAAATACAACAATATAATATTCATAACGACCCTGTGCTGACCGTGAGGACTGCATTCATTTCTGACAGCTGACATTCGCTTTCTTCCTAATTTTCAATGCATTTGTCTCGTAAAAGAAAAACTCCTCATCCCAGAAATCCAGAGAGAAAATATCCCATAATATTTTGCCAGGTCAGTGTAGTATATCTTTGATCACGTTCTTGCTTTTTTTTTCTTTTATCGAAACTCTGATTTTATTTTACATATTTATTCTTTGACCGACAGATGTGAATCGTAAATAGTGAATATACATCCTCCTTTTATTTTTAACTTATCAAACAGTGTGTGTAAAACAATGATTTTACAGTTGCTGTAAAAAGCAACATAAAAAAATAATGAATGTAAGACTAATAATAAGGAAAATCTTGAATCTTCCAGGTTTTGTGTTACAGTTGAGAAATATGGAATTATTCTCAACGTCGAAAGGATACCACTTATTTCTTTCTCATGTATTTTCATACGGCTGATGCTGAATAAAGAAAAAAACAAACCGTCTCCTATGATGTGATGTGCACGACGACTTTGACTTGATTTGGTAATAGTCATAGTATAAGTAGCCGCTTTTCAGACAGACAATATTGATAAAACAGTTTACGTTCGCTGCCAGCTGAAATCAAACCTTTTTTTCTTAAAACAGTTTATAAAGAAATTAGATTTTTCAAATACCCTGTCATTTCTCTTTGTATTGTTGATGGGAGTTGCTTCCCAATTAATTTTTTCGTGGTGTCAAATGTTAATGAATTGACTACCGTATATTCTCGTACGGTGGAGTAATGGATTGTAGAATCGGAGAGCCGAGTTCGAATTCCAGTTGAATCTATTACATCCACTTACGTGGGAAAGGTATGAATCCTCATCTTCTCCCCCAGCTATGGGTAAGAACAGCCTTGGATAGCAACTGGTCAACCGCAGAAAGAAATGGCAAACTGCTGCGAGATATATATCGAAAGATACATGATCGCCAAAGCATGTATCCTGCATGGCACATAACTGACTTTTATTCCCGAGTATTATGAGAGGTTGTAATCATATTTTTAACGGAAAAGTAGGAGTCTCACTATACACAGGTAATTATTATTTGTTTTTTGATGAGGTTAAGATTCATGTATTTTCGGTGACAGATTGCCCTATACACAAGTAGATTTTTCCGAAGGGGTTAAAATTCATGCATTTTAAGTAACCGTAACCTACCTGGTAGGCCTACACTCTCATGTTACCTTCATTAACGATATAGGTAAGCTCATTTAGCCTCCCTTCCGTAGCCTAGATTCTTTCTTTCTGTTGCTACAGGAACAGCAGAACGTCATGCACTATTTCTACCGCTTAAAATCTACAAATACCTTTATAGAAATGTAGAATTAACAAGAATATTTTTTTTGTTTCCTTTCTCCAATTTGCGTTTATCTTTATTTGCACGCGTTTACATCGCTTTGCCAAAGGAACACCTTTTGTCTGATGCACATTTATACCGTATATGTGTTTCTTATTCTATTTATTTATTTTGCTTCTGTTCTTTGCATCGACTTGCATTATTTTATCTTATAATTCTCTCGTTACATATTATTTTGACTAGATGCATCGCAATATATGATAAATGATGAATGCACATGGTAAAATGCAAAAGAAATTTTAATTCTAGCAGCTTTATATTATTGTGTACAGTAATATTATCAACAGTAAGCGACAAAATTGAGAGGAATTATAAAAGCATATGCCACTCTTCGCATATAAATTATACATAAAGTGCAGTGTTATTCAAAAAGAAAAAGCAGATTTCGAAAATTTAAAAGCAAATGCTAACAAATATATTCAATAAATTAATGATCAGGGAAAGGTTTAAAGTTAATTATTTTAAGTTCCAACTCGTGCACTCAACGTGAGCACCATGTGTTGTGCAACTATCATCGAAACGATATTTTTCATCTTGCCACACGTCTGTTGATAGATAGACTTCACATCTTCAACAATTCAAAGACTCAAATCTTCGAATGGCAGGGATAGGCGGAACAAACTCTTTCTCTTACATACCCACGTAGATAAAAATCACAAATGGTAAGAAATAGGAGGCCATAGACGTTTGCTATTATAAGGATTGACACAAATTATAATGTCAACCCTTAAAATTTAAATTTCATTCAAAATCTGAAAAAAACAATACACTCATTTAAACAAAATCGAAAAAAAATTCATTTGTTTTCATAACTTTGAAGATTTTTCAACTTAGTAATTCGTTGAATGTGTTTCTCAACCTTAGTTTTAAAGTTTCGAAATCTGCTCTTTCCTCTTTACTGACCCTGTGTTATGATATATGCTTAGAAGCTAGGGTCTCATTATTTACGAGTTATATTAAAAAATAGTTTTTTTTTTTTCACAAAAGAATTCAGGGGTCGAACTGTACGTGAAGTCGACTTATATATGAGTATATACGGCATTATATTCTCGTCTGCTAAACGTTTTTGTTGATGCTAAGACCGAAACAATTAATCCGCTTGAAACCATTTTTAATACTGACCGTATTTACCCCTAATCTGAGAAAACTGTCTGGCGGTTACATAATAGCCGCTAGAATAATCTCCACTCAGCTATCCAACGATCAGTCTTTAAGAATGAGGAATATTACTTCAAATACGTCATATATAGACGATTTTCAGTCATGGTAATACACATTTTTATTCAACGCACTTGTACCGACATGTAACGATTTTTATTTTATTTTATTTTATTTATTTATTTTACTATCCGGTAGAAATCATTGTTCTGGAGTCAATAAATTTTCCGAAAGCTTCTGACGAGGCTGGTCGGCTTTCAAACTGTTCAGTGTTCAAAAGGTTATTGCTTATTGTTCACAAAGAATATTTGGCATCTGAAAATGCTTTGGCGCTTCTCCAAGATCACCACAGTGAAGTTTTTTTCTTTTTTTTTTTTTTCTTTAGCGATTGTCGTAAAGAATCCAGAATCCACATTACATCGTAAAGCTACTTTCAAGAAATTTGTATCGTTTTGATTTCTCGGCATCACAATAGAGGAGATTACGTAACGTCGATTTTGCTGCTCTTACCGTGGAACACATTTAAACATCTATTTGCCCTTGTCGAATTACACGTAGGTGGACGGGCATACCTCATTGAACCATATCCACTTCCTCTCAGATTAATTTATGAATGTCTGTCTCGATTCTTTATCCTTTCAGAATCATTAAAAGATCAAATCTGAACTATTCAAAGAACTGATCCCTCGCCAAATTATCTGATTAATGTCCCAGCACAGAAAGACTATAGAAGAAATATTTCGGATAATATTGTATTTTAAGCATTTCACCCCAAGCAAGGCGGATGGGCCACTAGTAAGCAAGGGGCTATAGAGAGTAAAAATAAGGGATAAGGCAGGGTATGAGGGGAGGGGTTGAGAGAAGGATAAAAAAGAACGGAGATCAAGGCATCAGAAGATGTCGATTGACATTATATTTTAAATTTTTGAAGATTATAGTTATCAGGGAAGCAAGTAAGAGGAAGGGAGTTCCCCTGTCGGGAAGTGTGAGCGAAGCTGTTGGAGTAGAAGAGGTTACGTTTAAGTGTTTCGACAGTCAAAAGGTAGCAAAGAGATGCCAACCAAGTAACAGAGTTACATTCATGCAGTCGGGGCACCAGTGAAAATAGAGCAGATGTCTTGAAAACATTTATAGAAAAGACATAGGGAATCCACATTACGTCGGTGAGAAAGTGCCTGGTGCTGAGACCCCAAGTCAAGACCGATCACTTTACATATTTTTCTTTGGATTTTGTCGAGAACCTGGAGATGAACAGGGCGATCAGCAGACCATATATGGCAACTGTTAGGTAAAACTTTTTATCCGTTGCATCTCTTCATCATGACTCTCCATAACTCTCTATCTCATTTGATTCTTATCAGTTTTTCTCTTTGCTAAGGCACCCGTCCCCTTTCCGTCATCCTTTCGCACAAGCTGTCCTGCAGCCTTCCTCTATTTCTCTTGCCTTCAATATGCCTCGTAAATCCAACTTTTCTTTCCTGATTGTGACTATAAATGTTCTTTCTGTTGACATTTTCTTTACGACTGTCTTATTGCTTACTCTCTCCATTCATGGAATTTTCAGTATCCTTCTGTAGAACCACTTTTTTTCTGTCTCCAATTTTATCATCCTTGAAGAGGTTGCCTAGTATTCACTGCTATACAAGAGGATGGATCATTTATGTGCTATGCGCGATACATGCTTAAGCGATAATATATCTTTCTATATATGATTGATGAGACAGATTTTTCCCGCAGTAGGTTGTCATTTTCTGCGGTAGACCAGTTGCCATCCAAAGCTAGAGAACCCAGTCTGTCTTACTATTTACCCATATCTGGGAGGGGGAGAGAAGAGGATTCATACTTTCCCAAGGTTATTAGCACGTAAGTGAATGTAAATCTAACTCTACTCTCGTATTCCTCAATCCGAGCCGCTATCCATTAATCTACCGTGCCTCCTCCGAGGATGGATATCACAAAGAAATCCAGCACTCTTTTCTTTGCTTCCAACTGTCCTGGGTATGATGATAAACTACAAAGCCTCTGATCAGGAGGTCTTGAGGAGCGTGGAATCACCTCTTATTTGCCGGGGTGGTAGCACCTATTAGGGTCCCAGCTATGGGCCAATAGTTAACCCCGAAAATAGGGTAAAAACATTATGAAAGTGGAAAAATAAGTTTTTATACCAGAAATACTTTGTAAAAAAATTATTACCAGCAATACATTTTTGAAGGAAAAAAAATATTAGGTTGGTGTAAAAATAATGACGTAATAATGTCGTTTTTCGACGTATTTTTTAACGTCAAAAAACGACATTATTACGTCATTATTTTTGCACCAACCTAATATTACCAACAATGTTTTTGAAGAAAACATATTACCAGCAATACTTTTTTTGAAGGGAAATATTACCAGAAATAGATTTTTGACAAAACAAAATATTACCAGCAATAAAAATAAATTTTCCGCATTAAATAACCCATTGAGGTTAATATGGTGTAAAACAAACCAAATCAAACTATTCTTTGTTTCCAATGAATTTGTTTTCCGTTTCTCAACATCTTCATTAGTTTTTGGAATGATTCTTTCTCTAGTCCCCAATGCGTGTTCGGATCTTGGTGTCGCATTTTCTATTCTCTTGTAGCGTCACTGTACAGACTGTAGAAATCTGGGGAAAAGAGCGGTAAAAATATAAACATTTGGAATAATTTATGGTAAGATCCTATTGGTGAAATATCAGGCCAATCTCTCCAGAGCACACATTGCTTCTCGAGACACATACGTAGATGAAGTAGGCTCATAGGTTAAATAGGCAAAATTAACAATAATTGATGTAATGTTGCTTAAATTACATGACGATATTAGAAATGATTTCGAAAATGTATTTCACCATAATTTAAAACAACACTTTAAATGGCTCCATTTATTGAGAAAACATTGTCCATAATTAATGATTAAAGTGAGCTATATATGGAAAACGATATTTTATGATTATCTTAAGGTCGAACAAAAAAAAAGTAGCTTGCATCTCAGCACCCTCTTGAAAATAAGCCTTCATTTTTCAAAGATTTGGGCCTAATTATTGATTTGAATTTTGTCTTTATATCATTTCTATTTTAAAATTTCTCAAAAAAAATTACGTGAAAAAGTTCATCTGTTTTTTTGTTTTGTTTTTTTTTGACAAAAATAGTAAAAAATTATGTGATTGTAGAAACTGCCCATTGGAAAATATATGCCGCGTAAAATCTGTGGTATACCAATGTACTATCTCATCCATTGAGAGTCCTAATACTAATATGATATACATTCTGTCTACGAAGAATGAATTTAAAACCAGCCGGAGACAGCATAAAAGCTCCTTCAACAATATTAATAAAAGAAATCGGATATCTCTATCTAAATATTTTTGGCATTTGAATGAAATGAATAAAACACCAAAAGTAAAATGGAAAATTATAAACAAAACTAGACCTTGTAATACTTGGGGTGACCCATGCCCTTTATGCCTACATGAAAAACTCACATTATCAAGTTTCTAAATAACGAAAATTTATTAAACAATAGACATGAGTTAACGGTTTTTGCCGACATCATCAAATTTTCGCATTGAATTATTAGCATAAAAAACAAACAATTAAATAATAAATACAAATTTTAAACTCCATAGTCTAAATAAAAAGTTTAAAAGCCATACCCAATATTAATAATAATTATAATAAAGGTTATTATTATTATTATTATTATTATTGGGTAGGCCTTTTAAAGTTTTTATTTTTGTGACGACATTATAAAGTCGTCAAAAAAGAAAACAAATGTTAGCTAATTTTAACAGTTTTTTTTGGGGGGGAGGGGGGGTAATACACAAAACACCTTCAGGAAAGAAAATAAAATAAAAAAATAAATAAATCTCCATAGACACTTAACCAGAGAAGACGATGTCATCTTCCGCCTTGAATTTAGACACACCAACCTTACCCTGACTTGACCTGAGATATTGATACAAATTATTAACCGTTACGCCCCCTTTTTTAAAAATAATTGCTCTAGCCGTTACCATAGTAATTTTAATAATGAATATGCTTATAAAAACGCGTAAATTTCAATAATTAGTTATTAAACAAAAAAAAATCGCTTGAAGATAGAACAGAGCTTGGTACTTTAATTCAATTAATTATATTGAAGTTTTCGGCTCTTGTTTTGAAACATGAGAACTTTTATGTAGCGATGGAACCATTTTTAAATAAATAATTTTATTTATATATATATATATATAAAATTCTGGCTATATATTGTATTTATGTCTGTACCCTGTCTGTACATGTAGGTTAAATCCAATTGTTTTTATGCTCTGCTTTTTACTGTAGATTGCCTGCTTTTACAAAATTAGATTTTTTTTTCCAATATATGGAACAATTATAATAAAATAATTTGCTATAATTATAATACATACCGTCAGTACCGTTTGTTCAACGTCTTTTTCATGACTCTAAACGTCGTAGGACGAACATATTACACAACGTTGATGAGTTAGGGGTTGAGGGTCACAATGTAGTGCCATAGGTAACGGCCAGCTTGATTGTCCTAAAATGGGCTAGAATTAAAAGCCAGTTATCTTTTGATTTTGAAAAGATACATTCCTCACTTCTAATACTCACAGCTTCTTCCGATGAACCATTTTGTGGAACCGTCTCCCATGAGATTGCTTTCCCAACTACTACAATCTTATTCCGTTTATAGTTAACCGTTATCTATCCCACATATCTTCAAAAATGGTAAATTTTTCTCTTGCTTTTTCCACACAAACAACAAAATAATCCAGTAATCTCTGCTTTGAGTGGTTCGTGGGCATTGGGCAATGTAAACATTAGTAAAAAGGACTTTTAGGGTTTAATGTTTACGATTTTACGCTTACTAGGAGAGAATGATCTACTCGATCAAATACCACTGGCTGTTATCTTTTAAGGCATTGATATGACCTGTTTTTCCTGGGCATATTACACTGTATTTTGGTTTTACATTTTATGAACCTATACCTGTCAGAGTATATGAGAGTTTTATCATTAATTTACTGCGAAATGAGCTCTAAGATAAATACATTTCTCATCGACTGCTTCCCCAAAGACCAGTTTTCACAATATGAGTAAACTGCCTTGAATCTTTATCCGTTTCACTATCAGAAAGCATACGACAAAGAAATATCTCTCGATATATCTCGCCAGTAGTTTGAGGAAACCAACCTTTTCACTGTCTTCAGCTTACGGCCACATCACATTGAAACACCGGTTCTTGTGCGATCTCCGAAGTTGAGCAAAGACGAGCTTGGCCAGTACCAAATGAGTGACCACTTGGGAATACAAAGTGCTGTAAGCGTGGATGTGCAAATGGTGTAACGGATAACGGCTCGGATTTAGAAATCGCAGAGCGATCCGATTTCAAGTTCCAGTCGGGTTCGTTATATTGAGTGACGCGCAAATACCATTGGAGAAAATACGAATCCAGCACTCTTTTCCCCAGCTTGGGTTAGTTAGAATAATTTGTATCAGTAATTCATTATCTCCAAAAAGATTTCTTGGAGTTTAAAAATATTTTATGTCTTTTAAATAACCTGCAAAAGGTTGATAGGCCGTAGAAAACAAATCGATTTCCCTTCCTTCCTCACAATGGGATCGAAATGACTTGAATCCCTATCTGAATCAGTGTCAGAATACCAAAAATCAAGTAATTCCACGATGTATATCTCATCAGCTGCTTCCATATAATTGTCAAGTAGGTGCTTAAAATTTGTTTATTATTTCTCGCAAATTTTGTTAAGTAACTATGAAAAGTGACTAAAATCTGCTGATGGTGGTTGCAAAAAAAAGAGAGAAAGAGTAGACAGAAGGATACTTTATTCTGCTTAGATTAATTGATATCAGCGTAGTGACTATTTATAGTCTTCTGCAAACGAAATATACTCTTCAAAGGGAGGTAATCATAAAACAAGGGAGATTACTCCCGATTACTTTATCACAGTGGTAATGGTAAAAAGTAACCGCTTCCATGCAGAAAATTTCTCCCCAACCCTGCCCAACTACGTTAATTTTTCTAAGCGTAGCTTAGATATGGCACAAGACCGAATGTATGGAGCACTTAGAATGGTACTGACTTTTCAGTTGTAATTGATTTCGCGAGGCAAAGTTGCTAACCATTAAACCACGTTGAAAAGCACCCCATAAGATAAGGGTAACTTGCAGGACAGACTGCGTTTTATAGCCTTGGGTTGAAACCGGTGTAGGAGAAGGAAAAACTCTGAATTCAAACACTCAAGCTATGGGTAAAATAGTAGGGCAGGTCTGGGCTCTAGCCATGGTTAGCAAGGAGAAAGAACTCTGAATTCAAAGCTGGTGCCCTGTGACAAATCGATGTCTTGTTCAATGTCGTTTTGGCAACCTCCTGCGACGACGCCTGCTCCAAGCTCTATTGGCCTCTGACTTGGACAACATTGGTGGCATGGAGAGGGGAGACGTTCTATAGAGGCAACTCTCGATCACTAACAGAACAAAAAAAACAAAAGCCTATCTTGGCCTGCGCCTTGGAAAAGGGCGTAACTCTTCGGTCTCTCAAGATCTACGTGAGAGTTATTCCAACATTTCTACCCTCTAGGATTTAGTCATTTCCTGCATTAACATTTTTTTTTATTCTTTAGCAAAACCTGAACAAAAGAATGATTAATGACCAGAATAAAGAATTAATGCGAACATATCTGACAGGATATGGTTGTTACATGCTATTGTCTAATTACATTACTGATAATATTATACTTTGAAAATCGGGGGAAAAAAATCAAGTAAACTTAACTGACTGTGTAAGTCTGTTACATGCATAATTTAAATGAATTCATATTGTTTGTGCAGGGGAATAATCATCGAAAATGAAAAATAACAAAAATAATGTAAACTTTAGTGATACAATCAAGTTACATTTTGTTAAAATAAGATTTCTTATAAGAATTATAACAAAGATGAATTTTTCTTCATTTATTTGAGATGTTATCATTGGAGGGATTATAGCGTTAGGGAGAGGTGGTAAGTTTGTTGGCTGGTGATATTTAGCTGAATTAGTATATTAGTATATATTAATTAGTATATGGAAATAGCATGAAAAAATTACTTGTACCATTTTTATCGATATTTGCTTCCTGGTTAAGAAATATATTAAACCCTTACTTTCACGGTAACTCTATGAGCCCGTTACTTTTAAGGAATTTTTTCCATGGTGCTTATATTGTGTATTTTATCATGATTTATCTTAAAAACTGTTTTTTTTTTTTGTTTTTTTGTAATAGTTTTTGAATAGCTTTTTTTCCATATTTTTCTTTTCTAGTACTACTTATTTTTCTTTGTCTGCTATAAAAAAAAATAAAAATAAAAATAAATGATTGTAATTGTAGTACTTCGTAATAATTTAGAAATGCTGTCCAGTTTTTGAAACATCTTTAGATGGTTGGAAAAAAATTTTACAACCGCCTCGGAAGATGAAAGTTCATTTTATATATATATATATATATATATATATATATATATATATATAATCTGTGTGTGTGTCAGTAGGATATAATTCAACAAAAAAGTACGCAATTTT
Source organism: Acanthosepion lycidas (assembly GCA_963932145.1). Classification (NCBI taxonomy): domain Eukaryota; kingdom Metazoa; phylum Mollusca; class Cephalopoda; order Sepiida; family Sepiidae; genus Acanthosepion; species Acanthosepion lycidas. The sequence continues at coordinate 123,997,889 of OZ010572.1, forward strand.
GTTCTTTCATTCCGACCGTAAGACGCCAATCTATCAGATATTATATAGGCAACATATTTTAATTCAAACAGATTTGTTTAAATAATTTTGACATGTCATGTCGATTAGCTTTCGTTGTGAACCTTTTAAGTTTGCGGATTTTATTTTTGATAAACTTAAAACATTGAGTAAGAAAAATACCAAAATTTTCTTTCGAATAGTTTTATTTTCCCAAGTACTTTCAATCTCATATGACACCAACTTCAGAGGGTTATGCCTTCTGCAAGTATGTATATGTTTCTGTGAATTTCACAACGAAGACTAATCGATATATATTTAAATTATATATATATATATATATATATATATATATATATATATACACACACACATATATATATATATATATATATATATATATACACACATATATATATATATATATATACACACACACACATTTGTTTTTCATTTTGACCTGAAGATTCCGAAGTTGTCAATTAAAAAAAAAAAAACTTTTTATCGCATTTCTCAATCTGATAAAAATGTAGTTTTTTAGGTATGCTATATTTATGGGTAGAATTGCTCAATATAAAAGATATTAAGGGCTACAGGAAAACCAGAACGATGGTTCACGGATCAGTTGAAAACATCTCTGAAACAGGCCAACATGGGTCCTGAAACCTGGGAAACCGTTGCCAAAAATCGGCCTTTCTGGCGTAGAACAATTTGATGGGGTACCAAGACTTTCGACATCAGCTGTCGAGATGAAGAGGATCTGGCGACCTGCTGTCGGGGATGCCCAGCAGCGTCCAGCACCCACACACTTCTGTGACTCCTAGTCAGGACTCTTCCGAAGTAGTCTTTGGCCTTCAGCCATATTCGTCACTGCCACCAGAGGGGAGAATGACAATCCCGATGCCTGGATGTCAGCGGCTGGTGTCGACGATCAGAGATAATGTAGAAATATAAAAGTGGATATTGAGGTAAACACCGTGTGACGACAGTCTGTTTCATGACTTATAATGTGTGTGTAATTGCACTATTTACATTATTCGGACTGTTGTCCTCATCTTTGTCGCCAGAGAAAAGTGATAATAACAACAAAAATTGCAATATGAGCTATGGTAAAAACATGAAAGATAACAGCAAAAATTGCAATAAGAGCACTGGTAAAAAACGGTTGCTGAAGACATTAGGTTTATAAGACCCAGAAATTCATTCACAGATGTTCTCAAGGACACATGGCACAGTGGATAAAGTCGTTCGTTAGACCAGTGACAGAACCCAAAGTGTGTGAGTTCAATAGCTGATTAAGGCAGTGGATAACTTGGAGAGGGGAATTAACAGGAGATAACTGATATCCATTAGACATGGCACGTGGAACTAGAACAGTCTAAAATTAAAATTTAAAATAAAGGGTTCAGTTCGACATTCCAACCACCTGAAGAAGGCTGGAACGTACACCGGCCGAAACGTTTTAATAAATATGGTGACAAAGATGAGGGCAATAGTCCGAATAATGTAAATAGAGTACATAATACCTCATTTCAGAAATATAGACAGATACTGTATGTAATTAGTTACCTTTTTAACTCCCAAAATCAACATCTTAAATGTTGTTAGAAACGGAAAGCATAAAATAAATATATAAAGTAACATAACATAAATCTAATATGGACGCCGAAATAGTTGATATTTTATTATAGTTCAGCTATACATCGTGCTTGTAAACGTTTTTCTTTTGATTGCTGTCTGTTTCCCGCTGCTGTATATTCTAAAATGATCGTGTGTCCCTTTTTGCTTGTTCTTCCTGCCATTTGCTGCCGAATGTTACAGTAGTACGAAAATAAAGCTGCTAATTTTGTTCAACTTTTCCTGCGACTTTAGCCATAATCTTAAATCGATTGGACGTCTGTTCATAAAAACAAATTCATTGAGCACGTCAAAACGTTCTACGTCAATGTTATAGGTGCACCTAACATGTCTAAAATTGTACAGTAGAACGTTTCAGAATATGCAGAATTATTTCGAAAATTTTACCGAGCCAGAAATATTCACGTCAGCTAAATTCTGACGCCACAAGTACTGTACTTTCACTTTTCTCTTAAAACGGTTAATTCCTTTACTGTCTTTTTTTTAAATTCCATTTTTAAATATCTTCATTATCTATCTATATATATATATCTATCTATCTATATATATATATATATATATATATATATATATATATATGAAACAGAGGATGTCTGTCTGTGTAATATCTTTTCACTCGAGATCCATCCAACCGATTTTGACCAAACTTGGCATATACACTATACAATGTTAAGAGATAGGTCTTCAGCGTAAAACATCGATATTTTTTAAAAAATCAATAATCGATAAAGCCGATCAAAAATCGATAAATTCAACTTTTTCCTCCGATTTCATTCAAACTAGGTATATAAGTTACTTACAGCATGAAGACCACAACGCTACCTCATTTTTATTTCTACCCCACTGCCTTTTACTGAAAATCCGCGAAAAATGAAAAATCGATTTCAATATAAATTTGAAACTCAAAGCTCTCTCAATTTTCAATCAATCTAATACAAACTTCACCCAATTGTAGCCAACAATATGTTGATTGTTTAACAGTCATCTAACTTGAGAAATGAATCCGACCTTATAGTAAAAACCCGCGAAAATAGCGAAAAATGGCGATTTTTACTCGCTTCTTTGTTATATTTCGTTGATCTTCCAACCAATTTTGATCCAATTTAACAATTGCTTTATAAATGTATCCTCTTTAACATCCCTGGTAGCGCACGGACAAATTGAATTTCAAAAACTCCAAAATAATTGTGGTCTGAAGTGAGTCTTCATGTTGCCTGTTTTACCCCTTCATGTCCTTGGCTAACTGCAATTGAATAAATAGACTACATCTGTTTTATCAGTAACTGCATTAATTCAAAATGTTTTTTTAATGAAATACTTTAAAATAATTGAAGATAGACTCAATTACATCTAAACATGATGCTTTTTTTGCTCCATTCTAATTGAACGCTTTTTCTGATCGGCCAGTTTGGTATGGCTGCTAGTTATGAATATTAAAAGCATTGGTGTGTGGATTTTACTTCATATAGACCGCTTTTTGATTATTTAATATCGAAAAATGTTAAATTTGATTATCCTGAAGACTATGGGGATATATAGCGAGCTTATACTTGAGTGTCTGGGCTGTCTTCATTCGCGTTATACATTCGAGTGTGAGCACGCATAGGTCATGTATATACACGCGCGTCTGTGCAGGCGTAGGTAATCTTTAGGTGAATCCGAAAGAATCCATTCGGAAAATTGCTTTTATTAGGAAGTATCTTACTGCCTCTGGTAGAGATAAATTCCGAGTATTCTCGGCTTCACTGTCATGACAGTCTACATATTGTTAGGGCTGTTAACAATGCTGTTAATGTCAACTCGCTTATCCGATTTAGTTAAAAAAAAAAAAGGCTTACATATATCCCACATTGTTTGGGCGTTCAAAAAATATTCCATTAAAAGGTCTTTTACTCAACTTAAATTTTTCAGATAAAATTGTGAGGTCTAACCTAACTGAGATGCCTGGGGTGTTTTTTTTTATTTGCTTTTTTTTTTTTTTTTTTTTAATGAATTAATCCTTAGTATGGCGATAATGCCCCTAAGACGCAGAGTGTGATACTGAGAATGAAAGAGAATGAAAACTTTAGAAGGAACCGGAAATCCAATCCTGAACAAGAAAGAAAATTAAACCTCTTATCCTGTTCAAAAAGACCGAAAAGGAGTATAAACTGGCAGGTAGGCGAATATATCTATTCTTGTTGAGGAAAAATAGTAAATAAAAAAAAAATTCAGTGTTTAGACAGAGACGTTAGATGTATAGAATCGAAGTAGACACTAGAAGGAACCAGAAACATAATCCTGAACAGAAAATAAGGTATAAACAACTACTCCAGTTTAAAAAAACAAAACAAGGGTGATGTATGAACCGAGCGCCAGGCGAACCAATGTTATTTCTCTTGTTAATCGACGGTCAGCTTCAAATAAAACTCGAATAGTCTCGACTTTCTCCTCACAAACTGATGTTGATAGTCTGCCAATCGTTTCGTCACCTTCACTACCATCTTGTCCATCAACAACATTCAACTGAACATATTTGAAGAATCCTTAAGATAATAATGAATAAGATGAGTCTTTGTTCCATCTGTTGAAAAGATCTTAACAAATCCATCCCCAGTAATAAACATTAACAATCTCTTTTGCATCGACTATAACCAGAGACAAATAGAATATCTTCGTCTTATTTTTCTTCTAAGTGGCGTCTTATGGCTGTATCATGTTGAAACACCGGTTCCCGTACAATCACTGAAGTTAAGTAACATAGATAGGTAATGGCTTGGGAATACCCGGTGCTGTAAGATTGGATGCGCGGGTGATGTAACGGATAACGACTCGGAAATTTTAATCGGAAAGCCGAGTTACAAATTTCCATTGTGTTCATTATATTCACTTACGCGGAAATAACCTTGGGAAAGGTGTGACCCCACCACTTCTTCCCCCAGCTATGGGTTAATTAGTAAGACTGGCATCACTAAATCTCCAAAATAATTCTTCGAATCTGAAACAAAAATGCTGGCTTTAAATAAGGGTTAATAAGTTGTAAAAAAAAATGATCATCTTAAAAAAAACAAACAAAAAACAAAAACAATCGCCTATGTCGTATTGGGATACAGCCACGTCGTGCTAGGTATTGCGTTTGTGGAATCTGGTACAAGTACGTATTTACGATACAGTGTTGCTAGACGTATGCCCAATAGGTTATATATATATATATATATATATATATATATATATATATATCGCATTGACTCGACGATCCTGACTACGGTTGAAAAGTGTGCTGAGAAATTATTGGAACGACTGAAAATACAAGGAACAGGTATCTAAATGGCTTCAACAAGAATACTCGAATGTATTGCAATTCTCGCCCATATATATCTAGTTTTAATTTCCGGGACGATGAGATATCAGTATTTTTTCTCGGTCAAGCTTGCTCGGACATTAATGAGTCTCACACCAGCCATCACGGTACTGCTTCAAGATCGGAAGGACATTAGGGTGATATTTCGATGTAACTGTTTTCTGGACGAGTTGATGTCACTTGATGTCCAGTCAAACCGACCATGTGCAAATGGCGTGATGGTTCTTCGAGCGCGTCGATTCTGCGGTACAGAGAGACTTCAAGACGGGATCACTACCGAGGAAAGTTGGATAATTCACACCAACTCTGTACAATTTTGAAAAGCACAGTCCACTGTAGATCATAGCCACGTTCAAGCTTCCCTCAAAAGATACCGGCAACAAGTTATTTACACGTCCGCCTTCACAGTGGCATTATATGACCCATGATCATTCTTAAGGAGTCCAAAAATTTCCCTGTCTCGAGCGACCACTGTCATAATGACGTTGGTACGTCACCCATCCTCCCGCTTTCATGCAGTGTTGGAGGTACTGCCGCTAGGTTGGAATCTCTCCCTACCTCATCTTGTCCTTGTTCTATCCAAAGACAGAATCACGACAGAGGTTAAATATTCGTAGATCTCATGAATATTCATCAGCAGATCGTATTGTAAGGCTCCTGTGCTTTTCACATAGCAAATGGCCGTTTACATGTAAAACACAGGAAAACAAGTGCTCGTTTAGCTTCAGGTAATTCGTTACAACTTGTTATGTACCGTACCTTTGAACACTAATGGCTATGTCCCAATCCTCATAAATACGTTGGAAGCTATTGAAAGTGCGGGCAATGTGCTGTCTAAGTAGTCCACCACTAGCAGTGGTTTACCTACTTCAAGCCGCTGGCGAGTATTGTGTTTTGTTGATGTTATGAAGATTATCATTTCATTTCCAACCTCCGTTTTGAGTATTCCTAACTGAGTAAACTTGTCTAGGTTACAACACGACTGAAAATACAGCAGTGTTAAAAAAAGTTTCTCAAATGTTATTTGGTTTGTAACGAGAGTTTGATAAAAGGTTGCATTGTTTTTGTCTTAACTTTTTTTAATTAATATATCGTCCAGAAAAAAAAAAAAACTTCTATTTATCTGCATCCCCAGAAATCTTAATCTTATAATGCTTTCGGGCTAATTTCGTTAGTGAGGTGACTTGATTCGGAATTATTAACCAACTGTCAAGTTTCACACTTACCTAATCAAGTTGCGAGCTCTTGTCTGTTTGTTTTGGATTATCCTGTCGAATACATTCAGGAATACACGCGCAAAACGACATCTGTCAGTGTTCAAATGTAACTTGGAAAAAAAAAACAGAAAAAAAATTGATTGAAGAGGTTTCGGACAGTTACTGCCATGTTGAACCGATGGCCAGAGATTTATCAAAGAGTACACACGTAATGAATACTGCAAAGATCTGATTAGAACAAGGAAATCAATCTTTTCAAAATCAATGAATCGTCGTCATCACACTGTGGATCATGTCATTCGGTTTAGATGACTCACAAGAATGGCATAGAATTTGGCGCCATTTGCTCTAATCTCAAAGTATCTTCTCGTCTTTCCAGAGGAACACGAATTAGTAGATTGTAATAAAAATAAATAAATAAAACGACTTAATTTGGATTTCCTATTAAGTTGTTAAAATTATAAATAATTAAAATTTCTTTGTTGTGATTTTGATATGTTAATATTCAGATTTGTTAAGAGTTATAACTAGATAAGAAAGAAGGTTTGGAGAATTAAGCACTCGCAAGGAGGAAAGCAGCGAATAACCTAACTAACAAGCTTGTATAAATGGATATCAGGAAAAGAACTTGGCGGATATCCAAAAGGTCAACATTGCTTAACGCTACAATAGATAGGAAGGTGTGGGGAGGTATGAAAGTCAGTGTTCGTAAGGGACACGGTACCAGAAATTACTCGATCTTCTGATTAATTTTTGGTGATGCCAATAGATTTAGCGGAGCCGCTGACTTTGCTGAGCTGTATTCCGCGAAACTTTGAATTGAGCCGGGTCGAGTTATGAGGTCATTAAATTTATTCATAAATTCTTTGACACACACACACACACACACACACATTTTATTTATATATATATATATATATATATATATATAAAAAGTGGATACTGTAGTCAACATAGAGGCGGCAGGGTGTTTCGTGCTAGTCGCAATCGTCTGTTGATTGCGTCTAGTATAAAACAGCCTGTTGTTTCTGTGTGTTGACTTCAATGTTCACTTTTATATTTACATACGCTCTATCTCTGATACTGAGCACTTTTACCCATAAATATAGCACACCTTAAAACTATATTTTTTCACACACACACACACACATGTATGTTTTAAACAATAAAAAATATTAAAATATTCAGACACATTGGGTTGTATATTAATCTTTCGTTTTTATTATTTCAATTAGATTCCTCGACTTGTTTCGGCCAGCATGGCCATCATCAGGAAGAAAAAAAATCAGCTTGTTAGTAGCAATGACGTACAGAATTGCATGACTTAATGAGGAAAATGAACTTTATCTGTAGTTTTCATATTTTAAAAAAAAAATTTTTATCATGAATTTTGATTAGTCCTTGTTTTGGTCAAACAGTATCTTTTAAGTTGTTATTTAAGATAAGGGCTAGATGGATTCATACTTCTCTGAATTCCCTTGGTCATTTTGACAGT
>OZ010572.1:124010575-124118075 GCA_963932145.1 Acanthosepion lycidas
AGACTGTTCTAGTTCCACGGGCCATGTTTAATGGATGTCAGTTATCAGTTATCTCTTGTTAATTCCCCTCTCCATGTTTTCCACTGCACTGGTAAAAAAATGGTTGCTGAAAACATTAGGTATATAATACCCAGAAATTCATACACAGATGTCCTTAAGGACACGTGGTACAGTGGATAAAGGCGTTAGTTAGATCCAGTGACAGGACCCAAAGATTGTGAGTTCAATACCCGGTTAAGGAAGTATATAATCTATAAAACATTGCTCTACACACTTCTGGTCTCCTTGAACATAAATATCGCCTTCCTTGTTATAGTGCCTTTAAGGAAACTACACTGTTCGTATTCTATTTCTAGATAAATCTGCTGCATAGTTTATAGTACCCGAAGAAGAAATGTTCAGAGAAAAATAAAACACAACTGAACAAGACCATTTTAAGCATTCGTTCATGAAACTAGCTTCCTTCTTTTTATGTGCTATATCCTTACATGACGTAGGTGATCATTGCATCCCACCTCATTCTATCCCTTTTCTCTGCTTCCTCCCCCAGATCACGTTTTGTCATCCACTTGCTTAAGTCTGCTAGGTATGTCACGCGTTGTTTTGTCTCTCTTGTCTCTCCTTCCCTTTATTCGACCCTTGAGTATCCAATACTGTAGGCCCTCTTCATTATTTGTCCCAGAAACTTCAGCTTCCTCTTCCCGATACCAAGTTTTAGCCTCCTCCCTGTTTGCATCCTGCTCAAGACCCCATCGTTACTCATATGCTCGATCCATGATATATTTGGCATCCTTCTGTAGAGCCACATATCTGTCGCCTCGAGTCCTCTTCTTCGTCTTAGAGAAACTAGCTTACCTGTGCCATAAAAAAATGGCGGTTATTTTGCTTAGTTTTCAATGTTATCAATTGTCCACTTACGTGTCTTTTTAAATATATTTCTCTAATATTTATAACAATACGTATTAATTCTGTATAAAATCGGAAAGAATGGAGCCATCAGATAAAAGATAATTGACGTCTCTTGAAATACCATTCAACTATTTTGAATTTAGCTTCCTAAATCTGAAATAAAATCTTACATTGGATGTTTATAACGTTAATAAAAAATCTTTAAAATATCCAACACCGTATGAACGCTCAGATCCCGTCAGCGTAGACCCACCCGCCTTTTAAGAAGGCTAAATTATTCCATAAGCTAATTGAAATGTACTGCAAGGGCCTAAGTTGTTTAAAAGTGTATAGACACTTACTCTCCATTACGTATTGTTTTCATTGCTAAACTATAACATCGATCTACCGCTGTCGGAATTAAAACAATATTTACGAGAAGAACTGATAAAACAGTAATTTGTTTCATTTTTTCCCTTTATGCAACTACTCGCTTGGTTGCTGTATACGTAATATTTATGATGCATGCCTTCCTCGGTTTATTTACAACATCCTACATTCTCTGTCATAGTTTATTGAATATATAGTTTATTAGGAGTTACAGTTTGGGTGTACGAAGTCTGACAGGAAAGGACTGGATCATTTTTGGACAAAGCAAAAAAAAAACAAAAAAAAAACAGTTCGGGAGTGTGAATGGAACTATAGGTCTCTCTTTGGTACTAGTATCATTTACACTTTTCAAGAACACTAAAAAGTGTCCTTTTGGTAACACTATCAGCTGCCTTTCTCGTAATTTTTGTTTTTTTTCTAATTGGAAATAAAAATTAACCGAAGATTATCCCATGATACCTAATTGTCAAAAACGGACTACGGTGAGGAGTTTGGTGCTGACAGTGTTTTTCTATAGATATACATTGTGTTTGTCTCTGAGGGGACGGAATGTACCGCTGCGTATAAGTGAATGCAAGCTATAGCTATATATATATATATATATATATATATATATATATATATATATATATATATAATATATATGTGTGTGTGTGTAAGTATGGGAAGGGAATCTAAACAGACAGTTACAGAGATGAATAAACATATATATATATATATATATATATATATAACAGAGAGAAAGATAAATAGAGATAGGGATAAAGAGTGATAAAAGTGGATACTGCGTTCAACACTGAGCAGCGACAGTCTGTTTCATACTTGTACGCAAGCTTCAATTCATATATGCGATCCAAAATTCGCTGTTTATTCGCTATCTCGTTATGAATACGTCACAAGCCAGTGACGTCTCGCTGCCCAATGAAAAACCGCCAATGAGAGTGTTCCCGCTTCTGATTTATTATCTCTGATTGGATGACAAGAATATATTCCGGAAAAATATAGCACATCAGCTATGTATCTGTACCGTATCTCTGAATCCCGTTTTCTACAACTTACGTTACTTTCGCAACTTAAAATGATCCCCCGCATATTGTAGCAGATGAACAAATACGGCGCAGACATGTATGCTTTATATAGACATGTTGCAAACTTAATGAACATTATACATTAAAATTCTAATTTCGTGCAATTCAAGTAACATATAATTGTGCTTGTCCCTCGCTCCGTTAGTTCGCCCGACCTTTACGTTCTGCTAATACCTCATAAATAATGGACTATTTCGTTTTGATTGCGTGAAAGGAAAGTCATATCAAAAACGCTCCTTGGTTTCAGTCAAAAAAAAATCACAGAATGTGAAGACAGGAGTGTTTAACGGCTGTTTCAGTGAAATGGGAAAAGTTGTCAATTTTTAAATCTTTTCATTTGAACCCACTTCTTAAAACTGCGACTAGCATTCATATTCAGGACTGTTATTGCAATATATTTTTTTAATTTGTTAAGCTGAAATATTTAATGATGCTATAGGGGAATTTGTGCGGAGATTTTATTTTTGTAGAACATGCTATGAGATTATTCACTTAAGAGTTAAGTTTCATCAGAAATCTCAAATAGGAAATCCATGAAATTTTCAGGGGTTAAAACTTTTTGTTTTTCATAACTATTTAACAATCCCCCAAAACGTATCAAATTGTAAAACATATTTTATATTCTTAATTCAGAGTCAATCCATAGACGAGCCGAAAGCAAATGTGTTTTCAGACTTCACCAAAATTAGCTGAGCTGATTAAAGAGTCCAGAAATCATCTGTGTCAGTTTTGGCACCAGACTTCTCAGATTGGGCAAAAGAAAGAAAGAAAGAAAACAATTTAAAAAAAGAAGTTAATAATGAACAGGTAATTCTGATTAGAGTGAAATTTAATTTGAATGATTAATTAAAAATTGCCCAATAAGAAAATTACAAAAATAAAATATTACCAAATTATTACTTTTACGTGATTAAAATATGTTTTTTTTTTTTTAGTTTTACAAAAATAAAATAAATGACAACGCAATAGGGCCACATTTAAAATTGGTTATTTTGAAATGGGTAAGTTCGTTCCACCAAGAAAGGCTTATCTTTTTTCAATTAAATAAAATGCAACCTATATTTAAAATTTGTATTTTGTAAAAGTAGCTTCAGCAAGAGGGCTCAACTGTATTCTTCGGAGAAAATGAAATCAGCAAGCTAAGATCGAATCCTGTATACACACACTTATATATATATATATATATATATATATATATATAATTAAGAAATGGACAAAGTGCGACAATTTATTTATTAAAGACATTTTTATTTTTATCGTTCTTTTTATAGATACAAGTATTTAAGTAAATGCTCTGTTTATAATAAACAGTATTAAATAACATTTACCGGCCTGAATGTCCGAGAAATTTTCATAGAAAATATTCGTCCTTTGACAGGATTCGAACCTGCATCCTATACGGAACCGTCATTTAGTTTGACGTGCCTAACCGCAGTTTATAAGCAGTAAATTCGACCTTGCCAACCAAACGATCCTTTGTGGCACGTCAAGCTAAATGACGGTTCCGTATAGGATGCAGGTTCGAATCCTGTCAAAGGACGAATATTTTCTATGAAAATTCAGGCCGGTAAATGTTATTTAATACTGTTTATTATAAACAGAGCATTTACTTAAATACTTGTATCTATAAAAAGAACGTCAAACATAAAAATGTCTTTAATATATATATATATAATATATATATATATATATTATCATAAAGAAACAATTTATACAAAGAATTAATCTCAATGTTAATGGGATTAATGTCGAAATCACTTCGCTGACAAGAATTAATGAAACAGTGTTACTATCAATTCCTTGAATAATAAGATCCTTATATTCGAGTTGTCAGATAGAAGACACAAGCCAAGTACTTTAGACAATTTAAAATGGTCATTCTCAGAGCGCAATTTTCCCATACATAGGCAAATAATAGGACGAAATATGAGTAAACCGAATATATATATATATATATATATATATATATATATATATATATATATATATATAATTTAAGCTATTCATTGATAATTGAATATACGTTTTAGAGCGTGCGATGCTTCTACGCTAGATTTTTTTGTTTGAATTTTGGAAAGTTATAAATTTTCTTGTTATATGTATTTATCTGTTAAAGTGAATTGGACTTGAGTATAAACCAGTTAGGAGAGTAAAAATGCCCTAGCAGTTTTTCACAGAATTTAAGATTCTCATTATTACTTTGCTGCAGATCTGATGCGGCAGATATATTAGAGTATGCAGCGTATTTTTTTATATCATAAAGAAACAATTTATACAATGAATTAATAAGCAATGTTAATGTGATTAATGTATTTGGCATGTATCTTCCATCTGACAAGAACTCGAATATAAGGATCTTATAGTAAGTTAATGTCTCATTCAGTCTGGTTAGCGAAGTTATGTCGCCATTAATCATATTAACATTGCTTATTAATTCTTTGTATAAATTGCATATCTATATATATATATATATATATATATATATATATATATATATATATATAGTGCACAATAAAATAAAGCGTTTGGAGTGGAACTAGATGTTTAAAGGAGGAAGAAACCACATCAGCTATTAAGCTTCAAATATTGCAGATTTTATCTGATATTATGTTCAGATGAGATAACGAATAGACGAATTTACTAAGAGCTGCAAAAGACCAAAAAGTGTGGAAAGCCATCATCGCCTACATCCCGAAGATACACGTCACATTAAAGGAAAAAGAATACCGTGAAGAAAAAGATATTTTAGTGAACTATGTGTATTGCATTGAAATTTTAATGGATGATATGGTACAATTTTTCAAATAAAAAAAAAAAACACTTTACAACGGGATATCTGTACTAAGGAATCGTAGCATAATAAAGATGTAATTTATTCTCTGTTTTTAGATTTAGTAGCATGGGGTCGTATTATACACAAGAGAATACGGTGCAAATTAGAAAAAAAAGATTTTAATATTTATTCTGAACAATATTTTCAGAGTAATAATTATTAAAATGGCTTTAGGCAAATTAATATTACAGGACTCAAACAAATAACTGCACAAATAACAACAAAAATTGATAGCACATGTAACTTGAAATGTATCAAGATTTTGATATTCCACACTACTTCAAACAAAAGGTTATGAAGGAAACCTCCATCAATACTGGAAAAGGTGATAACAGTTCCTAGATTTGAGAAACCCTTTTTTTTTTTATTTATTTATTTTTTTTTGAAAACTTGTTTTTAAGAGAAAATCTTTAATAAATTTCACCCGACATTGACACTGATCGTTTAATGAAGGATTCTTATAAAGAAACGTGTTACCGTTAGAAATAAGATACTACATTTTAATCGCAGCCAGTTGACCAGCAAATGAAGACAAACATGACTCGGGTAGCACTGGCCGTTCAATCAATGAATGCCAAATGTTTTTTTTAAGGAAATACAGAATGCGGTAGTATATCTCCCGCATACCCCTCCCAGAAATGTCTCCCACATAATACTAAGACTTTAGAAGCAATTCTGTTTTCATCTATCCAATGTCTTACCATTATGTGGGCGATATTTCTGCCGCAACCTGTAGTTAATATTTATCGATACTTTTTATTTCCAACAAAAATTAAATGGACAGAATATTCTTTACTCTTCCCATAGCACTGTGTATGTAAATCAATTTGCTCAGTTGCCAAATATGGAGATAAAAATCTCAGATATTTAGTTTTCAACCATGTCAATGTTTTTATTTTATAGTAAAGTTCAGCCGGTACAAGGCTCGGGGTCACGCGTGGTAGAGGGTTACATTAAGAGGCATTTTACATGGACAGGAGGGGAAGATAACGGTTAATCTAAGACTTGAACAGGCTAATATTATAGTAATCAAGGAAACATCGTCTGGGGAATAGGTTCCACAGACCAGTAGTTCGTGGAAAGAATTTGTTCGAGTAAAACTGACTTCACACCTATGGAATACAGAGGGAATGTTGATGGCTTGCTACACTGTAAGTGGCAAGGCGGTTCCTGACCGTGAAGATTAGATACGGCGAAAGCAAGGAATGCAGTACATCTTAACACTTTCCATGGTAGTGAGCAGTAGAGCATCGACAGGCTCGCCACATCCTGCCTATGAGTGAGAAGCTAGAAAATAGTTCGTCACCCCCCAAAAAAAAAACTCGGACACGCTTTTGGACTATCGAGACTAAAGACTGGGCACCTCCCGCCCAAATATGACAGCAGTATTATATTTTCGGCCTGATTTAGCTCTTTAAAAGTCATGAGGAGTCAGGTAATTCCGTCAGCATGAGGGGTCAGGTACTTCAGTCAGTTATGTGCCCTGCGTGATACATAATTAAACGATCATGTATCTTTCGATACATGTCTGACGAGGCAGATTTTTTCTCGCAGTAGGTTACCATTTCTTTCTGCGGTGTCGTTCTCTTAGACCAGTTGTCATCCAATGTTATAGAACCCGGTTTGTCCTGCTATTTACCCATAGCTGGGGGGAGAAAAGGATTCATACCAAGTAAGTGAATGTAATAGATTCGACTGAAATTTCATTACCCAGGTACTACAGGAGCCGACCACTTTTCCTGAATCTTTGGCGATTGATCGTATGTATGGGTTCCATCTGAGGTCAGGGGTGAGTTTAAAGCCCAATAGTCTCTCAAGACACGGAGCCTCCCCGAGGGGACATCCATTCATCGTAATTGGCGGTAATTCTGTGTCCGATCGACGATAATGGAATACGAGTAGTTTCGTATTCGAAACAGTGAATGTAATCAGCCAGTTCCCCACTCCCACTGGGTAGTTAATGCTAGAACGGGCTTCTGCTATTGATAGGAGCTATATCCTGAGAGAATATCGGCACCACCAAGAAGAACCTCTCGTTCATGGCACTTCTACGATCGGCTAAATCGCAGAAATAACACAAATTTATGATAGACGGAGTATGTGAGCGATCTAAGACTGTTTAAGCGATATTGAAATATCGCTGTTACATCATTAACATTTTCACCAAATCTCATCCCAAAAATGCTTCTCCAATGAAACATTTTATTTTAAAAATATTCCTTTTTTTTTTTTTTTTTTTTTTTTTAAATAAGAACAGATTAAACTAATCAATGAGATGTAATTTATGATCGGAGGTAACAATAACTTTCTCAAATACTTGTGGCTTAATCGGTTTTATATGTTAACGAGTTTTTTGGAAGTTTTTTTTTTTTTTTTTTTTTTTTGTTAGTCGATTTATCATCAAAATGTTTGTAAAAATCCAGGGTTTGGTTTTTGAGTTTAAATTATGCATTTTTAAAAGTATATTTAATTAACAATAAAAAAAAAATATTGCAATATTTCAGATTAAATTAAATTTGTTTTATTTTTGGAATAAAATTTATGAATTTATGGGCAGGATCTTTATCGATATTTTTAATTTATTTTTTTTTATTCAGTTCATTAACACTGTCGAAGAATCCCAGTAACATTTTAAATATTAATTAGCGGCTAAATATAATAAATCGACTATCAGATAATTCAATTTTTTAATTGCACGTCGCACTGCCTCGTCACGCAGAGGACATCTTTAAGTTGAAGAGGTCAATAAACAAATTGTTACCCAGAAAATGAAACAGATCAACTGCATAAAAAGATGAATTTAAATCATAGCTTTCTGGTTCGGTCTCAGATTAACGCAATGATAAGAAACAGCATATTATTGATATTATTTTGCAATTTATAGCCTACTATGACACGTGATTACGTTTCTCCACAAATTACTACCTTGTGTGGTTAAGTTTTTCTCCCTTTGATAAGGCTACAGACCGACTTTCTGCTATCAATTTACATAAACTCTTCAGGTAAGTGGCTCGCTGCCTTCCGCCATCTCTCTTGCCTGCAATATGTCTCGTGAGTATTAAATTAATAACATTGACAAGACCCAATGGCTGTGAGTTCAATACCTGGTTGAAGCAGTGGAGAACATGCTGAGGGGAATTAACAGGGGATAAGTGATAACTGATATCCATTTAGACATGGCACGTAGAACTAGAACAGTCTACCTCAGCGAGCGAATTAAAGGGTTCGGTTCGACATTCCAACCACTTGAAGAAGGCCGGAGCGTACAACGGCTGAAACGTTGTGATAAATATGGCAGCAAAGATGAGAACAATCATCCGAATAATGTAAATAATACCTCATCTCAGAAATATAGACAATTTGAATCTGCAAAAGTTTAAACGCGATATTAATCGCTATCTACTGTCGTCTTGATTATTCTTTTCTCTCGCGCTCATTAATGTTTCTTTCCTTAATTTTTCACACCCTGTAACCCTTTTGGCTTTAGTGCCTTTCATAGGGCGGTACTGATTTTAAAAAATAATAATAATACTAATACCGGTATTATTGGGTTGGTGCAAAAATAATGACGTAATAATGTCGTTTTTTGACGTATTTTTAACGTCAAAAAACGACATTATTACGTCATTATTTTTGCACCAAGCTAATACCAAAATTAAATAGAACTGAAGCTAAAGCCCTCAAGCGCGCCGAGTTTTGCAATTTCTTCTTCGATGGATTTTCGAGATAGAAATGATGGTAATATCTTTTGTCTTTCAATTGCTTCATTTCCATTGTTCAAGTCGAAGTCGATAATCTCATGCACGGCTTTTAAGTGAACAAGCAAGTCAGTTGCTAACCCCACCCACCAGACTTTAGCACTTTTTTTACACTTTCGCTTTCGACTTTGTCTAACTTTTCGACTAAAATAATTCCAATCACTTGATTTTTTTCTCTCGACATTTTATGTAAGGCATCAAAATACTAATTAGCTTAAAAGAAAATAATATCTTTACAAGATTTAAAATTGTTCCGCACGTTACTGGAGACCAGAAAAATTAATAAAAACTAGTGCGTATTATACAGGAACCGAGCGCTACTGTACGGCGTGCAGGTGAGGCACGCTGAAACGAAGTTCCAATTTGAAAACTTTTTTTTATTCATCTGAAACTGTTTTCATTAAATTTCCGATGACAAAAAACTGCACTTTAGCATTAACTTATTGTATTCGCCCAATTATAGCTTTATTTTTTTTATATTTAACCTACTCATAGGACAATTACTACAATATATATATATATATATATATATATATATATATAGGATTCGACATAAGTATAAAAACTAACTTGAACGAAGTAGATTTTCTAGATGTTACCTTCAACCTAAGAAAAGGCACATATAAACCATACAGAAAACCCAATGATAAACCATTATATATATACACACGTCTTCCAAACACCCGCCTTCTATAATCAAACAGATACCAAAATCGATTAACCCAGAGGCTTTCCGACAATTCCTCCAATGAATCCATATTTAACAAAGCTAAGAGAGACTACGAAACGGTCCTAAAAGATAGTGGATCCCCAGCAACATTCACATACTCATCATAAAACACACAAAAAAAGGCCAACAGGAAAAGAAATATATGGTACAACCCACCGTACAGCAAAAACCTAAAAACAAACGTAGGAAAAATAATCTTTAAACTCTTACACAAACACTTCAAGGAATCAAGCACCCTACAAAAAATATTCAACAAAAATACAGTAAAAATCAGTTACAGTTGCACCTTGAACATGGCACAAATAATAAAGCACAAGAGGAAAATTATCAACAAACAACACGAACGAATTAAACCCACGTGCAACGAATGTCCCTTAAACGGTAATTGTTTACAAAACAACGTAATGTACTAAGCCACGATAAAATCACCTGATAATGAAGAAAAAGTATGCATAGGAGTAAGTGAAGGACCCTGGAAACAAAACAAAAAATTATGTACGCAAAACATCTTTGACAAGCAGTAAATATGCGAACAGCACAATGCTTTCTAAGTATATCTGGGAAATTAAAAACAAAACGCACATCACACCAACAATATCTTAGAAGATAACGAAAAGATCATCAGCATACAACAACCAATCAAAAACGTGAAAACTTTGCTTGGAGGAAAAAAAATAGCTATCATTACCTTCCCAGACTAAAATAAATTATTAAATAAAAGATCCTAGCTCATCTCAAAATGCAGACATGAAAACAAATTTTTACTACGCTACTTGAAATCGAAAACGCAAAAAATAAATAAATAAATAAACGAAATGACAATAAAATAAGTAAAATAAATTAACCCAAACATATTACCAAATTACATCCTTTAGAATAGACGAAAGAGAATAAATAAAGAATAAAAAACAAAATCGATGAACCCAAATAAATAAAGTAAATAATAAACAAAATAACAAACCATTATGACCAAAATATTAGTTAGACTATAAAAATCAAACCAAAAATCGGACGAAAATCATAGCTATAAATGTTATATAACGATAAAAAAATACTAAGTTACTTAAAAAAAATCGAAAACCGAAAAGAGTAAATAAAAATATACAGTACAATAAATAAATGATAAAAAAACAAGTAAAATAAATTAATTTAAGTTCAACCAAATAAATAAACAAACCGATCACGACAAATTAACTGTTAGAAAAATCAAAGATAATCAATCCTAATAAATACATGAAGTAATAAACAAATTAAAAACTGCTCCCACCAAAATAGTTAGAATAAACTTCAACAATCAGGCCAAAATTGAATAAATAGCTTTAATTATCTTCCCAAACAAAAACAAAACTATTAAGCGATATAAACAATGTTTTGCAAAAACACCAATTAAATTAAAAAAAGAAAATAAGAAATATATAAAATAAGAAATAAAAATAAAATAAATAATGACAAGCAAAATAATTGAACCAAAATAAATGAATAAACAAATAAACTACTTCCGGCAAAATAACCGCCAAAATAGACTACCCACAATGCATCACTGACCCGTATATATAAAGAGCCGAGAAAAATAACAGCACCAGTGGCCTGACGATTGCGTCTAGCATGAAACACTGTCGCCTCTAAGTGTTGATTTCAATGTTCACTTTTATATTTACAAACGCTCTATCTCTGATATTGAGCACTTTATCCCATAAATATAGCACCCCTTAAGACTATATTTCTTCATTCATATATATATATATATATATATATATAGATATTGTTTTAGTGGTTTTATCAATAAAAATAGTTTCGTGTGATTTCCGCTTTAGCCAAATTAGCCTGAAGATCCGTTCAGGTAAAACCTAGGTAGGTTGTTCCTAGCTCTTTAGGATTTATATAATTGTGTGTGTGTGTGTGTGTGTGTGATATATGTATTTGGGCTCCATTCTACTACCTGTATTGTCTCTTCGGTTCTGATATCGATTTTTTTATACCGGCATTTCAATATTAATAGTCGTCCCTAATACGAATAGAAAATGAATTCAGAAAATATGCAAAAATAGAAATAGTCGTAAGACTAGAATGTGTCTTATCAGATTTAGTCAAACTTTACCATGAACCAATCCCGAGGAACCCAGGATTCATTATCTTTATAAAATTAGATATGCAGATAACACAGTTTTGACTGCAAACGTAGAAAGGAAACTGAAGAAACTCTACAGGAAATCAAGAAGAAAGTACTAAACATCAACTGTAAGTAGACAAAATATATAGTTGTCCACAAAAGGAATTGCCCAAAATGCAAACTACAAATTGTTGACCCCAAAATTGCAATGTCATATTTCATGTAATTAACCGAATTTCCATGACTTATTGTGAGTGTGCGTATTAAGTTCAACTTGTTTGCAAAATACACCCGCTAGGTGGCTTTTCTTAAGACTATAAAAGGATGGAAACAAGCTCACTCTTCCTCTTTTTTTCTCGAATGCGGTAGGTAGAAGTGTTCTCCAGTCTTTTTTTTAAGGAGGTCTGGGTCACTCGGCTATGAGGTGCATTTCCATCATGCATGCACTCACACACAAACACACACACATACATATATATATATACACACACTATTTCAGTTATATCTCTATACACTAGTATATTTTCTCTTTTCTGAGTCATGTTATTCGTTATAGAAAAATATTTCCATGTATGGAAATCTATTCCTGAAAATGTTGAATTTAGTTTCTCCGATGGCTGTCAAATGAGTATCCTCCCAAACCTGTAGATACACTGCATACCTGTGAAGGGTGTAATTAGTTACGGAACATGTACAAATTTATAAAGACAAATGTTTTAAACAAAATTCAACACTATTTTAACGATAGCAATTCAGGATAAAATGTTACAAATGAGTGCCGTTTGTTTAAAACTGAGCAGAACGAGTCACTTTTTATGTTAAGTGCGCAGATATTGCATTATTTTGTTAAAAATAAATCGACACATTCGAATCCGTATTTATTTTTGATACCAGGAAAACGAAGTGGCCAATAATCTTATAAACTACGTATTTACAACTGGGTAGCTTAATTGATCATTTTGCAAGCCGTCATATAATCAACTTAATCTAGCAACGGAGTGACTCTGTGCGCTGTCGACCTCTCTGACTAACGTTTTCCCTTTAATTTTCATCAACACCCATGCTGGTGTCATCAGTCGTCTAATTTGACCTTATCGAATGTATCAGGCTTACTAACAAGTCGGGAGAATGCTGATGACACAACTATTTACTCCTGTTTTACTAGTAAGTGTGATATGTTCGATAAAGTCGACTTCGCAGCTGATCTAACAAAAATACTTTCAATCTGTTCTCAGATGTGGAAGGAAATGGCGTGTTAATTGTAACGTCGACAAAACGAAACTATTCTCTTTTAATCATTTCAGATAACCTGTTTTGCCTTCCGTCAACATGGCTGATGTTAAACTGCAGGAGAATGACTCATTGTGTTTTTTAGCTCTAAAGTTTTCCCTTGGCATAATGTGGAAGGATTATACTGAATCCAATGTTAGTTCTGCTAATAAGAAATTTGGTCGTGCTAGACAGGTTTTCCCGCCAGAAATCTTAGAATTTATAAGTCGACTATTCGTTCGTTAATTGAATATGACTGCCACATCTTGTCTGGTGCTTTTATTATGTATTTAGCGATATTTGATAAATTACAAAGAAATATCTGCAATATTAATGGTTCTGACATGGCACATTTTTATGATAATTGTTCCATTTAGCTTCCTTCTCTGGCTCCTCTACATTACTTATTTAAGCGCAGTTCTAGATTTGAAATTAGGTCTCATCATTTTACAGTTGAAGTGGCTCGATATAGCCATAAGTTCTATGCTAACAGTTTCTTTACTCGCTTGTGAAACTGTCTTCTGGCTTTGCAGAAAAAATTGTCTTAATTCCAGTTCTTTTATTCTTCTCTCATTAATATATTCCATTTTCTCGTATTCTTTGACATTCAGTAATAATTTTTATTTTTGTGGCTTTAATACTTTACTTAGGATGAAATATTAAAATAATCGAATTGGTATTCTAAAGAAAAATGCTACGTTACGAGCCTGTTACTACTCCCTTGCTATTTCGATGGCAAATATTCAGATTAGATCTGCTATTTACCTCCGCTTATTCAACCATTCTTAGCTACAGCTCGCTACGTGACATACTTGCTTCTTTTCTGTTTATAGTTGTTCTGGACTACGTACTGCATATTTCTCTCGAAAACCTGGAGGGAAAACTGCTCCTTTTGAAACCTTGCCAGCGTAATCGGTATCCTTCACAATATTTCATTGACTTTGACTGTACCGATGATATTGCATTAATTTATCAATATATCAAGGATGCAGAATCCTTGCTGCAATCACGCGAGCAAGTAGCGAACCAGGTAGGTATGTATTGCAAAGTAAGACATATATCAAAACATTTCTTGCACCATCCGATTTAAAGTTACTCAATAATACATCCATTAAAAGGGTTAAGAACTTCAAATATCATAATAGATAAAATAATAGATTCTCAAAAAGACTTCAATATCCGTAAAACTCTGGCATAGGATTCCTGTAAAAACTTCACAAGATTCCGGCGCTCGAACCTTCCATCCTCTTTAAATGTCCAAATCTTTCGAACTCTGACTGAACCAGTCCTACTGTATGGATGAGAAACTTGGACATTACTCATCTTGAAATACGACTGGATGGAACATCTACATATCTACTTAAAAGAAATTCCAGGACAACAATTGGAGATCCCACGCAATGCTTAACACAATTTAAGGAGACCTAAGACTATTTCCTCCTAAACTCAAACAAAAACGATCACAGTTTGCCGGCCACTGCCACCGAGATGAGAGGGAAATCATCTCATTCTTTTCCTATGGCATCCTTCTGGAATTTTCTTATGAAAACTGACTTTACCAGATACCGTAGCTGAGGACTCAGGGTTGGACATTGGGGATCTGAGCACAGCGATGCAGGACCGAACAGTTTGGAAAGGGAGGACTGACCAACCTATAGGGAGGTCGAAGTATGAGGATGAAGGAAGAAGTACTCAGACAACTTTTTCCCAAGAACTACTACTTTGAAGAAAAAACTCCCTCGTAGATGCTTCCCTGAAAACATGAATCGTAACATCTTCCATTCAAAAATCAGTCGTTATTTATAATCTTTGTCCTTATAATCTTCACTCTGCCTCTTCTTAAATGTATATCCCATTCAGCAATCCTCTACCTTGAGTGGATCTTCAGCTTTTTACTGGATAAACTATAGTTAAATATTAATACTTAGCTCTTGTCATCTGTGAGTTGCTAATATTTTCTTTTATCAACGGTTTTTTAACATAAGCCGTCGCAATGATTTATCTTGACAAAACAACAAAAAATAGAGTAGCTACGTGAAATCGCATTATTTTGTTTTTTAGTGGGGTATTGGATTCAAAGCTTTTTTTTAAAAATCTCTTTCTCTCTTGGAAGAAAATGTTTCTTGCTTAATAAAACCTTTCCTTTAGTAAAGTTGTGAACTCTATAATCATTGTTCGTTGACATTTTCCTTATCTATTAAGATAAAAAAAAAACGGAATCGTAATTTCATTCACAGATTAAACAGGGCCGATAACTATATCTATCACATTTCCAGTTTTTCTTCATAGAATGACGTAAATACAATGTCTCGTTCTACTGTTCAGTTCGCTTACTATTTTTCGGTCTAGAAAAAAAACAAACTGTTATGGAAAGTGATATTGCTTTGCGGTATGGAAAGTTTGAAAATAAATACATCACTTCTCCAAGTCTGACGGCGAAAAGAAACAAAGAACGTATTTTTTCTCTGTAAATAATCACGAGATTGTTTTTCTGCTTTCATCTATTATGTGTAGATGACGTAAAAGTTATCGGTGCAGAAATTGGCTTCGACAAGCCGAGTTCAAAATCTGGCCTCGTCTGTTGCGCCAACTTTCACACAAATGCCATTGAGAAAAACCTGATAACATTTCCCCACCGAGCATTCCATGAGTTAAAAAGCAACGGAGACTGGATTATATATCTTGGGGTGGCAGCTTCTCTTAGAAGATTACTCTGAATTCTAAAATGTAGGGAAGGCAACATGTAAGTATCCCACGACTTTTTTCCGGGGGTGTCATAGCAATTCAAAAATAATAAAGTAACAGGGTGATTAGAAAGCGACGCTCGTCTCAGTTTTCAAGAAGGAAGATGGAATTTAAAAATGATTTCCTGAACTAGAATTAAATGGTTTGCTCTAGGTTCAAAGTGGAAGCTGACTACTAGAAGACAATGAGAATTTTAGGCATGCAGTGAAAGCTTTGAACAAAAAAATGTGGAGAAGAACAGTTTTCTGTCAATCTTTTAAGTGAGATTTACTTGACCCTTCACTGTGTCAGATTGTGACACAAGGTCAGTTTTTAACGTGGGGACCCGAGTATTTTAACTTGGGCTGCTGGTCTTAGCTGGTCTTAGCTTGGCTAAGCTAGTCATAGTTGGTCTTAGCTGTTCATAGCTTGTTCAAGCTGGTCAGGGTCGGTTCAAGCTAGTCATAGCCGTGGTACCAATATCACAGGGACGGATCCCAGTGCCAGGTAAGTAGATATTTACTTGTCCCCCCACTGAGTCAGGTTACACAAGGTCAGTTTTTAACGTGACGACCCGAGTGTTTTCACTCGAGCCACTGGTCTAAGCTCGTCATAGCTTGTCCAAGCTGGTCAGAGCTGGTCTTAGTTATAGCTGGTCCTGAACCGAGCCGGTCCAAGCTAGTCGTAGCCGTGATACTACCAGCAACAGGGCCGAAGCACAAGTGTCAGGTAAGTCTGTCAATCTTTTAAGTAGGTAGGATTAATTAAATAAAAGACCACTTTAGAATAGAACGTGCCGCCAACGGACCATGGTTTCTGTGCCACACTGAGCAAGGTCTAGTCTGGCTCAACGGTACCAGTTTAGTGATGTTCTATTGAGAAACGAATTCTTCCCACAGTGATAATGGCTTACTGAAGTAGCTCGTTAACGACAGCCAAGCGCACTTGATAGTTTATTTAACTTATCACTGATACCGTTGGTTATGACGCCTAACTAGATAGGACATGGCTTGAAGCTATCAGTTGTGACGTAAGGGACAGCATCTTTAAACTAAGATAAATCAAAAGGGAAAGGGTTATCTAGACATTTTGGTGTTATAGTATCTGCTGTACGAATGAGTAGTGTCATTGTGATTTTTGGTGAAAAGAAAATGGATAAAGCCGAGGGTGGAATCAGTGAGTGACTTTTTAATGTAATGTCCCTTCAGGATTTAGAAAATCATGACTCAAAACAGATTCCTTTGTTTAATTGCTAACAATTCTTGAGAAAGAGTGAAGTGGTTTCTCATTGCCCACTTTATAGTTTGAAAATCAGATTTGTTCATTTTCCGACATATTGCTACTCCTGTTATATAACCCATAAGTAGTAGTAGGATGTTTGGTTTGGTTTGTTTTACGGCATATCAACTTCAGTGGGTCATTTAATGCCGACAACATTTAGTAGTAGGAGGAGAAATGTATTTATGCATTACTCAAAGGCATTTGTACAAAAGTGAACGAACTTAACGACCACGGGAATTGAACACTTTTTCTTTTCTTTTTATGTGCCATGTTCTTTCAGAACGTAGACGATCATGGCTCTCCACCTCTTTCTATCCCTTGCAGTCCAGTACTTTCTGCATTCTGTTGAGGATTTTTCTAGACTCGATGAATTAATTATGAGATATATATATACATACAGGCGTCTGCAAA
This sequence comes from Acanthosepion lycidas, assembly GCA_963932145.1. Taxonomy (NCBI): domain Eukaryota; kingdom Metazoa; phylum Mollusca; class Cephalopoda; order Sepiida; family Sepiidae; genus Acanthosepion; species Acanthosepion lycidas. The sequence goes on from OZ010572.1 coordinate 124,028,058, forward strand.
AGTAATTATACAGTATTATACCAGTATTGATGTGTGTGTGTATAATTAATATACTACGTTTTATGCTTCATTACAGTTTAACTAATTTCGCATAAGATACAATATAATTTCAAGGTATGCTAAAGATATGGACTAAAGTGTTCAATATCAGGGATGGAACTTATGTAAATATAAAAGTGAACATTGAAGTCAACTCAGATGTGACAGGCTGTTTCATGCTAAACGCAACCACTCTGACCTGGGGTGGTAGCACAAATCATATGGTTTGTATTGGCTACTATTATTGTCTTAACTAGAGAATTATTACCGATTACTTGTAAGTGATAGAGAGTAGGAAGTGAACGAGAGAGATACCCCACTCTTATCCTTTACAGACGTACATGTTCCTATTGTGACGAAAGTAATCACGTAAGAATCTTTGATGGAGAAACTCCTTTTCTTTACCCGGAAATTTCACTTTGTCTGTAATTGCTGATTAGTCAGTTCACGTACCAAGGAAAAGTCACAGCCTCACCTTTCTTTTTCTCTTTTTGCGAGATCATCGACCTTCAGCTGACCTTTATCAAATATATCTTATTTCAGAAATACGATATATTTTCAACATGTGTGGCTGTCTTTTATGTAGATTTTTTTATGTACTTTACCATGATATAATGTCTTCCATTTTACACACACAATATTACTAAATCACAAGTTACATTCCCAGCCCTATTTATCGTTGTCGTCGGAGCGTTTCAGTATTCTTCAGCTTTTGGCTAAGTGGCTAGATCCACTGGACTGGCCTAAGTAATTACTTCTCCAATTCTGAATCCCTTTCTCGATGGTCACGTATCAGTTTCTGTACGATAAGGGTACTCGTTTTCTTTTCTTTTTTTTTTCTTTTTTTTTTTTTTTTTTTTTACTCTTTGCGTTTCGCGATTGCATTACGCCAAGGAAAGTTAAGCAATAAAAAAATAACTTATAAGTGTTAGAAATGGGTTTCCATATTTTCCCAAATTTTTCTAATCTGCCATCTCGGAAAAATAGTCGAGGGAAATATATTTGTTCTTTATTTCACACATTTCTTCTCCAGATGAGCAATTCGATAGCAAAATAAAATTGATGGTAAGTAACACACACGGACAAACACACAAACACATATATATATATATGCCGGGTGTAACTGCAAAATTGTCCAAGTCGTGTAAAAGCAAAATTGCCCATTTGTTAGATTAAAATCTGAACTGTTATTTCTTAGAAATGATTAAAGATATCTAACTGGAATTCTCCAGAGTTTTTATAACACTTGGACTCTGATTCGAGTGAGAAGAATGCACAAGCTTAACAGAAGAATTGTGATTACCTCGGGCATAAACAAAAATGACATGTTCATCATTAATTAATCATAGCTGAGGATCAGAAGCTCATAAAGGATTAAAATTAATTTCAGATATATATTTGTTCCAGGATCATTTTCGAACTTATTCAAGATGACCTTCACCCTCTCTAACCTACTAAATTTCTGTTCTAGAGTAACTTTACGTACGATTTCATTTTCAAGTGTTTTTTTTTTTTTTTTTTTTCGCTACTCTTTGGACTGTCAGAGCTGAAACTCTTTTCTCACGTGCTAAAGGTTTTATGCATTCAGTTAGATCTTTTCTAGTTGATCTCTTTAGCTCTAAGTTGAAATGATGACCCCCTCCTCCTGTTATGTGCTTCTGGTACAGTTTTCCTCTCCTTCTTTTTAGTCTTATTCACCGTTCTATTGATGGTTCTTCAATGGACTGAAGATGGAAGCCAGATGAATGTTGTCTCATTACTGAAGGCCTGAATGAGCTTTTCCCTCTCACCATTGCTCATTTGAGAAGACAGTGGGTCTGACTTACATTTTAACGAGTTCTCAAAAGGGTTTTTCAGTGATTCTTACCACAAATGATGTCAGGATGGCTAAATATTTTATCTGAAAACGTGGGGAAAAGATACTCAATTATTTGTTTTTTTTTTTTTTTAGATATTAAATATTTTGGATAACTTTCTGATACACCCGGTGTGTGTGTGTGTGTGTGTATATATATATATATATATATATATATATATATATATATATATATTGTTTGGCCCAATGGATAAAGGCGTTAGTTAGATCCAATGACTAGAAGCAAAGAGTTGAGTCCAATACCAGGGTACATCAGTGGTGAACCTAAACAAAACTTGGATAGTTGAGTTAAAGGGAAATAACTGAGACATACAGTAGAGGCATGGCAGGTGGAACTAGTACAATCTACCTCGGTGGACGAAATAAAGGGTTCGAGTCGAAATTTCAATCGCCTAAAGAAGGCAGGAGTGTAAAACGGTCGAAATTTTGTGAATATAGCAATGAAGATGAGAATAACAGTCCGTATAATGTAAATAATCATAACACTTCATCTCAAATATAGACAGATATTAAAAGTGTGTTGTTGGTAATTTTACTATAAAAATGTATTTTTATAATTTCATAGTGTTCAGTCTGTTTCGGAGTTGCTATTTACCGATAGTTGGGACCCTAAGAGGTGCTACCACCCAAGGTCAGAGTGAACCTGGGAACAACAGCAATCAAGCGGTGGTTCCATGCTCCTCAAAACCTCCAATCACTCGATTGAGAGGCCTTGCTGCCGGATGTAGTTTAACGTCGTACCCACGACTATGTTCCAAAAGGAAAAACCTATTTAGAAAAACTAGCATTCGAAATCACGGTTTTTACCAGAGCTCGAACACCAATCGTTATATTTAGAAAAGACATTATTTCAGCGTCTTAGAATAGCGCATTTTGTTCATTCGTTCCGTCTGACAAAAGGCTGCAAGTGTTGATTATCTAATGGTGATCAAACTGATTACAGTAATAATGTCCTTTTCAGGTTAGTTTGTTAACCTCTAAATGGGGAGTTATCCTCTTTTAGACATTTCCTATTCCCTGATGTTTTTGATTTTTATCCACGATGGCTATTCAACTGGTGATGGCGTTATTAAAAATCACTTAAATTGGCTGACTAAATGGGAACCTGCGTGGTTCCACTATTTGCAGGTAACATTCAATCAATAATCAATATGATTCAGGAGGAAAAAAAATCCCAGTAATAACTTCGATCCACCCAAAAGTAACGTTGTCGCTTTCGTTTTTACGGATTTTAATCTTCAGCTTTCTGAAATAGGCATGTTTCTTAAAACTTAAGTGAGTGTTCTTTTTTTTTTTTTTGTTTGTTTTTCAATTTTCTTCCTCTTCTGCCTCATCGATCTGTCACTGCTCGAACTTCTTTTAAAATTGATAAAATTTTATTATTATTATTATTATTACTACTACTACTACTACTACTACTACTACTAGTAGCAGTAGTAGTTTTAACCCGTGATAATTTCGCGGTTTTGCTATTTTAATATTCTGAGCAAACGTAATTCTTAAGTTAATGCTTGAGCAAGCTCATGGCGATTTCTACGACAGGAAAATTTCCGCAGAATGTCCACTATCGAATCGGTAAATATATAAGGTTAATTTTAACAATATATTGCAATACCAATCATTAAAATGGATTCTCGTCGTTATTTTAAGAAGTGGTTACATTTGAAAAGATTTGAAATTGATACTTTTACCATTTCACTGAAATAGCCGTTAAACTCCCGCCACCTTCCCTTACTTTCATTTTCTCATGGAATCCACCCGATCAAAACCGAATAGTCGAATATTTATGAGGTATTGGTAGGAAGTAACGGTCGCGCGAACTACTGACGTGTGAGATAAGCACAATTATAATAGGTTTATTCGAGCAAGCGAAATCGATCAGTGTTTCATAATAGTCTTTCTTTAGTTTTACTTCTTTTTCGACCTTGCTCGCTGATGTAATGGAATAACTTGTCACCCCCTATAGGTAGTAACTACATATAATTATCTGTAAGTCAACGGGCTACAGACTCTATCCGAAATCTTTTTCGGATAAACAGTCGAACCCTCTGCCTTCGGACAGAGAGGAACTCGGACGAGGCTCCGCCGAAAGGCAGTCTCGTTCGGGGTGGTATACTGACCCTGAACCCTTTTATGTGGGTTCAGAAAGGGAATATTATTTTCCGAGCGTACGGGCTCGGAAAACCCATGTTAAACCCGGCCTTGTGCCACATGCAACCCTCGTTGGGGTGGCTAAAATCTTTTTCGGCTCTACAGTTAGTCTCTGTCTTCGGGCAGAGAGGAACCCAAACGAGGCTATGCCGAAGGGCAGTCTCGTCTGGGTTGATAGACCGACCATACTCCGTTTTTTACGGGGTGTACGGGAAGTTCGTGCCCGAGCCTACGGGCTCGGATACCCCACGTTAAATTTGGCCTTGTGCCACATCCGACTGCGTGGGGTGGTTGACAAATATTCTAGCTGAAAACTTTTCCGCTGGCTGTTCGAACTCTCTGCCTCTGAGCAGAGAGGAACCCGGACAAGGCTTTGTCGAAGGGCAGAATCTCGTCCGGGGAGGTAGTCCGACCCGATCCCGTTTATGTCGGAGTCTACGGGGAAATTTTGGCCGTGCCTACGAGCTCGGATGTCCCCCGTTATACTCGGCCTTGTGACACATCCTACCTCGTGGTGAGGCTGGCAAATATTGACATACATAGTAAATATTGACATACATAGTCTTCATAAACTTAACTTTAAAAACAACTGGCCAAAAAATGATTTTGTTTTTAAAGATAATTTTACAAGCAATAGCGTACATTGGATTTCTTTGACGGCTAAATAACCCCTTTCTTGTACTCGATAGACAATCTTAACCATTCGGATTTTGTCTCTGTTTCACATTTTTATAAGTAAGGTCGTTACCATTTATATAACATGTTTTTAGTTCGTTTTGTAACTGAGTCCCCCACTCTCAAGCGTCTCAGTATGTCAGCCGTCAGTAAATAACATTTATCATTATAAAATCTTAGGTATTTCCAGATATGCTGTTACCCTGTGTAGCATTAAAAAGTAACTGAGATCTCTTTATCACCCCTGTTGAGAATGGAACAGTCGACTGTAGATAAAAGCAGCTGATTTTTCCCTACATGTATTTGATAAAGTGGAATAAAGCTTATCTTTAAGTTCATTCGGGCTTTCTGTTTTCACTACACCCTATAAGAAAGAATGCGGTATTACGATTCCGTAATGAAGTGAGGAGGCACGGTGGAGTAATGGATAGCGGCTCGGATTGAGGAATCGGAGAGCCGAGTTCGAATTCCAGTCGAATCCATTACATTTGCTAAAAAAGGTATGAATCCACTTCTTCTCCCCCCCCACCTACGGGTAAATAGCAGGACAGACCGTGTTCTGTAGCCTTGGATGGTCTACGGCAGAAAGAAATGGTAACCTACTGCGGGAAAAGTCTGTCTTGTTAGTCATGTATCGAAAGATACATGATCGCTTAAGCGTGTATCACGTATGGTACATAACTGAATAAAGAATGCGGTATTACGATTCCGTAATAAAGGATGCGGTACTACGATTCCGTAATAAAGAATGCGGTATTACGATTCCGTAATAAAGGATGCGGTACTACGATTCCGTAATAAAGAATGAGGTATAGCGATTCCGTAAAAAAGAATGCGGTATTACGACTACGTAATAAAGAATGCGGTATTATGATTACGTAAGAAAGAATGCAGCATTGCACTTACGCAATAAATGATGCATCATTGCGATTACGTAATAAAGAATAGTGCATTACGATTACGTAACAAAAATGCGCTATTATGATTGCGTAACAAAAGAATGCCTTCTTACGGATACGTAATAGAGAATGCGGTATTACGATAATTGCTGCGGTATAGCGGTTGCGTAATAAAAAATGCGGTATTATGTTTTCGGAATAAAGAATGGCATTACGATTGCGTAATAATGAATGCCGTATTGCGATTATGTAATGAATACTGCGGTATGAGTTTACAAAAACCCCTTAGTAATTATAGGTTTCTGTTTGTAACCCATTAATAGACGGCGTTCCTGAAAGTGGTGCAGTGAGGAGTAATGGCGTAAATCATATTTCTTTTAGCGCTAAAGTAATTCCTGTCTTGCATTCGATTGACATGTGTCTAATTTCATTTCTAACTTAATCAGACATTCTCAATCACCCTCTGTATGTCACCCGTCAGTAAATAATATTTATCATTATCCAATCCGGAAAATTTACATAGACTCATAAAACGCAAAATGATTTTCCTATATATGGAATATACTGTAACTTATATAGCTATGGAAATAGACTTTTACCACTGAATCATATTATTATGATTTTCCGAATAAAGCCGTCTTCACTAGGTCAACATCAACCAGAAAAAGATAATGTAAAGAATTTAAAAATAAAAAATAAAAAAAATAGTTTGGTGCAAAAATAATGACGTAATAATGTCGTTTTTTTACGTTAAAAATACGTCAAAAAACGACATTATTACGTCATTACTTTTACACCAACCTAATAATAACCTGATTTGATCCAACTGTGTCTATTTTGATGCTTTAAAACTACTACTTTCGGATTGGTTGTATGTGACGGCCGAGTGCTTTAGACGCAATTTTAACATTTCATTCCAAGTAATTCCTCGCGCGAAACAGCGCCATATTGAACAGAATATTACGAGAAAAGAGAAAACGAAAAATGACAACAACTCCTCACATTTCTGAATTACTGTCAGTTTTTCCTTACTTCAAAAGTTTTAATATTTGCTCTGTGAAAGCAGAGAGCATCAGCAGTCCTTTGTAGTAACAAATAATTCAAATTCTTATTTGTCTACACATCCACTTTCATAGAGTATTGTTTTCGTCATTAACAAAAAAATAATGGCTGTCGAACTGGCTGATACGTTTGGGCCAATCCAATTCAGATTTTTCGATGCTTCTCTCTCTCTCTCTCTTTCTCTCTCTCTCTCTCTCTCTATATATATATATATATATATATATAACCAATTGTAGACAACATCACATATTCCTGGAGAGAAATCAGAGAAAGTAAACTTCCATCAGTTAAACTTTATCCAAACCAAGTACAGTAGAACCTCGGTTCACGAAATTAATTCTTTCCTGAACGCCATTCGTTCACCGAAACTATTTTTCCAATAGGAATCAATGTCGAGAAAAAAAGTCACACTACAATGAAAAAGAAAAGCCCGCCACAACACACGAAAGCATACAACAAGGTGATCGTCTCGGAAATTATTAGGTTCTGGTTGACACAGTTCTGTGATGTTCGATAACCGAGGCTTTTTCATCTTGAATTTTCTGTTAAAAAACCAATTTCTTCGGCATGTGAGAAGTTTGATAACCGAGGTTGAACTATATTATAAATAATGAGCTTATGCTTTAAAAAAAATAAAACATTCCTCTTGTACAAATGATTGGTAAGTTTCTTTTACTAAAAGCATTGAATGTTTCCTTAGTTAAACTTATTTACTAAGTGATTTCTGTGTTGAATTTCCAGTAGATTTCCCAAACAAAGAGTGTGAAGCGGGTACCTATCTGATGGATATTTTCAACCTTTCGTCTAAATCTGAAATATCTACCCTTTTGACAAAGTAAATTGGACCTATCCTTTCACTTTTTGACACAAGTGTAAACCGGAACCGTGTCTACTCCTTTTGACCCGAATGTAAATCGCACCGATACCTTCCACATTTTGACACGAGTGTAAACCGCGGGCATGTGTACATACTTATTAATACATTGTAAGTTTTGTTTTGATATATCGGTAATTTAACCACCAAAACGGTTATCAGATGAGGCTCGATGACTTTTCCTCTGTATTGACTGACTTGCTCGTCCAGCTTGCAAACAGTTACCCCAACAGTAAGATCAGCAAATAGATTTCAAATCAGTTTCTTTGGAATCTCTGAAAATTAAATAAGTATGCTTAGTGTAAAAATAAATATATTCAGTCTACTGCAACCTGAGAGAAAAGGGCGTGTGTCGATCGCCCATTTATCTTTCAAGAGAACGGCTACCGGCCTTAAAAATCAACAGGATTTTGACTTTTGCTTAACTTTGAATATAACCAAATAATGTTATGTAATTTGATTAGTTTAGCACAGAAACAGAGGTAGTGGGTGCCCAAAGAGGATAGACCTGATTACTTAATATTAATATCCAACCTGGTTAAATGCACTAGCCAATAGCTCCTGCTGACATAGCGAGTTGGTGTATAATTTTCCAACGTTTAGAATATTGTATAGGGCACCCAGAGTGGATAGAACTGTCGGCTCAATCTCGGTCAGCACTAGTAACCGCACTAACCATTTCTCCTTTTTGGTGGTTGGTTGATTTTTACCACCTATCGATTTTAATCATCTAATATAGAATATTGTATAGGGCACCCAGAGTGGATAGAACTGTCGGCTCAATCTCGGTCAGCACTAGTAACCGCACTAACCATTTCTCCTTTTTGGTGGTTGGTTGATTTTTACCACCTATCGATTTTAATCATCTAATATAGAATTTTGTATAGAGTTTCAAGTGAATATCAAACTCACAAGCCAGTAATTATAGTCAACCGAACTAGATGAACTAACCATAATCCCACACCATGATGCCTATTTGATCTCGAGCATTTACCGTGAAATTCACAGCTATCTAACGGAACAAGCAGGTAATAGATTAGTCTATCTTTTCAGCATCGAAAGCAAGGCTAAAGCAATGGGACTGAGTTGAAGAATAGATTCTGCGAACTAGTTACTAGTCTGTAAATTTTCTCTTACTAAAATCTGCTCTAAGCTAGGCGCCCTTAACGTTCTTTTTCTGTAACTGAGAATATATCTGTAGCGATTTATTTTGTCCACCCAGAGAAATCACAAGCAGACAATCAGTCTCTAAAAAAAATAACCTAACGCTTACATGCGAGCGAATCAATTTGTTCAGCTATATCAGTACTTTACACTGGAACACCTCAAGTGTTAAGAAACAGTCCACACTCCCACCATTAAGTGCAACATAGAGGTATTGCCTTGAGGTAAGGAAACACTCAAGAGTTGAACTATCTTAATTTGATAGCTTTAGGAAGTGGCAGAATAAGCTAAAAAATGATGATTCTTATGACAGTTTCATATTACTATTACAATAAAACAATAATTATCCTCTGGTGACAGTAATTGGAATTCGATTAAAACTTAATTTGGTTTGCTTTAATTCAAGATTAACTTTACGTAATTTTCTCTATAGCATTTTTCTCCAGGACTATCTTCAATTCTCTGTGCTTTTTAGCTCTTAATAAAGTCCGTATTTTTGTTATCTTTCATAAATCTTGTTCTATCATACATCTTCTTTAGCACGCTAGGTTAGCTTTTGCTGTCCCCTCCTCTCTCTTTACCCTTCATTTTATCTGAGCAAACATAATCCCTAGAAAACACTGCGATTTTTTTTCTGCCATATTTGTAACTTTTCACCAATTAGTTATCTCTCTTGCACTACAAATACTATACTTTTTAAAATAATTTCACCCCAAGCAAGTCTATAATGCTACTAGAAAGCAAGGGGTTTACAGAGAGTTAAAGAGAATCTGAAGACTGAGAATAGGAGGATTGGGTAAAAGAGAAAAAAAAAGATGGTTCGAGAAGACAGAAGATGGCGATTGACGCTGCATTTAAATTTTTGTAGATACCGAGAAAGCAAGAAATTTGAAGGAAGTTCCGCAGGTAGGAAGTGCGAGAAAATAAACTGTTAGAGTAGAAGTGGCGGCCAATTTAGTGGTACGATTAAATTCATATAGTTGGGACACAAAGGAAAAAAAGCTCATCAGAGCCGTTGCCCTGAAAATATTTAAAGAAAAGACTGAAGGAAGCCGGTTTATTATGAGAATGGTGTCCTGTTCCAATATATTTACGAAATGGCAGGTAAACAGACCAATTCCGTGAAAGAAAAAAAACTGCAAAAACAATAGTGGGAAAGTAATGATGCCCAATTATGGTTTAAATAGTAAGACAGACTTGTATCTTAAAATTTGAGGGACAACTAATGAAGGAAAATGATAAATCTAAAATCAAGGTTGCGCATAGGTTAGTAATTCTATCCCGAAAAAAAAATTTTTTTTATAGTAACTACAATAGTAACATAGAGGGTGGTGGGGCTGAAGCCTTTTATGCCAAAGAGAATCTACAGGACTTCATTCAGTGATATTTAATAATACTGAACAGTAAATTGCAGTATCGTTTTTAGTTCTCGTTTTCATTGACAATCACGAGATAACTTGTCATTAGTGTAATAATGAAAACGGGTTTGGTTTTATTTTGTTTCACGGCATACCAACCTCAATGGATTATTTAATTTCGACAAGATTTTTAAGATAGGTTCGTGAAAATGCATTAATATTTTTTTACCCCAAAATTGTATTGCTTTTCTTTGTTTTGTTTTTGTTTTTTAATGTATTACTGGTAATTTTTTTTCAAAAATGTATTGCTAGTATTTTTACTATAAAAATCAATTTTTATATTTTCATAATGTTTTTGACTTCAGTTTAGTGGTTAACTATTTGCCATTAGTTGGAACCCTTACAAGTGCTACCACCCCGAGTCAGGATGAACTTGGGAACAAAAGCAATTAAGAGGTGGTTCCACATTCCTCAAAATCTCCAATCTCCCGATCAGACAGATGCAATTTACCGTCAAACCCAGGAGTAATAAAAACTGATAACAAGGTGTTATCTCGCGCTTAGGATTTTCTTATATATTTTCCCCTGCGGCCACCAAGAAGGCGTTTATTCACAGTAATACTTTTAACGTGAAAACAATTTTAAAACTGAAGTTGAAGCCATAAATCAACAAAAAATATTATTACCTAAGTTGACTATTATAAAATTGATCTTTGCAATCAGATTTCCTTATTGACCTCCGGCAGTGAACGTGTTAATTTGTAATAATTGGAGAAAAAAAAATATCTCAAGACTTACGTGCGAAAACCTATTGACAGTAAGGAGTTAAGAACAAATAAAATTATTTAATTCATTACAATGAGCAAAATCAAATCAAATCGGAAACTGCACAAATATATTTCCCAAGAATCCATTATGATTCACAGATAATAAAAAGAAAATGTAGTTTACGCCTGTCTGTCCTAAGGAGGCATTTCATTTAAATTAAAGGGTGAAATCAAAATTTGAAATGCGATATAAAATAACTTGCGTCGATATAAACTAAAACCGTTAATCTTCTAATAAAAATGTCTTCAATGAGTGAATAGAATGGAATTGGTAGCTTCATATTCAGGTTGTTTTCACTTGGGCATTATTTGCAAACAAAGCGAAGCTGGGCTCACAATTTTCAACAATAGACCTGTCATAATTCTACAGAAAAATATCGATTATCATCGTCAAGGCGAGCCGACATTAAACGGTGGCACGATTTACTCTATGTATTCCAGCTCCTAGTCGCAATAAATTGATGTAAATGTCCTGAAGGTGTCTCTCTTTTGAAATTTGATAATAACAACGCATCCGCATAATGTCACGATTGTGATCTAATGTTGCGCACATTAAGAAAAACTTGCATTCTTTTGCAACTTTCCCTTCCTGACTCTGTCTCTAAAGTCTACAGCGCGACGGTTTACCGTCTCTTATTCGCAGACGACAATATATGCTCTGTATGTGAGGTAATGACTGAAAAGTTGTAAGAAAAAAAAAAATAAACACGAGATACACACACAAAACAAAAAAGAAAAAACAATAAAAATAACTGCCAAGTGTTGATGGCTGGCATGAAAATTATGCAGGAATAATTATTCGACTAAACGGAAATGAATATAATAAAAAGAATACAATTGATGGACCATGAGTCGCTCTTTTGTGAGTGTGATTTATTGAAAATCTATGCAAGCGAGATTTTTACGATGAAAATAAAAGATGAACGGGTGTTTCTTTCCTATTGATGAGAAGGTTACCCAAATATTTGATACTAAACAAACTCTGGGAGATAGTGAAAGAGTAATAAGAGGCCCTTGTTACAAATATTTAATAGATAATACTTGTCTCTCTACGAGTGGTAACTCAATAAAACCTGTCGAGTCGTCTGTGACAAAACTTGTTTCACAAACAAGCGTTAATAATTAATTAGACACTTAGCTACCTAACTAGTATGCCCGTCAGGACCCCCCCCCATATGTCATCATAAGTGTTCCAGTTACGCATATATTAGGAGACACAAGATGCTACTCAGTGTCAATGCACTTTCTATCTGATTCGGAAAAATGCGGTCTCATCCATGAGGATTTTTTTGAGCTCAATGCCTGGTCTGTTAGATTATGCTATTGACCCCACCTAACATCTTGCTGCCGATGCGTTCACCGTTACTATTGCAGGGGTGGCTTCCAGGTGCTATGTTTTGCCAAAGGGCAACACGTGATTTGGTCCAAAGGCCCCATACGTTTTTGAATTCGTAGTTGTCCTTCTAGACAAATTTCAAACCACGGATAGAGCCAGATCTGCCCTGGTGTTAAACCAATAGCTGGGGAAGGTAGAGATATATTCATACCTTTCCCTAAGAGTAATTCCATACAAGTTAATTTAACGAACGCTCCTAGAATTCGAACTTTGATCTCCGACTTCTCTTTCCGAACCACTACGCATTACACCGCCCGAATATCATCATGATTATAAAAAAAGATCTGTCAAAGGACGGACGAACCTTCTTGTAGGGGTTAACAGTCATTTAGCATAATGGTGTAGACTGGGCCGAGAACTAAGTATGAAGCCAGTTCGATGTCATGCAATCAATGGGTGGAGAGCTTCTTAAACTGAAGTCAACAGTCATATTGGAAGTTTCAACCGATGGAATCAACAGCTACCTGTTCATAACAAAAGGTGACGCTTCTAGTCAGAGTTAATTGGACGTGGTTTTATCTGAAGCGGTATCGGCTCCGACGAGTGTACTTGCCCAATACATGCTCCACAGGAATCGATACCTCTCCGATTTCCACCCGAAAAATGTGGAGGGAACTAGTCAAGAGCGCAGTGTCACTATGACCACACCCAATCATGGGACTGATAATGATGATAACTTAGTAATATGCAATAGAAAATATATCTGTCTTAATATTCACCAAGTTTTTTTTTCTTGAAATGGCGTGCAACACATTCAGAAATATATAAACTATCATCTATCTAAAACCGTGTTCTCATAGCAACAATAGTCAAACGCCTACAGATTAGTGGTACACAATCACAAATCCCATTACTAAATAAGACAAACACATCACTTGAAAATTTCCGATAGTAGCAACATAAATTCGTAGCGTATGTAAGATGAAGTGAAACTAATGATATTATCGAGCTGTTGGCGTTCTACAATGTCAGAAACAAAAATACTGGAGAAAAATTCCAATCATTGTTATAGGGGTAGTTTCGCAGAATACCACAGGTTCCTGCAAAACGAAAACAATAACCTATAAATTCTAGATCAGCTGTTAAACAGCTTCGTTATACTGAAATTACCCAGCAATGCTTAAAGAAGGTGTCTTGCGAATGCAGCATGTACGTCTTACAGAGGTCCATCCTTCTTCGAAGATTTTGGATTGGCACTGCAGAATCATAATCAAATAACTTTAACAAATAACAGAATCTTCATTTCTTGAAGAGTTTCAACAGTGGCAACAAAGAAAATAGATAGCGCATGTAACTGGAAAATAAAATGACATGACCAAGATGTTGATGTTCCACACTATTTCGAACAAAATGTTAGGAAGGAAATTACTCTCAATACTGGAATGATCAATAACAGTTACTGGATTTACTTTCCGGAAAAAATATTTATAATGTCAAATTTATATATAAAGTTGTAGTTTCTGTTTTTCTGTCTGTTATCGACTGCCTCTTAGGGTTTTGGAGATAGACCCCATAAATATATATATTCTGAAACTATATTACCTAGGCTACTTAGATAAGTATATTTCATTTTGATCATATGACGTCTCAGGCCGGGATCACAAAACCTCCATTGAATTTTTTTTTCTCTTTTGATTTAAATTAAATTTAAATTTGAACAAGGGAATGAATCAGTTTTCTTCACAAATTATAACTGATTTAAAATCAGTCATCATTTTTTTACAAAAGAAAATGTGTGACACGCAGCAAGGAGCGGGTAATTCGGCTAGTAATTGATAATTTTCCACCGAAAATAGATCGATGAATGTTGAATGTTTCTTAACTAACAAGTGATATTACCGTTGCCATTAGATTTGGTGTCTCCAATTTTCATGGCGAGAAATTAAACATCTGTGGAAAAAATCTTTGAAAAATGTATAAAACTTAATTTTATGGTGTTCGCTTTTTCTGCTCAACGAAAATCTCCCTGGGTATGACGGTAAACTGCATCCGGCAGCAAGACACCTCATCGGGATATTAGAGGTTTTAAAGAGCGTGGAAGCATCTTTTAATTGCTGTTGTTCCTAGGTCCACCCTACTCCGGGTTGGTAGCAACTGTTAGGATCCCAGCTATGGGCAAATAGGGAACCCCAAAACAAAAATCAACAGTATATTTTTATAATAAAATAAGCAACAATAGATTTTTATAGAAAAATGGCAATCAAGGTAACTTTAAAAGATATATAAATAGACTTTTATAGTAAAATTGCTAGCAAAATATGTTTTTTTGATATATATTTTGTAGATCATAAAATAAGTTTAACCTGAAAGAATAAAATTATACACGAAGTATCTGTAATTGAAACCATAAAATTGCCTACAATTTTCTTTTTAGATATCGTCATTAAATAACTATACCGCTAAACAAAATCAACCATCCAACATACGTATTCATAGTAAAATAACCAACAATATATTTTACCTGTAATCGAAGACATGCAATTGCATTCAAATTATATATTTAGTTGAATCCATAAAACTCTGTTCATATATTTACATTTCAGCATCAAATAGAGCATGGTGGTGTTAATATGCCGCTAAAGAAAATCAACAAAAACTTTTCTTGTTATGTGCTGTGTCCCTTCAGGACGTAGGCTATCATGGCTCTCCATTTCTCCCTATCACTAAGCTCTCAATAAATCTCCCCTGCCACCTCCACCAGACCACGGTCTGTCATCCACTCGCTCAAACCCGCAAGGTATATCACGCGCTACTTTCTTCCGTCTCTCTTTTTCCCTTTATTCGACCTGTGAGTATCAGATTCTTCAGGCCTTTCTTTCTCATTACGTTTTCCAGAAACCTCAGCTGCCTTTTCCTGATGTTAAGTATGAGCTTCCTTTTTGTTTAAAATATAGTTTTATACTTTCAAGGTAAATGTATTTACAAAAAAATCTGTAGTTGAAGGCATACATGTACAATATATATTTAGTTGAAAACATAAAATTGCGTTCAAAATATTTAGTTTTCGGCATTAAATAACCCATATATGCCACTAAACAAAATCAGCCAACCAACCAACTAATCGAATTTGGTAAGAATAAAAAATAAAGTTATATAAATATTATTTCAAGATTTTAAGTAGAGTCGAAAAATTGTTTACTTTATATAAGGACTGTCACTATAAAAGATATCATTGTGTTTTTGCGGTCGTAAAAACAGTCGCTTGTAAAAGTCTTACAAAATTCATCTAATTAATGGCTTTTAATTAAACTTTTGGCATTTATGTAACAGAGAATATATGTAGATATTTTTTTCGGTTGTCTCTCTTCAAAATTCTTACATTTTTTTTTTTTTTTTTTTCCATGTGATTTCTTAATTTGACGATTCTCAATTTTGTATCGAGACAGATTACATTGAAATTTACTCTTTTTAAAGAAAAGTCGTTAAATTTCTGAAAAATATTAAACTTTCTGAAATGTTTTTTTTTTTTATTTTTCAATTTATATTGAACTATTGCTTGTAACAATAAAACTAAAATTATTCTTTAATACTTTTTAGAGTTTTTTTTTTTTTTTTTTTAATAATTTCGTATAACATCTATTCAATTGTCCGATTATCCAAAAGTTGAAATAAGAATCTACATAGTTATTGGTCCTGACCTGGCAACTTGGCTTCAGTCACTTGGTCATCGTCATAACGAAGCTTCAAATTTTCTATAAATATTTTTATGATGATTTTCATGGTAATTGTTCTGATCAACTTTCCACTTTTGGCGTTCGACTTTGCGCAGTAGTAGATTGGCAGCTAGATTTCATCATTTTACAGTTGAAATTGCTAGATGTGACCGTAATCTCTGTGCTGACAGTTTCTTCTCTCGCACTTCTCGATTGTGGAATTCTCTTCGGAGATCTTGCTTTCCAGTCACTTTTGAACTTCAGAAATTTATTTTATGGAAATGCATAAGAAATTATTTACTACTGAAGTAATTTGAAAAGGAGTAAAAAAAAGAAAAAAAAAATGTATGATAATAGTCGACACGCACACACATATATATATATATATATATATATATATATATATATATATATATATATATATACTCACTGAGTTTTTCTCGAACGCCATAACGTCTAAAGAATTAATAAATTTCATTTTTAATCCCGACATATATTTATGACATTAAATGTTATTTTCAGTGGATATCCGTATATTTGAGTAGAGGCTTCGTTTATTTAAAACAGTACTTTATTTCGTCTATCGGCCGGCACACTCGAAAAAACATTTTTTATACACGCACGCACGCGCATGTATATAATTCGGGTATGAATTACAATTATTCCACATGATGCTCTCATTATGTAGCAATTATAATTATCTGTTATAAAGAATTGCATTTATTAATTATTTCAGAAAATATTTCGAAACGAAAAAGAAAGAAAAAAAATATTGATTTCTTTTTTTCTTTCATAAGAAAAGTTACAAAAATTAAAGAAACTCTAATTGGAATCCGCGATCATTTTAATCGATGACCCAAATGTATCGACCAGAAATGCAGGAATTAGTTTGACTTCGTTTTTAATTCGATCGCTTCGACAGTGTCATCTTTAGCCTGTTCCTAATTAAGATGGCGACGAAAAAGGGCGGGGAATGAAGCAATTGTAGAAATTATGAGAAAGTTGAAAAGGTTAGACATTTTTATTTTCATTCCAAAATGCGATTAAGAATAATAGATAAATAGGGACCTGTTGAAAGTTAGAAAAAAAAATAAGGTATATTCATATCTCCGATATCCATTAATTCGATGAAACCCTTACATATGAAATGAGACGCTAAAAAGTCACAGCCCAAGTGACAAGGCCGTTCCCAAATCTTTGTTATTTTGTTAAATTTTTGGTAGTCATTGGGTTAGTACCCCTTCTTATATCGGAGAGCCATAAACCAATGTATGTATCCACACACAATATTTTTGGTTGTGTCTTCTCGGGGTAACCTGACATGAATTGGAAAGACTATATTGAATACATTGCTAGGTTAGCTGTTTTTCACTGTGACGTGCTAGATAATATTTCTCTCCAGTATCTACCTTACATATCTATAAGTCTACCATTTGTCCCTGCTTTGAATATTGCTGCCACATATGGTCCAGCTCTCCTGCTATTTATATTGAGCTTATTGATAAAATCCGAAGAGTCAGCTATATTATTGGTCCTGATCAGGTGTCTCGGCTTCAGTTACTTTGCCATAGCCGTAAAGGTGCCAGTGAATTTTCTATGAATATTTTAATGGTAACTGTTTGGATGCGTTCTTCCCTATGGAACCTAAACGTTTTGAATTTAAGCGCAATACTAGAATGACAACGATTTACAGTTGAATTGGTTCGATGTAACCGTAAGTTCTATGCTAACAGCTTCTTTTCTCGTACTTCTCGATTGTGGAACTCATTCCCGGCTCCATGTATTCTAGCCAGTTTATCTTCAATAATTTAAATACAATGTCAATCGCTGTCCACTGTCCTCTTGATTACTTTTCTTTTGCTCTCACTCCTGAGTAATATTAACGTTTTCTAATTCTTCCACACCCAGTAAGCCCTTCTGTCTTAGTGGCTTTACTGCCTTTGGAGTGAACCCTAATATATATATATATATATATATATATATAATGGAATCGACTAAATCCGACAATTATTTTAATATATTGTTTATACGTTATTTTTATCAATACAAATATTGAAGTAAATCTTTTGTTTATAATAAACAGTATTAATAGTATTCAGGCCGGTAAATATTGATAATACTTAGGAATTTTTCATGCAACGAAAACAGACTATCATTATTGTTCTGTGTATTGGTCGATATATTGAAAAGTAATTGTCATCTTTGATAATGGATTATGTAAGCCCAAAGCTTAGATTGGATTTAAACATGTATCAATATGGTGATTTCCTTTCGTCTTTCAATGATAATGTTATTAAGCTTATCAGACAAAATGAATGGAAGTTACTTAAAATAAATAGACACAACTTGTCTATATTATTTAATGAAACATGCGTCAATATGCCATATATATATATATATATGCTACAACATTATCAAGACGTCTTACACTTCATTTGTCTGATAAATTTCTGTTTTACAACATCCTAAAACACAGTCTTGTCCATCTTCAAAATACAAGGAAATACTTTTTGACAGCACTAATATTCTGGTCCATGAAAATAATAGACAAAAAGCATTAAATTCACGAGGGCCTCTATATCAAAATCAATCCACAATCAACCAACACTCAATTTATTACGAATATAGCAAATCATATTAAAGTTCATATAACATTTATATACTAATGCCATTTTACATTTCTACCAATTCCCCGGCCAGATCCCTTTTATTGAAACGCTTGTTTTGTAGTAAAATATTCCATAACTACAATGGATAAATTTAAAACTTCTAAAATAACTATAACAGAGTTAATTCTCGCCTGTTTTTTTTTTAATCACTAGCTTAGAAGACATTTCTCTTTTCAATTTACCCCAGCAGATTATCTTAGAAAAGGTCGCAAGTACTTGGGTTAAATAAAAACTAAGGTGAATTATTTGATTATTTTCATCTCAACTTTAAGAAACTGATAAGAGAACTGGAATGGATTAGTATAAAAATAAGTGTGCATATATCTCTATATTATTCAATAAAACAGGTTTGAATGAAGATTGGCTGCCTAAATACACACACATACATATGAGTTAAAGTTCAAATGTTGATAGGAACCAAACAAGATGATAAAATGAACAACAAATAGGAAACGTATATCAATCTAAAATGTTTCACTTTTATTAAAGCTTTAATATAAGTGAGAAATGTTAGATTGATTTCCGTTTCCGCTCTCTCTCTCTCTCTCACTCACACACATACATACACACACACACACGTTCCATACTTTTGCGTAACAAAGAGGGGTCAGTATAAGTAATTTGAAAATATACAGGTTAATTAAACTTTAGCATTCACTCTGCATTCTTAATATTTCTCCCCTTTCTGCTGCATTCTTTTTAAGGCCTATTAATTGCAGTATCTTTCTTGTTTTCCACTGTCATAGCAGGATATGCCAACACAACTGCAAACACAGTATGCTTCAGAGATCAGTCACCTTTAGTGGCAGGATAAACTTTTTGTACACCAAATCAAATCACATCGTGAGCGATAAAGTTTAATAGACTTTGATCACTAGTTACCTATTGAGCGCAGTTTTGATAAGCAGTCTACTACTCCAAAAATAGTTTAAATTCTTGTCGTTTAATTATGGCAATAAAAATGGACACGTTTATTGTCTTTAACTGGTAATTACTCAAAAATCAAAACAAATGACACCTACTGTAGTTGGAACCAACTATAGTCGGTGTGATGTTTTGTCTCTCTCCACTTGACATTTATGCGCGCTTTGATTGCCGTTAATGATGCCCTGTACCGCTAACAAAATTTCTTGTAATTTCTTTATTTTTTGCTAAGCGTCATTGAGCTGAGTACATATATATTTCTTATTAAATAGCTCTGTTTTTGTTTCGGCCACAAACTACATCCGGCAGCAAGGCCTCTGCTCGCGATATTGGAGGTTTTGAAGAGTGTAGAACTACATCCTAATCGCTGTTCTTTCCAGGTCCATCTTGACACGGGCGGGAACACCTGTTAGAGTCCCAGCTATGGGTAAATAGAGACCCTACCAAATAAAAACAATATGAAACTCTAAACATAATTTTTTTTATAGTAAAAATACTAGCAATACATTTTTCATATTAAAAAATATTACCTAGAATATATTTTGTTGCAAAATGGACAACAGTACATTTTATTTATCTGTAGTCGAAGGCATCCACTTTACGTTCAAAATATATTCATTTGAAGCCATAAAATTGTGTTCAAAATATATCGATTTCGGCATTAAATAACCCATAGATATTGATATGCCTCCAATCGAAATGAAACAAAAAAATCATTTCGGCCAAGTCTCGAAAATACTAATGCTATCTTTTTTTTCTATTGCGGCGTAGTAGTTTATGTAAAAAAGAAAATGTTCTTTCTATCGCGACATAGTAGAGTAATTATTTTTTTTTAAATAAACCAAGCAAATATTTCGCTTTCATAAATTGTGCAGTCGCTTTTATATTTCGTTAGTTATCAACTTGTATACTTTCATATATTTCTTTTAAATTACCTCTACTCTCGTTTTGGACATGGAAGTCTCGCGGATACTAACGCCATCTTTTTTTATATTGTGCCATAGTAGAGTTACTTTAAAATATTTTCATTCTATCGCATCATAGTAGAGTCAATTTAATTTATTTGAATAAACCAAGGAAATAGTTCGCT
The DNA here is from genome assembly GCA_963932145.1 of Acanthosepion lycidas. Lineage (NCBI taxonomy): Eukaryota > Metazoa > Mollusca > Cephalopoda > Sepiida > Sepiidae > Acanthosepion > Acanthosepion lycidas. Next base: position 124,048,715 of record OZ010572.1, read on the forward strand.
TTTATAAATAGATCTATACCTTTTATATTTTGTTAGTTATCAGCTTGTATACTTCATGCATCACTACGATGAGTGGTGACAAGGTCATAGCCGAATGCAGAAGGGATTACTGATTCTATCCATCACAGCTAGGCAGCTGATCGCTTCTCTAAGATAGCTCTAACATGTCAATAGTGCAAAGACAGTTTGTAACGTTCAATGCCTCAAAAACCAAGCTAGTAGCATTTCATCATCTCCATGCTTTGACCTGACAAGAGTTAGATCAAACCAAAGACTGCTGACAAACCTGGACTGGAGTTGGTCAGTGCTCACTTTACGGCGTCGATAGAATTCAATAAAAATTTACGGGCATTCTATTGAGTGGAATTTAGTAGTAATAATAATAGCAACATTACATTTTTGATTTCTGTTGGAGAAATGTATTCTTTACTAAAGCTTGACTTGCTCATAGTAAGGTTTCTTCGTTTTATTAGAATTGCATGCAAAGAGAATGACTTATATGGATAGAACAAGGAAACGAGAGTATTTGACTCGTATAAATCTTAATATAAAAAACATCATTCACACCTCCAAGGTAATGTTTCTCATTGGCAACAGTTGTTTATTTACTGGATAAAACCTTATTACAAATAATGAGCTATAGCATATAATTTCAGTATCTGTCTATATTTTTGAGATGAGGTATTATGTACACTATTTACATTATTCGGACTATTGTTCTCATCTTTGTCGCCATATTTATTACAACGTTTCGGCCGTTGTAAGCTTCGGCTTTCTTCAGATGGTTGGAATCTAACGCCTGTATCCAGTGCTATGTGCCCTTAAGAACACAGGGCACAGTGGTTAGTGGCGTTGGTTAGTTCCTGTGACAGGACCCAAAGAGGTGTGAGTCCAATATTTGGTTAAGGCAGTGGAGAACTTGGAGAGGGGAATTAACAGGAGATAACTGATGACTGACATCCATTATACATGGCACGTGGAGCTGGAGCGGTCTACCCCAGCGAGCGAAATAAAGGGTTCAGTTCGACATTCAAACCACCTGAAGGAAATTGGAGCGTACAACGGCCGAAACGTTGTGATAAATATGGCAACAAAGATGAGGACAATAGTCCGAATAATGTAAATAGTGAGCGTTTAATTTACTTTTTAGTAGATAGTCCATCAATAACTTTTATTTTATATATTGTTATTTACGATGTTGGTCAAAATGTATCGGGACTGTTATTATAAAAAATAAAACTACAACACACATCAATTCGACATATAATTTCCTTCGAAGTAGTTCCACACTTTATCCAGCGTCATTTCCGTTGACGGAAGCATTCTTTGAACTCTTTTTCTGGGGATAGTGAGTAGCTAATTCGTCGCATTCTCTTGGATTTCTTCGATGTCTTGTAATCTGGTTTCTTTCAAGTGAGATTTGATTTTTGAAAAGAGAAAAATGTCGCAGTGAGATTTGGGGAATATGATGATTGTCGGACTTGGGGAATGTTTGTGTTTGGCCAAAAACCGCTGAACAAGATTGAACTCATTGAACCTCTTTGGTTTGTTAAGACGACCACACTCCACATATCCTTCCTTCCAAGCACGGCTATAAACGGAAGTGAACGAAAACTTTATAAGTAGGAGTGTATACGTGACAGACATCAAGGTCAATCTGTACCAAGCGGCTTCACTCTGCGTACTTTGGTTTGGTTTGTTTTACACAAAAAAACCGTTTTCCGACTTTCATAGATATTATATAAAATGAACGGTTAAGTAGTGGATCGGATTGAGGAATCGGAGAGCCGAGTTCGAATTCCAGTCGAATTCATTAATTCGCTTACGTGCTAATACCTTTGTAAAAGGTATTAATCCTCATCTCCCTCCAGCTAAATAACAGGAAATTGCTTCTTTGAGCAATTGCCTTGGTCAACTCTGAATTTAAAACCTGCGGAGTTTCGTTTGTGGACCTTGTGGCACGTAGTACAGCAGGTTTCTGTATTTGGACCCTCAAAAAAGAGTGATGGGGTCATCTGCACAAAGCCTTCCCGATTATAATCAAATCATATATGCTGGTGTCTGAACTGAGCTCGTTGACCCTCGAATACGACATATATATATTATAACATTTATATATATATATATATATATATATATATATATATATATTATAACATTTATGTATATATATATATATATATATATATTATAACATTTATGTGTGTATATATATATATTATAACATTTATGTGTATATATATATATATATTATAACATTTATGTGTATATATATATATATATTATAACATTTATGTGTATATATATATATATATTATAACATTTATGTGTATATATATATATATATTATAACATTTATGTGTATATATATATATATATTATAACATTTATGTGTATATATATATATATATTATAACATTTATGTGTATATATATATATTATAACATTTATGTGTATATATATATATTATAACATTTATGTGTATATATATATATATATTATAACATTTATGTGTATATATATATATATATTATAACATTTATGTGTATATATATATATATATATAATTATAACATTTATGTGTATATATATATATATATATAATTATAACATTTATGTGTATATATATATATATATATAATTATAACATTTATGTGTATATATATATATATTATAACATTTATGTGTATATATATATATTATAACATTTATGTGTATATATATATATATATATTATAACATTTATGTGTATATATATATATATATATATATTATAACATTTATGTGTATATATATATATATATATATATATTATAACATTTATGTGTATGTATATATATTATAACATTTATGTGTATATATATATATATATATATATTATAACATATTTATGTTATAATTTTTAAATAAATAATTATATCTGCTCTACTCTGTATTGAGCACTCTTTGAAATTCATTCCGTATACACCAATCATATACGTGGGTATATATATATATATGTGTGTGTGTGTGTGTGTATATATGTATATATATATATATGTATACACACACGAACACTCTAGCACTTTACGTTTTAATCTTTTTAACTCGTTTGTTTGTTTTTTTTTTTCTTTGGACTTAGAGCTTAAGCACTTGACGATTGGTTTCGTCTCTTGCTTTAGTGAAAAGCATAAGAAATTATTTACTATTGAAGTAATTTGAAAAGGAGTAAAAAAAAAAAAAAAAAAATGTATGATAATAGTCGGAACACACATATATATATATATATATATATATATATATATATATATATATATTCACTGAGTTTTTCTCGAACGCCATAACTTCTTAAGAATTAATAAATTTTATTTTTAATCCCGACATATATTTATGACATTAAATGTTATTTTCAGTGGATATCCGTATATTTGAGTAGAGGCTTCGTTTATTTAAAACAGTGTTTTCTTCCGTCTATCGGCCGGCACACTCGGAAAAACATTTTTATACACTCACGCACGCACGCGCATATATATAATTCGAGTATGAATTACAATTATTCCACATGATGCTATCATTATGTAGCAATCATAATTATCTGTTATAAAGAATTGCATTTATTAAAATATTATTAGTATTTATATATATATATATATATATATATATGTGTGTATGTGTGTGTGTCCATAAATTTCGTGTGCACATTAAAAAATTTATAAATTCATTTGTATTTTCGATAGAAATAATCTGTACAAAATGTTATGAAGTTTAATGTACATAGTTTTAAGTATAGCTAAAATAACTGATTTTAAGCATTACTGTAAATCAGTTGGCAAATGTTTTCCGTGAACTGTAAAATCATATTACCTTTTGTATTACTAATGATAGTATACATATAGAAACTTAAATAAAATTTCAATAAAACCTTAAAAAATATAGATTTACTTCTTTCTAATCATTTTTACAAATTATTGCTATCGCAAATATAAATAAAGTTATACATTTTTTAAAGTGCATATGAACTTTATGGACATATATATATTGTGTGTGTGTGTGTAAAGGAAAATTTCAGATAAAGAATGTCTGTCAAATGAAAATATGGATAAAGACAAAAGGAAAACTTAAAGGATTCTTTTTAATACCCTCCAAAATAAAAAAGAGAAATAATAATAATTTATATTTACTAAAATTCACGCCCCAATTCAGAAATGGTCTTTAAATTTTGTTCACAAATGCATTCATTTTTTTTTTTTTTTTTTTTTTTTTTTTTGCCTTCCGTCTTGAAAAGAACTCAAGCAAATATGTGTATCACGCTGCAATGAGTGCCGACCATGGACTTATTCATTTTGGCGTTCCGCCAAGTACTTTCGATTCGTTGCGTGTGAGCTGATGTTACTGGGTCAGCGAAATTCATACTGAGATTTAAAGTCGGATGAATATAATTGGGATCATCCTTCAAAGATGTATATCCTTTCCAATAATCAGACATAATATTAGTCCAATGTAAAATACAACTTTGGTCTGTTTTTGATTTGGTTTGGTTAACGATATATCAACTTCAATGGGTTATTTAATGCCAAGAATTTATTGTTGGTTAATTTTCAAAAAAGTATTGCTGGAATTGATACATATTTTTACACTTTCCTAGTGTTTTGACCCCTTTTGATGAGTTAACTATTTGCCCATAGATGGGACCCTGACAGGTGCTACCACCCCGGGTCAGGGTGGATTTGAGAACACCAGCAATTAAGAGATGGTTCCACGCCCCTCAAATTCACCTGATCAGAGGCCTTGCTGTTGGATATAGTTTATCGTCGTACCCAGGCCGAACTTCGGTCTGTTTCCAATAATATGGAGGTTACTTTATCTGGCAAAACCGTGGCAAGGTAAACAATTTTTATTTAAAATTTGTAATTTCAAGAGTTACAAAAGGTATAAAATAAAAGCAAATTCTGATTTATAATTAATTGGGGGTGAATTATTATTTGCGATAAGTAACTTTATTATTTGGGGGTGAGTTAACAGAAAAGATCCAACTTGCATTAGCATTTTCCTTGATAAAGTTTCCCAGAGGACGAAATGCATCGGCGAAGATGAGTTTGTCTTTATTCATGTGTACCTGATGGCAAAAACAGTTTAATGTTTAAAATCTTCATTCACTTAGATCATCAGATCAACTCTCTTTCTTCTGTTTTGTTTTAGTTTTTTTTTTTTTTTTGGTTCTTATCGTTCTTATCGGACGAAACGTTAACAGCCGAATTAAATATCATACATTCAATTCATATAATGATTTTCAAGCGTAGCTTAGATGTGGCACAAGGCCGAAATTAGGGGACACACAGTGAGGATCGAACTCGCTACTCAGTCGTAATTGTTGTAGCGAGCCAAGCTTGCTAACCATTACACTGCTTCGAGGTGCTCAACGATTTTCTAAGCACAGCTTAGATGCGGCACAAGGCCGAAAGTATGGGGCACCCAGTGAGGATCGAACTCACTACTCAGTTGTAATTGTTCTAGCGAGCTGCTCGTTATTTTTTATTTTTTTTTTTTTTTTTGCACCCAGCTGTTTGTCCACAAGTTAATCTCTGTTGCATACAACTGCTGAGGCACATTTGTGTTTCTTGAAAATCCACTTGTTATTTTCTTTCTTAATAAGAAAAAAAAATCAAGATCGAAATTTTGATTGAAATAATTAAAATATTCTTTAAGTACGAAAATAACTATATATCACATAAAAAAAAAAAAAAATACTCAGAAGGAAAATACTTGAGTGTGCCGCTATCGAAACTATGCAAAATATAAATCTGCGCCCCGGTTTCTTTCTAATCTCACCTTTGTTGAAAGGATTGCTACTTTCCGAAGATAACAGAGACGGCCATAAAGATGTTGAAAAATTAAAAGAAAACTATTAAATCTCCCGTCTTTGAACATGTATAGCACATACTTCCATTCGAGATATATATATATATATATATATATGTAAAGTGAACATTGAAGTCAACAATCAGAGGTGACAGGCTGTTTCATACTGGACGCAATCGTCAGACCGTCCGATTGTGATAAGGCGGCCTGACGATTGCGCCTAGCATGAAACAGCCTGTTGCATCTGAGTGTTGACTTCAATGTTCACTTTTATATTTATATTTACATACGCACTTTATACTATAAATATAGCACACCTTAATACTATATTTCTTCACGTGTGTGTGTGTGTATATATATATATATATATATATATATATATATATATGTGTGAGTGAGAAAGAAAGAAAAGTGAATACGCAGTTTTGGGGTTTGTTTGTTTTTTTGGTTAAGGAGATAGATAAACTGAGATCTGTAAACTTGGTTGGCAGATATTGTAAAAGATCAACTCAAAACTATGGAGGAGAAGGCAACAAGAAGCCACTTCCCTCCCTTTTAGAAATCGGCATGGTAATTCCATTATAATATATAATAAATCTTTGAGGAGTCATGATCGTCGACCTCTTGAAGAGACCTGGCATTTTATCACACGCACACACACATATGCCATATCTCGTTAGAGTTTGTGTATTTTTTTATTTATTGATGAACAGTCTATCGCGTCAATTGCATCTCAATCGAATGCCTTCTTAGATGAATATCTTGTATTTAAGGTAACAGCTGCTCATACATGATCGTCAAGATCAGATTTGAACCTTTGAATAACTTATCGATAAATCACATCTTTATTGACAAGAATTACCTTTCATTTCATTGGTTTCTGTCACAGCTTTCAGCATCGCCAATTTGAGTATTTTTACGGATGTGTAGACGGTAACTTTTTCTTTTTTCTTTTTTTTTTTGACAAGTTACTGTTGAGGCTGTTTGAATTACCTCGAGACGTTAAGCCATGAATAATTCGTTCTTCGACTGTTTAAATACCATCGAAATGAATCTTTTCTCACTCTCTATTTCTGAGGCTTCTTTTTCCTTTCTTTTTTCGACAGTTTTATTTTTATATTACTTTGCAGAAAACTGAGTTAGGGATAGGTATTTTCGGATCGATTGCTTTCCCTCGGTTGAGTTAATAACATACGTTGTCAGAAGAAAAGCGTTCGCTCTATCAGTGAAAGCAACGTTTTGCGTCTCAACATCGACTTGGTGTTGGTGGTTCCGAATAGAGAGAGAGAGAGTGAGACTATTCATGAGTCTTTGGTAAAACGAAAACGCAGCGGAACGTGAAATTGAAAAATTTAGCAAAAACGCACATTGATCGTGCAGAAACGTCGCTCGTTCTGGTCGAAGCATTCGCTCCAAGACGGGAATGTTTCAGAACTTGTAGGATTCAACTGCCTTCTTCCAACCGACTGCTACCCGTTACCGACAACCCGCTTCTTGGGAAATTCTTTGATTCTCCGAATTGATTTTTTTTTCTAAAGCCTAATCTTTTTTTCTTTTTTTTTTCTCGTTAGTTGTAGAAAAAATAACCCAACCCGCAACTTACGGACGGAGATTAGATATTCGGTATTATTACTGAGAGGATTACCTTGTTGCTAACGATTGAAAGACTTTCACTGAATCTCCCAGTAGATATCATTTATTTATTTAAGTTTTTGAGGGAGGGGGGTTCTCTTACGTATTACACACCTTGAACTTTATAAGACTCTTCCTACTCATAGTGACAAAGTAATTGTTTTGTGATATCAACGAACACTCTTTGCCACTTTTGTGATATCAACGAATACTCGTTGTAGTAGAGACTTTGTAATCGCAGATACAACTATAGTAACGCCGTTGAACAATACTGATGTCAGACGCCTTCGAATAGTACTTGCTCGATAATACCCGCGCGAAAAGTAACCACCGAATAGTAATCTGTAAATTAAAAAAGTCATTTACCACCCCATGCGGCCGGATGTGGTACAAGGCCAAGTTTATAGTGGGGTGTCCGAGCCCGTAGGCTCGGGCAGAAATTCCCCGTAGACCCCGTAAAAACCACCGCAGACGAGACTCTGCCCTTCGGTACAGCCTCGTCTGGGTTCCTCTCTGCCCGGAAGCAGAGAGTTTGAGAAGCACACTTACGAATTAATCCGGATAGGGAGATATTCACCTACCGCCCCACGCGGTTGGATGTGACACAAGGGCGAGTTTATTGTGGGGGTATCCAAGCTCGTAGGCTCGGACAAAAATTCCCCTTAGACCCTGCAAAAACGGTGTCGGATAGTTGTCTACCACCCCTAGACGATACTCTGCCCTCTGGCACAACCTAGTCTGGGTTCCGTAATTCCCGGGGGACGGGAAGTAGATAAGCACACTTCCAAAGTAGTCCGTATAGTGATCACTTAGACGCCACGCTAATTCCCATATATACATTTCATTTATCATCATGTGATCTACTCATTGAAAATGGGATCGCCTGTGGTTGCTCTCTGGTGATCTGTGTTCAAACTCCAGTGTCGGCAGCGATATTTTATTCCTATATAACAAATTGTGATTTCAATTCCTTGGTTGTTGAATATGTAATTGACTCAATGGAAACGAGGTGAGCTATATCTAAGCAGAAATAAATAAGAATTTGAAGACATATATCGAGAACAATCTGCTCTGAGATGAAATAAAGTTCGAAATTCTCTTTAGGTTACCTGAATCGGCATGCAGCTGATGAAGACCGGAGAAAACAACGAACGAAAGTTTAAAAATGAGGACAATAGTCCACATGTAAATAACTCATCATCCAAGAATATCATAGGGAAAAGACCTTCCATTTCAGTAATCTCGCATTTTGTCCCTGTGTTTAACAGGAAACAATAATTATACTTGGTTTAAGCATTTAACTATATACTTTTGATGCGATAGGTCTCTCTATATCTCTGAGATGAGGTATTATGATTACTTACATTATTTATTAGGTTGGTGCAAAAATAATGACGTCATAATGTCGTTTTTGACGTTAAAAAATACGTCAAAAAACGACATTATTACGTCATTATTTTTGCACCAACCTAATACATTATTCGGACTGTTATCCTCATCTTCATTGTCATATTCACAACGTTTCGGTCGTTGTACGCTCCGGCTTTCTTCAGGTGATTGGAATTTCGAACAGAGCCCTTTATTTCGTCCACCGAGGTAGATTGTTCTAGTTCCACATGTCATGCCTCTTCTGGATGTCTCATTTATTCCCTTTTAACTCAACTCTGCAAGTTTGGTTTACCACTGCTTTAGTTTGGTATTGAACTCGCAACTGTTTGGGTTTAGCCACTGGATCTAACCAACGTCTTTATCCACTGGGCTATGTGTCCTTGCCGTGGAACTAGAACAATGGACCCCGGTGGACGAAATAAAAGGATCTGTACAACGGTCGGGACGTTGTGAATATAGCAATGAAATATCTGCTTCGTTAGTCATGTATCGAAAGATGCTATGTGCCTAAAAGTGTATCACACATGGGAAATAACTGACTGACTGCAGTTATAGATATAAATACAGAATTTTTTCTTCCTGATTTCATATTGAAATGCCATATTCAATAGACGATTATACATAATATTCAATAGATGATTTCGTAAAAGTTCCGCTGAGCAACTTTCACAAGTAACACGTAAAGTAAACAATTTTTTCGTTCTTGATTTGCAGTGCTATGGGTGTGTTCCTACCGATTATAATTTCTCATAGCAGTGTTAAATAACAGTATGATAACATACTATCTATATTTCTAATTAAAATTCATTATCATTCTGGTACTAAATAGCTATAACTTTTAAGATAACATGTAAAGTTTATTTTTCATTTCACGTTTTTATTTTTTTTTTCTTTGTATTTTTGTGGCGTTAAACAACAAAACATTTAAGTATTATAAAATTTGTATTTCTCATTGCAGGTTAAAAAACATAATACACTCACCTACATAATTAAAGCCCTTTAAAATAACTATGATCCTCACCATCTGATGCAAAAAGTTCATATACATCGTCATTTAGAGTTTCGTTGTATGGGTCTCAGTCAGTCGTTTTATGTTACGAATATCAGATACAATCATAAAAATCTACCTAGATTGTCTTTTCATCTACAGGTCGCCTTATACGTATAAATATACTGTAGGTATTCATCGGCTCGATTTATGATACGAGAACCGGTGTTTTAACGTGATATGGCCGCAAGCCAAAAATTTGTTTGAATAAGTTGCAGAAACAAGTTTTGACAGCTACATCAGTAAGATATTTTTGTTTCACTTTCTGAAAAGATTCTGGTGCACGTCTAGAATTTTTTTTTATGTTATGCAAGTCATTATTTAATTCAGTTGAGTTTTTTTTCCCTCTCTACTGTTTTAAACATATTCACCGTTCTCTTGATGGTTATTGAATGGACTTTGAAGATGGAAGCTAGAGTATGATTGTTGGAACCATTACTGAAATCCTGAATGATCTTTTTCCTCTAAACATTGCTCATTTGGGAAGAGTGGGCCTGACACAAAAATAACTTCAACCCACTTTCATTTTAGCTAAATAACTCAAAGGGTGTTTCAGTGGTTCTGACGACAAGATGGCTGACTGTCTTATCTGAAAACCTGGTAAAATAGAAACTCTATTAGTTTTTTTTGTTTTTTTTAAATTAGATATTGGACATTTGTGGGATTAATAACTATGCTGTTACACGGTTCGGTATATTCGTCACTGCATTAAGTTGCTACCACTTAACCTTTGAGTAAAACCCTACAGATGTTAATGAAAATAACTTTTGAGCATCTCTTGTAAATGTTTATTTCGGGATCGAGAAAAAAAAACTAATTATTGTTTGTTGCAAGGGCAGCTGAATATAGCAAGTGGGGTAAATCATACCAAATCAGTTTGAGCATTTGTTCATGCTTTTTTTCTTCTTGCTGTCTTCGACCTTGCGTTGTTATGTGAGAGAACAGCATCTTTTTCCTATAGAGAATCACACTCCACTTTTTGGCCAAAAGTGTATGGACACGTTGGAGCTGCTGGGCGTATAAATGTGCATTTAATTTTTTTAAGAACTGTAAATGAAGAATAAACCGAGGAGTCCACCACATGAACAATATTATTATTTTTTTCCCAAGGAGCTCAGATTTTAGGGTCGAGCTGGGAAATGTTCCCTTGTTAATCCTCTGCGTTTTTTTTTTTAACTTTGTTCTATATAACACACTTTTCATTGCTTGTTATGATATATTTAATGAACGGTTATTTCGGATGATACATTCGTCATTTCAATACGTTCCACAAAATGAAAATTACACCCTAATATTGTTATTCTCTTAGATGCTATTTCTCTTATATGTAAATTATATATATATATATATATATATATATATATATATATATATATATATATATATGCAATGTTGTTTACAGTAGGTGGTGTTTCACGTATTTTTCAAAGTCTACCGTTTTAAAGATCGGAGATTCTGAAAGAGGCAAAATTTTCTTGATCTCTCTTAAAAACTAAAAAACTAAGAAAAATGAAACCTGCATTTTTGTTGTTTTCGTGTGGCATACAGTTCGAAATAAACAAAAACAACATTCCCGCACCTACATATACTGTAGCAATAAATAAAAAAAAAGGCTTTAAAAAATATAATTTTTCCTTGTTTAAAAACGATTCTTGCTTCTTTCATCTTCTTTTTTTATTTGTTTGTTAAAAGCAGTCGAACTGCCTCTTAATACATTTGTACATAGTATTTGAAATTTGTCTATTTCATTATATGTACCATTTTTTATGATTCATTTTTCTTGATATTTCACAGTCTTCTTTCCATTAGTACACAAATTTGTCTTTGAATACGTTAAATATGTCCGTGGTAAGCAGTACATATTCGTGTATAAGTCGGACTCAAAATAATTACGATAACTCGTACTGAGTTCATGTTGCTGTTTCCTCGAAGCGGGACATAATTTTTTTCTTTATCTAGAACACAAATGACGTCATACCAAATGCATTTGATAGTTGTCATTTTATAAATTCAGCTCAGTTTTTGAGCAGTGCCGTAAATGTTTGTCGTACTTGGAGGACGTAAAGAGTGCGTATTATACAAGAATTAGAAGTTCATGTGAAAATTTCACAGTTTCCTACTTTAATACTTCTGATAGATCTTATTTCTCAAGTTAATGAATAAATAATCTCATGGCAAGCTCTACAACAAAAATATCCGTAGAAATGTATTTTTATACTTTCTCAGTGTTTTGCTTTTGTTTGGGGTTCACTATTTATCTGCAGCTGGCACCATAATAGGTGCTATCACCCCCGATCAGGGTGGATCTGGGATCAACAGCCATTACGAAGTGGTTCCACACTCCTCAAAACACACAACCTCCCGATCAGATGCCTTGCTTCCGGATGTAGTTTATCATCATACCCAGGACTGACATATAATGGCTACATTTATTATTATTATTATTATTATTATTATTATTATTATTATTATTATTATTTCCTTCGGTTTCTGGCGTGTACACATTTCTTTCCGGGTCCCGCCCAGAGACGTAAGGTTAGAAATGGCATCATGACACTTTCCACTGACAAAAAATAAAAAAATAAAAATTATATATATATAAAGTCCTTCGTAAAGTGTGGGTGAACTCGTGAGAACAATTTTTTGTATTACTTTGAGGCATGGGTTTCCAGTAATCGTTTCAATTAGTCTACTGGAATCTTTTCCAACCAATCCGAAGGATCCAACTACAACAAAGGTTGTTGATATTCCCATGTGTTACATAATTATTCTTACTATATTTTATTCTATAAACATTTACTTGGTTCGAGTATCAGTAAATACTGGTAATTTATATTCGAGACTCTATATGACTATTAAACGTTTATAAATGAGTCTATAAATATTTACTTAGTTTGAAAATAAGTAAATATCGCTCATTTACACTCGAGTCTCTGGGTAAATGTTGTTCGTCGTATTTCTTAATCTACAGAAGAATAGTTGTTCATAATTGATTCGGTCAAAATTATCGTAAATACCGTAAAGTGTAATACTGAATATCAGAAAGGTATTTTCTTCTAAAATTGTTTTCGGGGAAAGATCTTAAAAATTCCAACTAAAAAGAGTATTGGATCCTCGGCGGGTAAATGCTGAATGTTTCATTATAATGAAATATACTATTACTACTACAGCTACCATAGGTTAAGTGCAGATGAGCTTCTTATAGGAGTCAATGGCATATATATATATATATATATATATATATATATATATATAATGTTGCCAGCATGTTTTCATTAGGAGATTAATAAAATTAATTATGAATACTGCACAAATATTTAATCAAACAAAAACATGGACATTTCCAAACTTAGTTACCTCCCCTGACGTTTACATCGTGAAATCTACACCATACATACATAAGCTTAGCGTTTCTCGTTTCAGGATTAAAAATTTAATTTTTAGATGAACGCAACAATTATGTCTTACGAAAAACAACACCCTGATGATGACATTGCTCTAATGTCGAAGTCGTCGAAATAAATGAATATGTATAGTTTCTTTATTAAAGAAAGAGAGAAAATTATTAAGAAGCTTGTCTGTGAATATGAGAGGATCCCATTGAAAATAAGTAAACAAACCTTGTCTAAATTATCCAATAAGACATGTCATATATATAGGATGGGGTCTCATGGCTTCAATGGTAACCTTTCTGGAGATAGTGTCTCAATAAAAATACTCTGTGTACTTTGACTGCCGTGAAGTCTGATTTCGACGTAAGGAAGTTCACCCGGCCTAGTAAAACCTTGACTCGAATTATTATGACAAATCAACTGTCAGGCAAAACCCACCCTGGTTTCTGCCAGATTAATCCCGTTCATCCCTCAACAAAAAGAACATATGTATATATGTTATGTACATAGTTAGTTTCATTTCGTGAGGGTCTTATCACTTTGGGGTATTCTAGACCTCGCCGAGAAGATAGTATAATTTAGAATTAGTTAACAGTACATGTGAATATGAGACTAGGATAAATGTTTTTAATCAGATGAATATTTTGTGAAGTCGACGGGGTTGTAACAGAAAGGAAACCGTAATATATATATATATATACTGATTGGACTATCTCGCAACAGTGCAAACGATTCTGTTTATTATACATTGTTTTGCTCTCGTTGTATGTTTCATATTAAGTATTTTCTATCCATTCAACATGTAAGCTATTAGCTTTGGTGTGAATGTTTAATTTATTGTCCATCATTATTTATTTTATTCTTTCAGTGCTAGGCTGTGTGATTTTTTTTATGCGGAAAGTAGAATTGCACTATTACCCTGGGAAAAGGAAGAATCTATATTTCTTCAACTACGTCTTACATAATAGGCTATACGCATTCTCTTAACTTGGGTGGCAGCCAGTTTAGAATATTAAAAGTAATCTATAACGCTACGCCGTTGTAAATAACAGGGCAGATTTAACATTGCCAGGTCAACGTATCTATGTGAAAGACATCTTTGAATTCAGAACCACACTAAATATTTTGGAATTCCATCAGTTATCTTTTCGTAAAAATATCCAGTATTTCCTACGGCTATGGTTGGTTGGTTGTTTTGTTTTATGGCATATCCACCTCAGTAATGCCAACAAAATTTTTTAAATAGATTAACAGCAATAGTTTGGTAAAGAAGGTATACACACACACACACACACACACACACATATATATATATATATATATATATAATAAAAAGGCTTAAACACTAATATTCCATGGTCATATTTACCAATAAAATATACATGTGTGTATATGCACCTGTGGATTTTGCATATATATGTATATTTACCACTAATATTATCAATATATATATATATATATATATATATATATATATATATATATATATATATAATGAACCATTTTTCAATTACTCATATATTTTTTAGTACAATCCAACTTTTACGAAGTTTACAATCTTGGATGGCTTTATTTTCGTAAAGTTTTTTTTTTTTTTTTAATCACTCACTTGGTAATATTTTGTTCGCTCTAGATCAAAATCTAAACACTCTAACAGTATATGTTTCACTGTAAATTTTGATTATTGCTGATAATAATTTTTATTTCTAAAATTATTGCTGGTAATAATTTTCTTATTACAAAGTATTTCTGGTATTAAAGCCGATTTTTACACAAGTCTTAAGTGTTAACTATTTGCCCATAACTAGGACCCTAACAGCTGCTACCACCCCGGGTCAGGGTGGACCTGGAAACAGCAGCAATTAAAAGGTGGTTCCACGCTCCTCAAAACCTCCTGATCAGAGGCTTTGCTGTTGGGCGTAGTTTATCGTCATACCCAGGACGGACGGCTGTGATACATGTGGTGTTCCCGTGACTCTTACAAATTCTAGCACTTGTGATCATAAGTGGAGGTGTTAAAAAATTATCATTTCTTGAGGTGGATATTTAATCTGCACTCTTCAGATTTAAATTAAACTACAGTGGTAAAGATTCAATTACTGCTTATAACTAAAAGGGATAGGAAGTTGTGGAGAGCTATGATTGACAACGTCTTTAACAAACATGAAGAAATTCGTAGCGTAGTATTTTTTTTCCAGATTTCCAAAAATTCATAATTATAATAAAAAAAGATTCCTGTGGAATCCCACTAAACATGGAAATAAACAATTTTCACTGCTGTAAGTCCCATTTCAACTTCCGTTCATTTATTTTCTTTTATCATTTCACCCCATGCAAGGCACTAAAGCCATTAAGACACAAGGGTTTACCGAATGTGGAAGAATTAGTAAAAAGTGAAACATTGAGGAGCGAGAACAATAGAAGAGTAATCAAGATGACACAAGATAACCATTGACATTGTAGTTTAAGTGGTTGGCTGCAAAGAATAGAAATGACAGTTGCACAAACGAAAAAAGAAACTCTTATCTTAGAACTTATTTGCTTACCAGTAAATAGATGAGACCTAGTTGCCAATCTAGTACTGCACTTAAATTAATGAGGACTAGGTACCATAGCGAAGAGTTCATCCGAGAAATTCGCATGAAGCTATTTATACAAAAGGTACGGGGTGGGGAGACAACATTACGGCGGTGGGAAAGTGATTGAAGCCGAGATGTCAGTTCAAGATCCCTAATACTGCTGATCTATCATTAGATTTTATCAAGAATCTCTAAATATATAGCACGAGCATCTAACTATATGTTGCAGTAATATTCAATGCATGGACGGTTGATAAATTTATAAATATATGTTAGATTCTAAAGAGGAAAATTGTTAAGCATGTCACAACGAAGCAACTTTCTTAGCAGCGAACCGAGCAATGGATTCGATATAATCATTCCACTTTATATCAGCTGAGAATGTTCGCCCGAGAAGGCACAACGTCATTCTCCTTTGTGTCAGGTTTGTATGAGCCATGCTAATGGGAGGTAAAATTAGTTATGTCAGATAATAGATATGTTTCGTTTTGGAAGCTTTAACGTCAACATACCATCCTGTTTGCCTTGTGAACAACCAACTTTTGTACATTTTTCAGATCAGTTGCCGATTTGACCTTATCAAACTGATCATACTTACTGTAGAGTCAGGTGTAAATGGTCGTGTCGTCCACATAGATACCACATTGAGAAGTGGTTTCACCAGGAGTGTCATTGATGAAAATTAAGAAAAAATTAGGCCCAATGATAGAGCGCTGGGAACAACTTAATTATTGCATAATGATCTAGAAGAGTGGCCATTCAGGACAACTTTCATACGAGATTATTTTTTCGTAAATGCTATAACTTTTTAACTTGTGTAAAAACAAGTATACCAAACTTTGTCAAACGCTTTCTAGATGCCCAAAGCAACCGCCCTTGCTTCACCATTCTTATCTAAAAGCTTGATAGACTGTTTTAGAAACAGTCATTAGTACACCAGCAGTTGGCTTAGAAAAGCGAAAGTCATATTACTTCTCTGGGCGAATATTACGACAGTTGACTTCATTTTGGACTGTCCTACTAAATGAGTTTATCATCACGGGTAACGATATTCAAATACGCTTTTTTTATTATGCGGAGCAAGAGTCATTGAATGATTTGCTGATATTTTTTTTTAATTTTTACGGCTTATCAACGGTTTGCGTGGGATTTTAATGCCAAAACAGATTTTAGATTTTAAGGTTTTTTTGTTTTGTTTTGTGAGTCTATAATGATTAATGGTCCAAACGAGTAATTATTTAACCACTGCCGCACGCGGCAAGATGTGGCACAAGGCCGTGTTTTAAAGTGGGATATCCGAGCCCGTAGGCTCGGGCAAAAATTCCCTATAGACCACATAAAAACTGAGTCAATTTCTCGAGACGGGACTCTGCCCTTCGAGCATAGCCTCATCTTGGGTGATACTCTCTGACATGTGCCAGGTAAGTATCCAAGCGAGTTAGAGCGGAATAAACTTAACATACACTTACAAGATTTCGCTAACGTTTTACAGCTATCGTTGGGAACATTTGCGCCAACCTAATAAGTACAAAACACGCCTTTGCTTTTGATTCCACTTTATCCGCATGAAGACATTTCTGTAAATTGTGACATTTCTGTAAGAGTGGTTAGTCCTGGATAATGGTGATAAACTACATCCGGCAAGACCCCTAATCGGGACATTGAAGGTTTTGAGGAACATGGAACCACCTCTTAATTATTTTTGTTTCCATGGCCACCCTAACCCAGTTAGGGTCCCAATTATGGGCAAATAGTGAACCTCAAACCAAAACATTAGGAAAGTACAAAACTACATTTTTATAGTAACAATTCCAGAATAAATTTTTATCAAAAAATTACCAAAATACATATTACATATTTTTTGTAGTGAGATTACTAGCAATACATTTTATAGTAAAATTACCTACAATATAAGTTTAATGCAAAATGACCAACAATACATTTTTATAGTAAAATTATGTACAATTACTAACAGTATGTTAGTAGCAAAATGACCAAGAATACATTTTTATAGTTAAAATTTATCAAAATTAAAAAACGAAATATTTGCTATTATTAATATTATTTCTTGTAACGAAAAACAAGTTTTCATTCCTTGTTTGATTTTTTAAGATTATGTTAAATGAAAATGCAGCTAAGTAATTACAATTTAATCATGAAATAATTCAGAAGTTTGAATTTATCTCAGCATTAAATGACCCACAGACCGGTTGATATACCGCTAAATAAATATAAAAAAGCAAACTTCCCGTCGTGCAAACAAACATTCTGACAAACGCAAAGATTTATTTGCGAAACTAGGCTTTGTCTTGCTTAGATTACATCATTTGCTTACCGGTTATGTAGGGGGACATTTTACGCAAACAAAATCGCCTACGATGTGATCTCCCTTAACATTGATCTACTGTAGATTCCTGCCTGTAAACACTAATGCAAATAACACATGGATACATTAATCCAGTACAAAGCGAAAAGTTGCCATGTTCTGTCCTTGGTATAAGAGTCTAGCCTAGAATAAGTCCTGGTATTTATTCTCTGAACAAGGAATATACAGTGGTCTGTTACATCGGTAATAACACCGGTTTCTAGTATTACTAAGCATTATTCAGCAAACTATTAGGTTGGTGCAAAAATAATGACGTAATAATGTCATTTTTTGACGTATAATGTCAAAAAACGACATTATTACGTCATTATTTTTGCACCAACCTAATACTTGATGAGCCGTGCAAATATGCGTATGGATTTATTTTCGACTAAAGTACCTACCGTTTGACTACATTCAGAAAATGCAGGCCTTAAAACTGGGTGATGATGGAGAAAGCAGATTTCTTTTTCTTCTTCTTCCCATTTTTTCTTCTTTTTTTTTCTTATTATCCTTTCTCTTCTTTTTCGCATCATCTTCTGCTTCTTATTCCTCTCTTCTAACTGAAAGACTTTTGACAAATTGTTGATCGGCTACTTTTTTCTTTTCGTCTTCCCCCTCTTCTTCTCCTCCTTTTTTATTATTAACTTCCCATTCCACTTCACCTTCTTCTTCCTCCTCTTCTTTTTCTACTTATTTCGCTTCCTTTGAATTCTATTGTAGGCACGTTTTCTTCCGGGTCCCAACAATAGATCTAAGGTTAGAAATGGTTTCATGACATCTTTTTAATGTCCATTTTCGTAAAAAAAAAATAAGATCACACATAGTTTACATAGATAAATCTCTTCGTAATATGTGAACTGTTATTGTCAGTAAAGTTTTTTTGTTTATTTAAGTCATGGGCTACCATAAATCTATTCAGTGTGTTTATCGGAAGTTTCCCTATTTATCCGAGGGCTTCAACGACATTTAAAATTATTGATATCTTGATGGGACAAATTTTGGAGATTTCGACTTCAAGATTTTCAATTATTACTATATTTTAAAAAAAATGATCACCGAGTAACATTGATACAACCATAAGTTTTTCGTCGCCTTATCTGATGACGCTGTCGATGTTCTGAACGTCCAGAACACTACATCCTCGTGAAGGAGAAAATAATAAAAAAAAATCACCTGTATACTCCCAGAAATGAAATAATTGTATTTTTTTTTATCTTTGAGTAACTATAAGATGAGCGTCCTAGGTATGACGGTAAACTACATCCGCGTCCTGGGTATGACGGTAAACTACATCCGCGTCATGGGTATGGCGATAAACTGCATCCAACAGCAAGGTCTCAGATAATGTTTTCAGAAAAATAATGTTGCTAGCTCTAAGTTTTTGAAACAATAATGTTGCCAGCTCTAAGTTTTTTTTGTAAAAGAAGTAATGTTGCCAGCTATGCGTTTTTTTTTTGTAAAAGAAATGTTGCCAGCTATACGTTTTTTTGTAGAAAGAAGTAATGTTGTCAGCTATACGTTTTTTTTTGTAAAGGAATAATGTTGCCAGCTATACATTTTTTATTCCATACAAAATAGGCATTTAAAATTCATATAAACTGGATTTGGCATTAAATAACCCACAGTGGTTGATATGCCATAAAACCCAAACAAACAAACTATAAGATGATTATTTTCGAAAGCCTCTTAGTCTTTATTCCTTGTGGTTTTTCCCCATTTCGTTCATAAGCTAAGGTTAGTATGACACAAGGCTATATGATCGCGATGGGCGGTGTCAAATATTACCAAGATAGTATAGCGCTAATTCCAATTAAAGGAAGGTTTAACGACCTCATTTGAAACCCGAGATTTTACCAGAACTCTAACGAAAAAGAAAAAAAAAGAAAAAAAAATTATGAAACAAACTCATCTCTTTCAAAGGCATTTATTTTCTTTCTTTTCTTTTTGATAGACAATTTATTTATTTTCAATTGATTCTTTTTCAATATCTCTCTATAATTCTAAGATGAGGTATTGTTAATATTTGCACTATTTACATTGTTCGGACTGTTGTCCTCATCGTTGTTGCCATATTCACCAATATGAACATTTCTTTCTTTGGATTTCAATCTGAGTTTTCGGAAAAAGATGAATGAGTTTAATGGTGATTACAAAGTTTTTCCGGGGGTGATCACTGGTGATGTCAACGTTGTGGCTTCATTCATATTCCCACAGGGTCTCAAACTCAACAGTGAGGTGTACATCAAGTGTTTCGTAGAGGTAGTACTGCCCTGAATAAAGAGGGTTACTGTTGGAAGACCCTATGTCTGCCTACAAGATTCTAGGTTTTCCTGCTTGAGTGGCATGTTGCATGTTGTCAGACAATTTCTGTAACCACATGTATCCTTATATTTGGTCATCTAACAGCCCAGACTGA
The DNA here is from genome assembly GCA_963932145.1 of Acanthosepion lycidas. Classification (NCBI taxonomy): domain Eukaryota; kingdom Metazoa; phylum Mollusca; class Cephalopoda; order Sepiida; family Sepiidae; genus Acanthosepion; species Acanthosepion lycidas. The sequence goes on from OZ010572.1 coordinate 124,069,377, forward strand.
ACCCCCCTTAGGTGTGGACAGCAGGTGATCGAGAGACCAACAAAACGTCTTATAGCACCGAAGATGAACTGAAGGCAAGGGTTATGGCAGCATTCACTAACTTAAATAAGGAGACCGTCCAGAAGCGTAGCAGAAGATTCCGAAGTCGTCTGGAGGCCGTGGCTGAAGCCAATGGCGATGTTATTAAATAAATTTACTCCTTAGTATTTTGAGATATTTTTGTGTAATTACGTTAGCTATATATGTTAAAATGAGATGTCAGTGTTATTTCCATTTTCCCGTAATTTAGACGACAATTATCCATCGCCCTCTCTCTCTCTCTCATATATATAAGCTTGAATATATGTTTCGTTGAAGAAGATTGTGGGTCCAATCTCTGGGCCGGACAATGCGTAGTTGGGCTCTGTGGAAATGGGTGGGTTCTAACTGTGCAGTTCAAAAAATAAAAACTAGAAAATATGTCACTAGACATGAGGAATGGAAAGAGAATACTCTACCCCCGTAGATTAAATAAGGGGTACAGTTCGGAATTCCCTGTAGGTTAACCAGATCGATATATACCTGATTAGGTCAGGGAGTACAACGACTAGAACGCTGTTATAACAACAAGAAAGATGAGGACAATAGTCGAAATATAAATAGTGTAAATAATGAGAACTCCTCATCCTAGAAATTCAGACAGAAAGAAAAGATGCATACATTGTTTTGTTTTTTGGGTTTTTTTCGTATAAGCACAAGATTCTACTTTTTCTGAACTTAAGGAATGTAAAAAGGATTCAAAATCTGTTGATCCCGAGCGCTTTCGGCTAAACTGTGAACCATTTTCAAGGATTATGATTTTTAAATATATTACTATAATAAATAGTGTAAAGTTGCTGTCGGTATATTTTGACCATGTTTTAACGAAACGTATCCTCAAGGACACATGGCTTAGTGGATAAAGACGTTGGTTAGATCCAGTGACTGGACCCAAAGAGTTGTGAACCAAAAAATTTGGAGAGTTGAGTTGAAGGAAAATAATTGATACATCAGGAAGAGGCATGACACGTGGAACTAGAACAATCTACCCAGATCGACGATATAAAAAGTACGGTTCGAAATTCAATCACCTGAATAAGGTTGAAACGTTGTGTATATATCAATGAAGTTGAGGATAAAAATCCGAAAAATTTAAATACTGTAAATGGAACGTACATATAATAATTTTCTGTTTTCTTTCGTGAATCTACAGATTGGGTCTTATCCGAGTCGTTGGCGAATAATTAAGACTTGTTACAATGGAGCCTTGTCTTAGACAGGAGCTATGGCAAATATAAAACATTTTTCATTAAGTTATTATTGTGGGATGGTCCTTACTTTTGTTTTGTTTATTTTTTATGAGTGCTGTCTATACTTCTTACATCAGCCTGAGTTAAAATAAAAAGAAAAAAAAATCTTATTACGCATATTCTCACTTATTTGCTTTGTAATTTTCATGAAAAGTTTTCTTTGATTTTAATATATGATATAATGAAGAAGTATTTGAAATATTGAGCTGCTGTAAACAGTGGCATAAGCAACTCCCAGTGGCCCAAACAACAGCGGAAAAAAATCGGACATAAATTTCTTAATAGTTTTCCATTTCGCTTTCAACGTTGTATTTTCCTCTTTTACTAGTTACTTCCCGCGTCTTTCTTTTCGTAATATTCCTATCGATGTTGTTATTTTTAATATAAATAATCAGGAATTCTTTAGCGCATCTAAATAAGGTTCTAAAAACCTAAAGTCGCCATTCCTCGGAGTCTTGTGTAAACTATTTCATATTATTCCAGACACTTATGTAAAAGAAAAAAAAGTCAGTTATCAAAGCAATTCTGGTATAATGGTCAGTCAACACGGTTAGATAATTCTAAATACATTTTCTACTAAGAAAACACTAGAAAGGAACGGTTTGTATAAAATATGAAATCGCTTCTTTATACAGGTTGCTGGGATCAATTAGGTCTGATCAGTAAATAACTCGTATGTATACGCTTGCACTGAGGATTACACACATAGTGGAAGAGGTATTTTTACCCTAACAAAGACATAAAAATTTAGCTTTTGTTACTTTGATACGGGAAAGTGTTTGTTTTGTACGCTGTATGTGTGACAGTTAATGTTAAATTACAATTCAAGATTCCAATGTTAAATAAGCAGTATTTAATTACGCTGTGAATAAATACGTCCATCAAGCGTGTTAGGAAGTTCAGTGAATACCTTTGTAGTAGCGCAGTTGTGTTTAACGTCCAATAGTCACTCGGTAATCAACTACCAATCCACTTGTAATAAACACTCAATCATCGACTAGTAATCAGACTAATAGTCAACTTTTAATCCGAGATTTACTTGCCCCACTGAGTCAGACTGTGACCTAAGGTCGGTTTTTAAGGTGGGGAACCGGGTGTTTCCGCTCGGGACGCTGGTCAAAGCTTCTCAAAGCTGCTCATAGTCGGTCATGTCAACACTACGTACCAGATGTCATGCAACAGTGTGAGGAATGCAACGGTGGAGAGAAGCCCTCCGGGACGAACTGATACTATATTTGCAGCATCCATCACGACAAGAAAAAAATCCCTTCTACTCCTCTGCCAATCCCTTCATAAAAATCCGGGAGGCGATCCCCCTACCCACAGTCAACTTTGTCTAGTACCGTCAGTAGTCTGACGCGCTATTTAAACACCTGGCGGAAAGCATATGATAAGTCCAGAGTTTTACGCTCAAACCTCGGTGTCAGCAGTTACCATTTTCTTCTTATATGAGAGTTTCTTAAAAAGTACTTTTTCTGAAATTTCTGCAATGAGAAACTCTCATGTCCCTACGACTTTTTCAAACCAATATTGTTACCCTTTTTCGTTGTAACGTTACATTTTAGCTCATAGATTCTCTAGCCTTCCTTGGATGTATAATCTATGCATGGTAAGAGATCATTCTGATTGGCTGTCATAGATTCTTGCAAGTAAAATTGACCTTTTTCTTTCTTTTTTTTTTTTTACCAGCACCGTGACAGTATTAGGGTGCTTGGAATTTAATTAAGTATTTCAACACTCTAAATTACCATTGAACCAATTAAGTCAAAACAAACGTTAAATGGTAGAAACCTGTCTCTACAATTAGTTTATAGTCTTTTCGCACTTAAAAAAATCTGATTAGACATTTTATCGCATTGTAATTTTCATGAAATGTTTTCTTTGATTTTAGTGTATGATATAATGAAGAAATATCGGATTGTGATAAACAGCTGGTATGAGCATCTCCCAGATACAGCATTTCAGGTTTTGAATGGGGAAAAATTGCGAAGAGAGAATTTGGATTCCTCGTGAGCTTTCGCTTGAAAACCGGGCAGTGTGTCCCAACATCTGCAAAAGTCTTTTAGCCATGAGATATTAATCTCAATTTTAGCATTGCATTGTTATAGGCGATGAAAAATGGGTTTTGCATGACACCAGAAATCGAAAAGGACATTCGTTATCAGAAAATGAGGAACGAATGCAAGTAACAAAACCAGAACTACTCGCAGAGAAGTCCTTTTTTTCACTAAGTGGATATAACTTGTGTCTTCCGTTAGGAGCTTATAGAACAGGGAAAGACAACCGCTTCAGACGTTTGTCAGCGATATGATCAGCTAAACCAGGGGTCACCAATCTATGGCCAGCGGGCCTAATCTGGCCCCCGATGTCAGTTCATCCTGCCCGCCGCCGCCCTGTGCCACAAATGAGCTAAAATATAATTGTAGAATTATCAAAAGAGTGTAATTAAACTTACTATATAGAAAAAATTAAAATAAATATAAGTTTTAGGAACATCAGTGAACTAAAAGAAAGAAATTGCTATAATTTTCAGTGTTTCAAAGAGATTTTCACTCGAATCGTAAATGTCAACCTCGAATTTCAGAACATTATTCATGAATTAAACATGTTTAGAGAGATTTACAGAGTGATATTCTTCTGTCCTAGAATCGTTTTGATTGTAACCTTGATGACATGGAGGTTGGACTACAATTAGAATTCATTCATTTTCAAGCAAGTAACTTGTTGAAAGAGAAGCACAGGGAAGGGAAACTTCTTGAATTTCATCGCTGCTTACCTAATGATGAGTTTTCAAAGTTGAAGTAATTTGCCTCTGGTATGGCATTAGTGTTTGAAACAACTTATGTTTGTGAGCAAGCATTTTCAGAAAAGAAGTATGTAAAGTCAGCATCGAACGAAGTTTGACTGATAAACCAAATCTCTTGGTTGGATGCAGCAATTCCAAAGCAAATACTGATTCTATCTTAAAAGCTAAACGCCAGTTTCACAAGTCTCATTAAATTTTTTGCTGCTTAGATTGTGAGATTCGGATATGTGCGCACTGGGTGTGATATAAATATTTTATTGCTAATGTCGTCTTCTTTGGTAACTTTTTAGTAAATAAATGTTTGTTGTCTTTCTTGTGTGTGCATTCAGTGGATTGTATTGAACAAAATTGTTATCCGGCCCGCGCTCGTCATTCTCTTAGTTATCTGGCCCTGTATGAAAAAAGTTTGGTGGTCCCTGAACTAAACGAAGCATTAACACGAAAGTGCCCCGCTTTGGTAAACAAAAAAAATGTTATTTTACCCCGTGACAATGCAAAGGCAGACTCGATAGACGAAAGACTCATAAGAAATCATATCTTCAGGATTGGACTTTCTTCCACACCTTACATCCTCCCTGCATTCAGCACCTATTTGATTTGTTTTGTTCACCACTTTGTTAATGGCGGAATAACCAAAAATAATGAAGCTTAACACAGCGTTTCAAACTTCATTTTGTTTTTTTGCTGATTTTATTTTGCTCAGTTGAATCATGGTGATTGCATATTTGTTAAATAATATATTTTTTGTTATATATAATTGTAAAACAAAATTCTTTTCCGTACATCATAACAAATCATTTACTGCTCAATTCAGAAATGTAACAATTCCGATTATTATAGGTGAATTCTGCAAGACAATGTTTAGATGTTTCCCTCTTCAGTTGTGTCAGCAAACCAATTTCAAATGTAGTTACCATTGTAGTATAATATTTACTGTGGAGACATTCATAAATATAGACTTGGCGTCAAGTAAAACTCATCTAATCTTTTAGAGGCCTCAACATGAGAACAGCCTTTATTAAGTTAATTACATAGACCATTAAATTGCTGAAGTGAGTTCATGTCTGACAGAAGCGTACATGACTGGACGTTTTAAACTATGACCAAAGCCTTACATCAAACTATTATATTTTTTTTTTGTCGTTACACTGTAAAAGACAGCTAGATATAACTACGAGATGAGTACACTTTTAAGATACGAGAAACGTTTTCTTCTAAATATTATATTTTTTTTTGTATAGTTTCTCCATATATCCTTGAATTTGATTTATTTATTAGTAATCAAGAGCGTAGATTAATCTGACATAAGTGGGGGAAACTGAGTTCTTTAGATAGCAGTTAATCGCTCAGCAGACATTAATTCACAGAAAGGTTCCCAGGACCAGAAAATATCCTGCCTTATGTAGCTTTCTATTAGATTCATTCTTTTCTTTTCTTCTTTTCGGTTTCTTATCAGATATTTCTGCCTTATCCCTAAGATTATATGCCTTTGTTTTATTTTCTGTAAGATTAGCTCTCCACGACTCATTGAATATCTTTTGATATTCATGATTTTGGCTGTTTTGAAAGCAAGAGCGCAGCAGCCATTTTTTTAATTTTTTTTTTTCTTTGTTATACAGACAAAATAACTCTCGGGCAAGATGATCTTTTCTATCGTTAATTTTATTATTTATTGTTAAATATCCATATATACCTGCACTCTTTAAATATTCATTCAGCGAAGAGAAGAGTCGGCTACGCTTGGTCATCGACGTACAACTACGCACTGGCGAACTCCCTGTTTGCGAATCTCGTGGAAAAAAATACTGTAATCTGGTAGAAATGAAGTGGTCTTATTTATATAAAATTCAATGATTTAGAAAGTTTATCACTAATCTTGTGTGTGGATTATCTTTTAAAATTTAAGCACTCTACTATAGCATTCTCTGTCCAGATAGTTTTATTTATTTATTTTTTTTGTTTTTTTTATCATTTCACTCAAGGCAAGGCAATAACGCCACTAAGATGCAATGAGTTACTGACTGTAAGAGAATATGAGGAGAAATCCCTATTAAAGAGAACAAGAATTAAAATATAACGATTGACATTGCATTTAAACTTTTGAAGATCAAAGTTGACAGGGAGGTAAAAAAAAAAAAACAAGAGGTGATTTTTAAAAGCAAAAAGTTCGAGAGAAGAAATTGTTGTCATAGAACGTAGGGTTTCATCTAGCCATTTCAAATAAATGATGAGGAATTTTTCTGCCAAATAAATCATGAATCACAATGAGATATCATCGTCCAAGCGTGCATCCAACGTGGCACCTAAGGAAGAAAGGTTATCATAATTTATTGATTTATAATTTATAGTCGACTCTCCCGTCGAAATTCGACGTATGAAGGTCAAGCAGATCAGGTTTTTTTTTTTTCAGTTTCCAGGAAACCGACGGCACATGAGATTTGATTATAGTGGTGACGGCTTCGTGCAGGACCATCCACACTTTTTGAAGGGACGAATACAGAGACCCGGTGCACTAAGTGCCACAAGGTCCCCAAACGACCCTCCGCAGGTTTTGAATTCAGAGTTGTCCTCCTAGACCAGTTGCCATACAAGCCTATAGAACCCAGTCTGCCCTGCTATTTACCCATAGCTGGTGGAAGAGGATTCATACCTTTCCCAAGGGTATTAGCACGTAAGTGAATGAAATGGATTCGACTGGAATTAGAACTCGGCTCTGCGATTTCTCAATCGAAGCCGCTATCCATTACTCCGCCGTGCCTCCTTATATATATAAAATTTCGGGATTATCAAGGGAGAAGTATGTCAAATACGTGTCTGTATATTATTGGTAACGTAACCTTCTTTTTCTCTCTGCCGTGTTTCTTCATAAGCAGGCCGATCATGGCTCACCATTTTTTTTTTTTTTTTACCTATCGCGGTATGTTTCAAGTTCGACTTAAGTGGATAAGATAAATCTGAAATCATTTGTTTTAAATAGGCTCCCAAGAAGACAATCGACTGTATGGCTTCCGTTACTGGGAATAAGCCGTCTCGTCCGATATTTACAGTTTGCCATCTTTTTTCTGTTTCACGCTTTCCTAATACAGCCTTTTCTGTGTACAATCTATAACATTAAACAAAACTTTCAATAACTCAAACCTTCTGTCATATGCTATGTACTTTGATCACGTAGAAGATAGTGGTTCTCCACAGCTACCTATCTGTTTTTTAAGTAAATTCCTCTTTGTTTTCCCACCAATTAACATAAACTGATCAGGTAGGTTACTAGCTGTTTTTTCTTGTATATCTTAATTCTATTATGTCTTGTGAGTATTACATTTTCCAAGCACTCTTTCCTCATTATGTGTTCTAAACTATCAGCTGTTTCTTTCTCATTGTAAGTATAAATTTCTTTCTCGTTCGTGTTTTCGTTAAAACATTTTTACTGGTGTGTTCACGGCATTCGTGGGAGAACCACATTTCTGTTTTTCCAAACCACTTCTTCACCGTTGAGGAAATCTTCTTGCATTCCCTTCCATATTAGAAGATGAAATATTATATAGCAATTAAGTACTACTTGTCTTTGTTTCTAACAATATGTTCCTGTGACGTCCCCCCGGTGTCGCTGCGCCAAATGTGACGTTTGCCTAGTCGCGTCCGTCGTGCTATCCTGTCCTGTTACGGCCAGCTGGCTTGGTATTGGTCGCGGCACCAAATGTGACGTTCTAACTTTTTGGTGATTCGGATGGGAATCTGGTTAGATTCGGTATCAGCCTTGTCGTTCCCAGCTCACCTCCAACGTCTGGTTACCGAAGTAACTGTTTTGATTTCCAGTCTAACCTACCCACGTTGTGAATTGATCTTAGGCAGACGAAATCAATCAGTCGCCGGGCCGTAATGCAAGTCGAGTTCAAACAAGGGTGACATCGCACAAGTATATGTAAAATAAAATAAAATAATAACTCAAAAAGTTCAAATGTGTTAAAAAAACGGATAACAATATTCTATATCTGGTTGCTGAATACAGGACTGCGTCTTCTTCCCAACCCGCTATATGGATTCGTGACACTTTGTGTTTGTTAGGCGAGTCTTAACATCTTAAGTTGTTTGTTCTTTAAGAAACTGGTTCTTGGTGTATCTTCAGGCGATATTCGTGAAACTTGTTTTGGTGGTGTGAGTCTAAGTCGTTATTCAAAAATAAATTGTTCTTGGATAGAAGTTGAGGTCGTGATGCCTGGAATCTTTCGGCCAAGTTTCTGCGGGGCGGGTGCAACTCCAACTGCGAACTTGAACTCGAACCCGAACTGGTCCTTAACTCACTGTGACTCTGCTTATATGGACGCCGACCAAAACCGGGGTGGGCTTGTCGGGGTTTGAGGTTCCTTGATAATTCTAAACCCACAATCCACTTTTTTGTTTTCGGTCAGGAAAATTTTATTATTTTCCCTTTTTGGAAGTCTTTCTTCTTCCCCACTTCTCATATTGGTATCTCACCATGCCCTCAGAGGGTGTCAATGGGTTTCCCCTCTGTCTCACAGTGGCATCTCACACCTATCCCTTCAGGAGGACGCAACAGGCCTCCCCTCCTTCTTCACATGATTACCTCCGCCTAACGCTCATGCCACCATCCAGCCAATGGGCGATCAGCGGCATGGGTGTGGCCAGACTAGACTCGGTTTAAAAAATCTTGCTCAAAGAAAAAAAAATTATCTCCCTTTTTCTTTTTTTTTCTTTTTTTTCTTTTTCTTTTTTTTTCTTTTTTTTTTTTTTTTTTTTTTTTTTTTTTTTCTTTTTTTTTTTCTTTTTTTTTTTTTTTTTTTTTTTTCTTTTTTTTCTTTTTCTTTTTTTCTTTTTTTTCTTTTTCTTTTTTTTTCTTTTTCTTTCCTTCTGCCCGACAACAAACGTTAGACTCTTATCATAGTCAAATGTCACTTGGATTTTATCGCCCGGGGCCTTCGCCAAACGAGTGGGTGGTCAATTGGCCGTATTTGCATTCTGTTGTTAATTAACTGTTCTGATAAAATAATTTCGCTATCATATCACAGGTGTTTTTCCCAAATGACATGGAGGTGGTTCCACGGACATTTTGGTTTCGGTCAAGCTTGACCTAATTAATTTTTATCTCCCAGCACCCTGCAGGAGGTCTCTTGTCCAACTTGAAAAAACCTTTTTTTATCATTGCCATGGGCAGATTGGATATATCTTACTCGCCGCCCCGTAACATAAATCAGATTAAACTCTGTGTTTCACCTTCTCGACAATGGAAATAAAAATCGTACCACTTTCCCTGTCAGAAAAAATAACACCGCTTAGTGTCCTTTTCGTGATGGCTTCTTATCACCTAAATTTAATTCTCGCCTTTCTTTTCTTTCTTCTTTCTTTCTAGCGACGTAAATAGTGTTACATTCCTATCTCTTAATACTTTGCTTAGTTTCCGGATGACGTCTTTTACTATTACTATATGCCTTCAGATTTCTGTATCATATTTGCCATCATCTGTTACTATTAAGTTGGTGCAAAAATAATGACGTAATAATGTAGTTTTTTGAAGTTAAAAATACGTCAGAAAACGACATTATTACGTCATTATTTTTGCACCAACCTAATACATTATCCATATAGTTAAAGTTGTACGGATGGTTAATTACATTATTCGGACTATTGTCCTCATCTGTGTCGCCATATTTATTACAACGTTTCGGCCGTTGTACGCTCCGGCCTTCTTCAAGTGGTTGGAATGTCGAACTGAATCCTTTATTTCGCTCACTGGGGTAGACTGATTTGTTTCACGAGCCATGTTTATAATGGATGTCAGTTATCTCATGTTAATATCCCTCTGAAAATTTTCCGCTGCCTTAACCCGATAGTGAACTCGCACTCTTTGGGTCCTGTCACTGGATCTAACAAACGCCCTTATCCAATGTGCCATGTGTTCTTGAGGCCGTAGAGAACTTTCAGAGGGATAGTCCAGATAATGTAAATAATGTACATAATACCTCATCTCAGAAATATAGACAGATATTGTACGGATGGTTCATTTTGACGTACGCAATAAACATTACACTCCTGAAAAATTCAGTCATCTAAACGTTAATAGTCTTTTAATTCTTGTTATCTTTGACTACTTAACATCTCTTAGAGGGACACTATGATTGGAATACACATGCAAATGTATGGACTGTGATTGTCTCAAGTCTCAACGATATATTTGTGAGGTACGTCCTCTTGACCGAAAGCAATTAAAACTATAAAGAAAGAAAATCTTTGAGGATTAAGTGGAGGAAAAAAACTGTAGGTTGTGAATTACCGGGTACTGGTCTCTATTAACAGTCACAGTCGACATTGATAGAATTCTGGTCCGGCCATTGTGGTGGATCGCTTGTTCCTTGGGCAGTTTTCATCCAGTTGCCAACCATAAGTCGTGATGTAGGAATGAGCATAGGGTAGCAGAGAAAAAGTCGAAGAAAAGTGCTGATCGGTTAGTCATACATGGCAAAGGTTGTCCAAAGTGTTGGACTACCTAACCACCCGCACCGAGCAAGTGATGCTCTATACAAACACCAAAAGCCTTAAATATGTCGGAAACTGTGTTCGATTCCTCGTTATAGAGTGGGCGATAAGATTTTAGCCATCTTTTATTAGAGTAATTTTGGTTTGTTTAATAACGTCTCTTCATTTTTTTTTTTTTTCAAACAATACCTTGTTAGTATCAAGCTACTCTCACCTATGAACGATAGTTAACTTATATTTTGAAGTGAAAGTTCGCGGAAGTAAGGAAATTGGGGAAATTCGACGAGGACAGATAATAGAATGGCATCGGTGTGGCAAGTCAAATAGAAAAATTGCTTGTTTTTTTCCAATTTAATGATCAAACGGTTAATAATATTGTCAAGAATTTTAATGAAGACCAGTGACGTGTGGAACAACGTTCAGGGAGATCAAGCATCGTGTCTGAGCGAACGAAAAGGGCGCTGAAGAAGGAAATCATCATAAACCGTCAACATCAGCATGGAAATGCCGCCATATGCGATGGGAAAGATTCTGAAAGAGCTAGGCTGTCAAATAAGAGTTTCAAGAAAAAAGCCCTTGATTTCGGAGGTTAACAAGAACAGGTGTATGGACTTGTCGAGAGAATTCGAGGGCAAAGATTATGACTTTTGGCAGTCTGTAAATTGGTTAAATGAAAGTAAATACTGTCAGCATTCAAATTCGGAACAGGTCTATATTTAGAGAATGAGACTAGGAATCCGGAATGTCTGCAGGCAACCGTAAAACATGGAGGGATTGGAGTAATGGTGTGGGGCGCTGTCTATTTTGAAGGGAAATATAAGCTGATTCTTGTTGACGAGCAGTTGAATGGTCCAAAATACAGTGAAATAGTAGAGAAAGATATACTTTCACTATTTGAAACCAACCAGATTGACATGAATGTCTACCTTTTTCAAGAAGATGGAACGCCATGTCATACGTACAAAGTAGCAAAATCCTGGAAGAAATCAAGTCACTGCCATGGGTAGCCAAAATTTCTGATATGAATCCAATAGAATACGTTTGGAAGCATCTTGACCGAAAACTTTCAGAGCCTGCAACCAAAATCACGTCCGTGTCAACCCTTGAAAAACCTTGCTAAAGGATTGGCAAAACATGGATCAGTGGATTGTTAAGTTGAACAAATCCAGGAAAAATTAGATACAAGCACTGAAGGTAGTAAGATCTACTTTGATATGTCCCGGAAGATGATATATTTGTTCGAAGTAGCAAAGTGGTTGTTGACTACTGTAACCGAGTAGGACAATCTAGCAGGTAACCTTAATGGACTGGTCCTCGTTGTAGTGGTAGGCAATAGGCGAAGACAATAGGCATAGCCCATGTACCTCCACATCAGTCTGTATTGATGGCTGACACCAGCCAATCATATTACTGTGAGGTGAAACCCAGGTGTACGCATATTCATTACATCATACTCCATACTAGTTCCGAATAATATCTATGTTGAATTGGGATTACGTAAGTAAATTTTGTAATTGTGTCTAGTTTATTTTTGCTGGAGAAAAAAAATTCCTAGGCCACTGTAGAAGCATTTTTTTTCAGTTTACCTTTCCTTTTAAAAATTCAGCGGACCTTTCCCTATTTTCGTTTCACATCGACGAAAAACGAGAATAGGAATGTAGCGTGGAGTTTTATGTCTCTGTTCGTCAGAAAGCTATGCGAGGAATCCGTTCTAAGTTTGTTGGAATATCCAAATATTGTCTCATAAAATTCAGTTCTTTAGTTGGCGTGAGATAGCTACAATCCTCAAACATAAAACATAAAAAGAATATGTCTGCTAGATTATTGATAAAACTATTCATTTAAAATTCTCATTTTAATAACGGAAGAGTTATAGCCTCCTTACATGTATCTGTTATACTTGAAGGGCAATAAAAACAAATTTCTGTTCGATGCACCCAAAAGATAAATGTGCTTAAAATGCCGTATTATTATTTGGAGAATATATGGCCCCAGGTGTCTACGAAAGCTTGATTTTCGAGAAAAACGGAAAGGTTTTGTTTTTGATTCTTTGTTGTGTGTGTTTTTTTGTTTTTTTTAAATCAATTATTTTCGAAAGGGAAATAATCATGCTTCACATACTTTCTTTCTCTCTTTACGTTTATCTGTATCGCTTTCCTTCTATTGTAAAATTTCATATCTCTCTGTCTCCAAATCTGTGTTTGTGTGTGTGTGTGTTTTAATTTAAGTTTTAAGCTCTTAGGGCAAAGTCGATCTCCCCCACCCCACCCCGCAATACCACCAGGCAAATATGTGCCGAAATTCCCTTAGACTATTCAGGGAGAATTAAATTGCCTAATGCTCTTTAAATGAATTCGTGCCGAGCAAATAACATGAATTCTATTTGCTATAAATAAATAACATAAAATTATAAACTGGGATAACATTCCATTTGTGACTCATGTCATTTTTTTCTTGCCCTCATAATAAAACGAATATTAAAAAAAAATAATTGTTTTCTTAGAAAAAAAAAAAAACTTAAATTTTGATTCCATTTTGAACCGACACCGAAATGTTGCTTGTAATTTCAGAAATCTGATTCCTTTTGAAATTTGTCTTTTTACACCTACACATTTTATTCCTGACTGTGTTTCTCCCCTTATCATTTTTAATCATTTCAAGGCAATAAAGCCACTAAGACGCCAAGACTTACATAGTGTGAAATAATATAGGGAAAAGAAAACCCTTATGAAAGTGAGAGAAGTATAAAAGAGGAATTATACAGAGATAAGATAACGATTGTCATTGCATTTAAATTTTTCAGGATCCAAGATTGACGTCGTAAACAAATTAAAAACAAAACAAAAAGAAACAGGAATAGAGTTCCACAAGCGAGAAGTGCGAGAGAAGAAGCAGTTTGTATAGAACTTAGTTTCATCTAGATAAGTGATGCTACCTTGCCACAAATATCCCCCTGAGCTTAAGTTTATAGTCAATGTACCAAAGAGGAAAGCTAATCACAACAATTACTATGAAAGGATTTATAGAAAAGGTTCAGGAAAGCGACGTTACAGTTGTATGAAAGTTGACGAAGCTGAGATACCAGATAAGCATCAGTAACATTGCAGATACAATATCAAGAATAGCTAACTAAATAGCAGAAGCACCAGATCGGAAGTTGCAACAACATGCAATGCATAGACTTATATATGTGTGAGATAGATTCTGACGAGAAATAATGTCTGGCACGACACAGTGAACCAACTTTCCGAGCACCACACTTAGAAATTGATACAATACAATCATACGTAAGCCTGAGAAGCCGCAAGGAGTCACTCTCCTGGAAGTTAGTGTCCGCATATGCTAATGAAAGCCAGAAATAGTTAACTCCAGTGATTGAATGAGAGATGTTTCGTTTTGAAGACGTTAAAATTAACAAACCATTCCTTACTATATGAAAAAAGATTGTATGTCCTTCTTTTTTTTTTTTTTTAAGATCAGCTGCAATTTGAACTTATGGAACATTATCTGGTGGGGATATGTTTTCGGAATGCACCGGATACCTTAAAATCTGTAAACTACACACGCATCACGCATATATAATATATATGCCAGATTGAACAAACAGTAAAATATTTAAGATCGTACGCATTAGTGCTCAATATCAAGTTGGAAGACCAGACTTACAGATCTCTTTGATGTTTAAAAAAATGAATGCTGATCAGAACACTAGTGCGGTTTCGACCGAAAGTGCTCAAGTTGTTGAGCTTCATGTCGTTGATTTGCTGAACAAACCACCTGAAGAGACCGTAGTGGTCGAAACCTCGGTAATATTATGGTCAGCATTCATTGTTTTAAATCTTGTAGAAATGGTGTAATAAATAAAATTAAATGTTCATTGATCTTGTCCCAACCAAGAGTGTTTCGCAGAGATTATGTCCATTAGTCAGAGTAGTTGTGTAATTTTTATTTTTCAATCGAGCCACGGAACGCGTGTATGTAATTTCCACTAAACTCTGAGTAAAGGCAGAATAAGTGAACATTCAATTTTATTAATTGCTATTAACGATTTATCTCTTGATATCGAGCACTATAGTTTCTAAGACTGCTTGACATAAATATGTCATATTCAAGAAATGCGTTGATCGACTGGATGCTTGGGCGAAAAGTTTGTTTTTCATAGATAACCATGAGTCTCTCTAAACGTTTATACCGCCTATAATAACAATATCTAATAATAAAATTCTCTTTATGGCTCTCACAACTTCCTTTTTCTTTGTACTCCCTGTTCTGCAATTCATTTACAGAAGCTTGTTAACTAGACGACTTGCTATTTCGCTTGTCTTCAATCTACGTGTTAAATCCTCCAAACCGTTTTTCTTTATTAGCTGTACCAGAAATTTCATCTGCCATCTTCGTGTTCTAAGTACAAGTCTCCCTTTTTATATCCATTTTCATTAAAACATAATCGCTGCTCATATATGCCGTCAATAATGCATTATCCTTCTGTAGACTCAAATTACTGTTATCTGTAGTCTCCTCTTACTCTGAGGAAATTCTCCAACATTCACTTCCATACAGGAGGGTTGGTATTGGAAAAACATTCAGCACTTTTTCTTTCAGTATTTCTCTATATTTCTGAGATGAGGTATTATGTACACTATCTACATTATTCGGACTATTGTCCTCATCTTTGTCGCCATATTTATTACAACGTTTCGGCCGTTGTATGCTCCGGCCTTCTTCAGGTGGTTGGAATGTCGAACTGAACCCTTTATTTTGCTGGTTAAACGTTACTAAAAGAAACAAGGGATCGGAAGTTGCGGAGTGCTATGATAGATCACAAACTGGTGACACGCGTCTCGTAGAAGAACGTTGGGAAGATTTCATTAAAAATTTTCGATTCAGTCAAAGGATTTTACTTAAACGCGTTGTTGGATATTTAAATTAGCTTTATTTCTTTGAGGTCTCAGAATTTGTAAAATATGCCAGCCAGCCCGTTTATTGAAAAAACACCATTAATTAAACTCTTTATTTTTATTTTATTTTTCCAGATTACTCTATTTTCTGTTTATTTTTTTCCGTCCAACCCAGGATTTATTAGGTTGGTGCAAAAATAATGACGTAATAATGTCGTTTTTTGACGTATTTGTTAACGACAAAAAACGACATTATTACGTCATTATTTTTGCACCGACCTAATAAAACTAACCTCCCCTTTTATTTGGCACCGAGTCTACTGATCTTAATTTAGTTTTGCTTGCGATTTTAAAGGGGGGAAAAATAGTATATTGAGGAGTAAATTCTTTCTCTCTTAAAATCACATCTCGAAATGATTGCATTTTTCCTTGAATACATTAAACGTTCGCCATGTGTATTAGAATAAAATTTCAAACATGAAATTAAAAATAGAAAGGAGTTAAAAGTTTATTTGCATATAATTTGCATATTCTTCACTATTTCTGGCAGAACCCTGAGCGCCTTCTCGCGGAGTAACGTTTCAGAAACACTGACTAAATTTGCATATGTAAATCAATAAAACATATGCGGTCGGGAGACAAGAATAATGCAATTCTCACTTAAACGCTGGGCAATCTTGAAGTGCATACACTCGTGTGTGCGCGTACATAGACTCTCACACACACACACACACACACATATACATACATACATATATATATATATATATATATATATATATATATATATATATCCGATGGGACTACGCCGAGTCGTGTTATTGACGAGAGGTAATATATATATTTATTAATATATACTTAATAGCACTGTTATATTACGCCGAGCACTATAAGTGCGAGATATATATATATATATATATATATATATTATACATACAGATATATATATATATATATATTATACATACAGATATATATATATATATATATTATACATACAGATATATATATATATATATATTATACATACAGATATATATATATATATATATTATACATACAGATATATATATATATATATATTATACATACAGATATATATATATATATATATTATACATACAGATATATATATATATATATATTATACATACAGATATATATATATATATATATGTATTATACATACAGATATATATATATATATATATATATATTATACATACAGATATATATATATATATATATATATTATACATACAGATATATATATATATATATATTATACATACAGATATATATATATATATATATATTATACATACAGATATATATATATATATATATATTATACATACAGATATATATATATATATATATTATACATACAGATATATATATATATATATATTATACATACAGATATATATATATATATATATATATTATACATACAGATATATATATATATATATATATATTATACATACAGATATATATATATATATATATTATACATACAGATATATATATATATATATATTATACATACAGATATATATATATATATATTATACATACAGATATATATATATATATATATTATACATACAGATATATATATATATATATATATATTATACATACAGATATATATATATATATATATATATTATACATACAGATATATATATATATATATATTATACATACAGATATATATATATATATATATATATTATACATACAGATATATATATATATATATATTATACATACAGATATATATATATATATATATTATACATACAGATATATATATATATATATTATACATACAGATATATATATATATATATATATATATATATTATACATACAGATATATATATATATATATATATATATATATTATACATACAGATATATATATATATATATATTATACATACAGATATATATATATATATATATTATACATACAGATATATATATATATATATTATACATACAGATATATATATATATATATTATACATACAGATATATATATATATATATATTATACATACAGATATATATATATATATTATACATACAGATATATATATATATATTATACATACAGATATATATATATATATATATATATATATATATATATTATACATACAGATATATATATATATATATATATATATTATACATACAGATATATATATATATATATATATATATTATACATACAGATATATATATATATATATATATATATATTATACATACAGATATATATATATATATATATATATATTATACATACAGATATATATATATATATATATATTATACATACAGATATATATATATATATATATATATATATATATATATATATATATTATACATACAGATATATATATATATATATATTATACATACAGATATATATATATATATATATATATTATACATACAGATATATATATATATATATATATTATACATACAGATATATATATATATTATACATACAGATATATATATATATATATATATATATATTATACATACAGATATATATATATATATATATATATATATATATATATATATATATATATATTATACCCGATGCGATGAGAACGAGTGTAATATATGAATTCCAACGTTCACAGCATTAATCCAAAAGAGGGCTCGATACCGATAATTATCTTTTTTTGTATATTTTTCTTCACAAAGTAATGGAAAAAAAAAGGAAGTTACGTTTCACATACGGCTTGCCTACAAGCAGGATTGTTCATAACCATTTTCGATTCTCACCCGTCGAAGTGCAGTTGAAATGCACTGAAACCAAATTGCATCTTTGTAGTGAGTAAAATGATTTTGTCTATATGATAAAATTATATATAATATAAAAAGCTCAATCACTAATAATCGATGGTTATAATTTATTTACACATATATCTGCATATCATTATGTATGTATATTTGTAAATAATTCGTGTTTTGTTTAATTTTTTAATCTGACATATTATGATTTCCTTTAATAAGTCTTCTCGAGTGTGCATGCCGGTAGACGGAATAAATAATGCTTAGAATTAAAAAAGGAGCGTCGACTTAAATACGGGTATCCTCTATAAATAACGATCAATGTAATTATATATATATATATATATATATAATTTAATACCTGACCCCTGTCTCGTGCCTTTCGTCTGGCTGAAACATTGAAATGAATTAATTCTGTATTAGTTTTTTTTTTTTAGCTTTCACAGTTAAATTTCTATTACTGACACGAATTTAGTACTTAAAAGGGTTTGATAAAACAGACGACCGATATCTTCTGCCGAAATAGTCTATGAGGTGATTTTGTATTTTATCGTTTATTTATTATTTACTCTGTAATAATAAATACATTGACCACTTTTTGTTGATCAGTTTTAATATTTTATATTATTAGGATCCACTTGGATTATATACCAACAGATCTGTTACCTTTTCTATCTATATATATATATATATATCTATATATATATATGTATATATCTCACGATCCAATTCATCAGACCTACAAATTCAAATTCTTTTGAATTTGTAGGTCTGATGAAATATATATATATAAATATAAAAAGTTCAAACACTAATATTCCATGGTTATAATTTATTACATTGGAATCGTAATCATGATCCAATTCATCAGACCTACAAATTCAAAAAGAATTTGAATTTGTAGGTCTGATGAATTGGATCGTGATGACGATTCCAATTTAATAAATTATAACCATGGATTATTAGTGTTTGATCCTTTAAGATTATATTCCTGCTCTGTCCTCGACATTGAGCTCTACCTGGATTCTATCCTATTGGAAATATATATATTGACCAATATTATCTATCTATCTATTAGGTTGGTGCAAAAATAATGTCTTTTTCTCACATATGTTACTATGTGAGAAAACGACATTATTTTTGTACTAGCCTTATATATATGAGAGAGAGAGACACGTGCAGTTAGAGTAATGTCTATCGGCACGTATGTTAGATTCTTGGGAATGGTAGCAGTCACTTTTCCCTCTACCCGAAACTATAGTCAAAATAACAGTCGACTGAGCTCTGAGGTCTAATTTGTCAACCCGTCACAGAGAAAGAAATCACTGAATTCTTAACTGTATTAAAACACAACTGTAAGCCATTCTTCTATAGGTATGATACTATTAGCAATTTCCTTATAAGGAAACATTCACCATTCATTGACGGAGCAGTATCTGCTACTGTCGGCTGAAATTTATAAAATCTTTCCCTTAAAATTTTTTTCGAAGTGGGAGTTTGCTCCGCAGAATAGCTGTTCTTGGACAAAATCTGAGTAGAATTTCCCCCCTTATAAATGGAATACGAAGGATATATTGGTGATTCAGCTTCGTGGATATAGCATGGTGAATCATAGATGCAAGGGCCGGAACTGTTGGAAGTAAAGTATAGAGATCATTTGCCATGGAAATAGCAATAGGCTTGCGTCTTTGCATCTGAGGTAAAAGTAGTGGTTGAGTGAAAAATATTAGGTTGGTGCAAAAATAATATCGTTTTTTGACGTTCAACTTTATGTGAGAAAACGACATTATTTTTGCACCAACCTAATAATTAATATCCAACAGAAATGAGTAAATTTTTGAACACTATCAGTGCTGGAATTTTCTATTTCGATAAATATTTGATAGGCTGATGTTTTCGTCTTTTTTTTTTTTTTTAACAATAGGACGTAAAACGTCTAAGTTTTATTTATTGAAACACTAATATTTCACCTGAAATACAGCCTTAGATTCAAATAAATTACTTAATATTTGCAGGCAGATGTGAAGCCGTCTTTAGCCTTCAGCTTGGCAAGCGTTTTCGTGTATATTGCCGCAAGAATTTAGTGAGAAATGAATTTTCCAAATCATTCGCGTCCAATAAAAATCAATACCTCTGATCAAAATTTCGGTATCGATCATTTAAAAATAAAAAAGAACACCAAACCCTATAAATTGGTATACAAGACTCCGTAAACTATCCAACATACATACACACACATACATATATATATATATATATATATATATATATATATATATATATAAAAGCAAGAACCTCAAGCTAGGCAGCAATGCCACTAGCACGCAAGGAGTTACAGAGAGTAAGAGCAAGAGTAAAGAGGGGATGTTTCGGAAAGGATATAGAGAAGGAAGGAGATCAGAATCAAGGTATCAGAAGATGTCGATTGGCATTACATTTGAATATCTGAAGATTATAGCCATCGGGAAGCAAGTAAGAGTAAACGAGTTTCACTGACGGAAAGTGCGAGAGAAGCTCTTGAAGTTGAAGAGGTTATATTTTACCGATTCGACAGTGAAAGGGTGGGACCGAGATGACAACCTAGTAGATCGCTTAAATTCCTGCAGTTTGGGAACCAGTGAAAGTAGCTCGTCAGAGCAGTAACCATGAAAATATTTGTAGAAAAGACAGAGGGAAGCCACAGCACGTCTGTGAGAAAGTGACTGCAGACGAGATAACAAATCAGGACCTATCATATTGCATATCCGTCTCTGTATTTTGACGAGGGTCTCGAAATGAACAGCGGGGGCACCAGACTATATATCGCAAGGGTTTTCAATACAAAGACGAATAGTAGATTTGAAGGATGGACTCAGGCGAGAAAAAACCTCGGGCACGACACAGGAAAACAGTTAGGATCTTGTGGGTGATGATCGGTTTCTACCCTACAACCACTTTCCCCACAGGAAAAAACGTTCGCGATTTTCATAGCAGATGTTTGGGTAAACTGCATTCAGACCTACAACCCGTCCTGTCATATCTATGGAGGTGACTCTTCATTCTCATCGTATTCAATTGATGGGGAACAAGTTTTCCCCAGATTGATTCTTCCTCAGAATTGTTGCATTGTGAAACCAATTCCCGAGAGCAGGATATACAAATCACTACAATGTTAACCTTTATATAAAATAAATTGCACAAAATGCTCATTAGGCCTACAGCGGCAAAGCAACCAGAAATCTCAACAAGAACAAAGAAAAAAATGAAAATTATCTCATCATCTCAGCGATCTATTGCATAATAGTAATTTCAAAAACAAAAATAGTTCGTCGTCACACATTTGACCATAAATACAATCCAAGCAATGCCATACTCATGAAGAGTAGAGTATTTTTAAGAAAAATATCCATTGAAAGTGCACTGATCTCACAGTTCTTTACAGTCATCCTTACACTGGGATCATATGCACTATTAATTGTCATCTATATAAAGCCAGTTTGATTAGAACAGAATTTACTAAGAAGTAAATGCATTGAAAGTGCACTGATCTCACAAATCTCTACGGTCAACCTAAGACTGGTCTCATATGCACTATCACCTATCATCGCAAAAATATTAGTTCGTATGCCGTATTAGGCTACTAACAGAGAAAAACACTAAAAAATATTCAAACACAAAATCGATCTCTGTTGTTTCCTAAATTTCAAATCCAGATGACATTAACTGCATCAGAAAAGGAAAAACACTCGCTTGGCATCTAAGGACTTACATTACCCGCCTCAACCATATCCCAGCACACTTATCTCTCATTTCTGTCTGGGGGTGCATGGTGTTTGAGGTAAGGGGCGAAGCGCGTTGTTGAACAGCTCTTCCATTTTTTCTTATTCACTTACTTAAATATACAATTTTACTTCATAACATTCCATTAAGCGCATGCTGGATATGTCATAAAAAGTTTATATGGTGTTTCTTTACCGTAAATAGAAGAAAGTTCTCAGCTTAATAAGGAAAGTAAAAAAAGAAAAAAAAATCCTATTTCACCCAATACAAATCCCAAGAGACGTATATTATGCAGATATGTCAGATGGATAACGGTTGACCTTACAAAAATTGCTCAACGCCCCTCTCGGCATTTTCCTCACTGTTGTGAACGCCCCGGGTGCCGAGTAAAGACCCTATTCCCCAACCAACAGAGATGGCTCCCTGAGACTCGAGTCTAATATTCATTTGAAAACCTGCGGCCCATCTGGCTCAGAGAAGTAAACGACACAATGTGTATGTTAAAATTGAAGATTCTTAATCGTTTATACGACCACAACATGCATTTTGTCAATTAGGTATTGCTGCTGGGGTTTCTGGAGCAAGTAGGTATTTTTTTTTTTTTTTAACAAAGCGGAATTGTTAGCCCATATCCCAATCGATTTTGAATTCAGAGTCAACCTTATTCGAGCCACGCTTAGGGAGCCGATTCTGCCATTCTATGAAGCAATAGTCTGAAGAGATGGGTTCATACATTTCTAAGTGTATTTTGTACGACCTGGAATTTGAACTCGGCACATCAAATAATCTTCCGATCCGCTAACCACTACGCACAGCGCACGACTTAAAGATGGTGCGGTATTTTTCTTTAGCTTACCTAAACAGTGATACTCAACGTTTCTCTGGGGGCACTATGAACTTTAAAGCATACACTAAATGCTCAGGAGAATAAGAATGGACAGAAATGATTTTAACAGTGCAATAACATATGAACCTTTCAACTCCAACTGGAACAAGTCAGTATATTTTACATACACATTTGCTTATCTTTTTTATCAATATATTTAATTTTTAGGCATATTTTAAAAGTTTAGATGCAATAAGAAATATTGGAACTGCGAGGTTACCTCGACATATTTATGAAATATATTACGATAATCCAGTCAGCAAACCGCCTGCATCCGAATAGAAAGATGTGTGAGACAAAAATATTTCTCCAGACATATTCAATTTATACACCGAGGCAATCCTGGATGAATTAGAAGCCTAACATGATTTATTATTGGCGGTCATAATCTTAATATAAGATCTCCAGATGACACAGTGTTGATAGAAGACACAGAAACGAGGTTGCAAGAACTTCTACAGAAGGTAATGAACGAAAGCGAGAAGAAAAGACTAAACGTCAATTTAGACAGAATGCATGGCTGTCAGCAGAAGAGACCAGCCCAACACGCAAATTACACAATGGAGATACGGAAGATAAAGAGTTGAAACAAGTTGGATATCTGGGAAGCGTATTAATTTATTAGGTTGGTGCAAAAATAATTTCGTTTTCTAACATATGTTACTATGTGAGAAAACGAAATTATTTTTGCACCAACCTAATAGAAAGCGACGAAAATGATTTTCACATAAATGTACCGAATGACCATCAGTAAAAGCTTAAAATACATGTCGCTTTCGTTGTGGTCGACGGAGAAAAATATTTTGAACAAGATAGTGGAAAGAAAAATGTATTGAAAAAAAAATTGACCCGAGCTTGAGAAAAATGCTATAGAAAGCATAAACGTTCAACAACCTAGGATTTCTGTTCACTGGTTTGTAAAATGTTTGCTTTAATATTAGTTTTATACTTTTCTTTTATTGATTTTTCTGATATACAAAAATAGAAAGGAGTTTAAGACAAGGATAAGTCTTCTCTCTGGACTTATTCAATCTACACAGTGAGTCGATTCTGAGAGAATTAGAAGTGCTACCAGGATTCATTATTGGTGGCCACAATCTTACCAACATAAGATCTGCAGATGACACAGTATTGATAGTAGACAGAAAGGAAAATATAAGAGCTCTTATAGAAGATAGGGAAGGAAAGGAGTAAATATCAGTTGCAAAAGTAATGCATAGTTGTCAGCAAAAGATACAGCCCAACATGCAAATTATATAATCAGGATACCAGAACTAAAGAGGTACTGAATTTTAGATATCTGGGAAGCGTATTGACAGTGGACGGAAAGTGCGAAGGCGCGTTGGGACAGCCAAAAATGGCGTCCAAAAAGCTAAATACTATATTTCGTTAAAAATAAACAAAAGAATACTGAACTGTTATGTGATATCAATCCTCTTATATGGCAATGAACGCTGGACAATCTACTGAAGCCGAGAAGAAAGAATTAAACATCAATAGCAAGACGACAGGGTGCATCAACAAAAGGGACAGCCCAACATGCAAATTACACATTGGGGATACCGAAGCAAAAGAGGTGCAACAATTTAGATATCTGAGAAGCGTATTAAAAGAGAACGGACTATGTGACACGGTAATCCGTACGCGCATTGGGATAGCGAAAGATGAACAAAGAAAAATATCTTTAGAAACAAAGAAACGAATACTGAATTGTTATGTAATATCAGTCCTGATATATGGCAGCGAATGCTGGACATTGAAGAAGAGACTTGAAGCAACAGAAATGTTGTTCTATAGTAAGATGCTGGGAATACTATGGACTGAATATGTGAGCAAAGACATAGCTTTAGAGAAAATCGAAACAAGAAAGACAATTATAATTAACACTAGGAAGAGACAGTTGAAATTTCTATGGAAAATAATGAGGAAAGAGTGCTTGGAAATCTGATACAACGGAACAGTGATTATGAGAGATAGCATATATATATATATATATATATATATATATATATATATATAAAAGGCTGCAAAGAACAGGAAATTGTTGTAAGACATGAGTGTATATGAGTAGCAAAAACCTGCAAGCTAAAATTTGTCAGTTTCTCTCCTTTGATAAATTGACCGATGTTGGGCTGTTAGCGTCACAGCTAAATGTTCACGTATACTGCTGTTTGTTTTTAACTTAAAAATTACCTGTTTTTCCCCAATTAAAAATTATCAATAATATCTATCATTAGGATGCTATGAATATTAAAAATGTATTATACCGTTTTTCAAAGCTTTCTGGAATTTTTTTTTCTGTTTTGAATAATAGTGCTTGCTTTTGTTTTGCATCCAAATTTTCCTTTAAAGCAAATCAAAATCAGAAATACTTTTGTGGGGGATGGAAAATGTGATTAAAATGTCAAATATAAAGAATTGAAAAGAAATAGATAAAAAAAAAAACACAATCGAAGAAATAAATCGTTGATTGTCCATAATTCAAATCTGCCTTTTGTGCCAAAGAAAATATGCAAATTTCATTGTTTCTTTGCGCAGTCGTCTTTGTAACTTCCCTGTGACTTTTACCGGCTTTTGTTTTCCGTTCGCCATTCCGTCTCAATAAATATGTCAAATCCTATGCTTTATGCTTGCAGTTAATGCAGAGAACAAGAAAATTTAATCTGAATTTGAACTGATTACGTTTGAATTTTCATTAAGCGAGACTTCGCTAGAGATTGCTTGCAAAGATCTTCTGCTATTCATACAGAACTAATGTGGCCAGAATCAATTAAAGCGACGCTGCCCAATGATGTTTGTTAATGCATTTTAACTTGAAATCCTAATCACAAATAATTCACATTGGATGAGAATTCCGTTTTTATTTAATGGTGCAAAAAGAAATACAAAACATTTTAGGGGTGGAGGTGTTAAGATTTCGTGAATGATATATCAAAGATTATCTTTTAAGTATTTTTTCCTTTTAATTACTTTCAGTAGAATAACCATCTTCTGTTTCTTTACATTAGGGGTCCTCAACCATTTTTTGCGTCACCGCTCATCTGTATAGAAAATATTCAAATGCATATCAACATTGTGTGATAAAAGTTTGTTACTGGTTCGTAAACTGAATTTATGATGTAACGAATAACATTGACATGCGGCATTTGCTGCTGCTACTACCGCATTAAAAAACAAAGGAAAGCAAAATTCATAAACAAAAGAACTATTTTATACATATACATACATACATACATACATATACATATATATATATATATATATATATATATATATCCGGTGTAACAGCAAAATTGTCCGATTTTTAGATTAGGCATTGGACCTTTGTATCATAGAAAAGGTTAGATATCTCCGAGGTTTTTATAACACTATTGGACTCTACTTTCAACAATAAGAATGTATAATTACTCTCCAAGCTTAACAGAAGAACCGTGATGAAATCGATCATAAACGAGAATGACATGCTTATCATCAAGTAACCATAGCTAAGGATCGGAAGGTCATGAAGGATTTGAATAAAGTTAATATATTACTCCAGGATCATTTTTAAACTTATTCAAGATTATATTCGTCCTTTCTAACCTAACTTTCTGTCCTGAATTAAAAAGGCGCCTTACACGTTTCCCGTACGATTTCATTTTCAAATCTATTTTCACTGCTTTTTGGACTGTCGTAGCTGAAACTTCTCCCTGACGTGCCAAAAGTATTTTGAATTTAGTTGGATATTTTCTAATTGATCTCTTTAGCCCTAACATAAAATCCTTTAGGCTGTTGAGACTTCCTGATCCAGTTTTCCTTTTTACTGTTCCCTGTTTTTTAAATTTATTCGCCGTTCTCTGGATGATTCTTGAATGGACTTTGAAGTATGAATGACAATACAATTACTGAAGACCTGAATGATCTTTTTCCTCTCACCATTGCTCATTTGGGAAGACAGAAGGGCTGTCACAAATCAATCTTTAACTGTTCTCTTTCTAGCTGAATAACTCAAATGGTTTTTCAATGATTCTTACGACAAATGGCATCAAGATGGTTAAACGTCTTATCTGAAAACCTAGAAAGAAAAGAAAATGAATTTGTTTAGTGGTTTTGTAGATATTAAACATTGTGTGGGATGGACAATTTTGCTTGAACCCGATTTGGACAATTTTTCTGTTACACGCGGTATATATATATATATATATATATACAAACTTTCTTCCACGCTCTCCTTCCATCGTATGTGTGAAATTTTCAGTCTCAGTATGTATACAAAAATGCGAACATACTTAAGTTGGTATGTGGTAGTTTTTGGTAAAAGAACGATGAATTTTCCAAGAAAATCGTAAGCCAGTGAATCCTGGAGTTCACTTAAATCTACAATCATCGGAAGAATTGATAAATTCTTCAAATGTCTATGGAGGATTTAAAGCAGTGTTGTACTGCAGACGAAAGATACTTTAAAGACCTTTTATTGCTTTAAAGATCGGGTGAATGGATTAGGTTCTGATTAACAGTGCAGGAATTATCCCATAGGAATCTCCCTAGAATATTGAAGTGATGGGTCGTTAATTGGATGGTATAGTAATTTTTCGTCACTTCTCTGAAGGCGTACTGGAATAGGAAAGGATGTTTTACAAAAAATTAAACTAAATAAGAAAAAAAAACACAAAATTTTATTAGAAACAAAGAAAAAGGATGCTGAACTGCAATATAATAACTCTTCTCCTGTATCACATCGCGAGATCAATAAACATTAATATTAGGAATTGTATTGTCAGTCAGGCAGGAATATACATTCCCTGGAGAAGGGCTTATTCGAAGTCATCGCTACAGAATGCTAGAAGGGAAAGACAGATAAGTTAACGATAACAGGAATTGTTCTGTTTTTATAGCTGCTTGACTGCGCCTCATAAAGATGTCTCAGCGAATCTGCCTAAGCAGTGTGTGGATGACTCACAAACCAAATGAAATTTGGCCACACAGACCCTGACCGTACTGTTTAATAAAACCTGTTTGAAAGTATCCCTGCTGTCTAAATACCTCTTCATATATATACACACACATACAGAGACATCAGCTACGGTTTTAATGCACTTGATACGTGACTAGGACACATAATGAGGAAGGAAGGCCTGGAGAATCTGTTACTGACGGGTCGAATAGAAGGAAATAGAGACAAGGGAAAACAACGCATCACATACCTAGCGGGCTTAAATAAGTTGATGACAAAACGTGGTCTGGGGGGAAGTAGCAGAGGGAAGGGACTTTTTTTTTTAGAGCTGCAAAGAATAGAGGTATGTGGAGAGCCATAATCGCCTCCGCTCTGAAAGGCCATGGCACATAAAAAGGAAAAAGAAAGAAAGATAGGTGGCTAACCAATAAGAATTGACCCAAACAAAACTGAAAATAATTCAGTTCTGTCTGTTTTGCCTCAATCATTGACAAGGCTTTAATAAAAGTGAAATAAGTTATTTATGAAAAGTATATCAATATACTTTTCATAGATAACATGTTTATATATTTCCTCTATAACCCCCCCCCCCCAGGATATTTTCAATATACTGGGAGAAGGTAGCAGAGGGAAGGAACTTGTTGAGAGCTGCAAGGGATAGGGGAAATATTTGTATCTATAAAAAGAACGTATAAACATAAAAAATGTCCTAAATAATTGTCGGACTTTGTCCATTTCATAATGTATGATGTCATTTGTTTACATTTGGATACGCATTGAGCAGATATGAATGAGTGAAAGAAAATCGTGGAGAATTGTTTTTTAAAAGCAGTAAAATCGACCTTGCTAACCGAACGCTCCTCTGTGGCCCAAACGGTTAAGGCACGTCACGCTATATGACGTTTCCGTATAGGATACAAGTTCGATTCCTGTCGGAGGACGCATATTTTCTATGAAAATTTCTCGGACATTCAGGCTGGTAAATGTTTTTAATACTGGTTATTATAAACAGCGCATTTACTTAAATATGTGTATCTCTAAAAAGAACGTATAAACATAAAAATGTCTTAAATAAGTGTTCGACTTTGTCCATTTCATAATATATATATATATATATATATATATATATATATATATATATATGTGTGTGTGTGTGTGTGTAGGTGGAAGAGTTGAGTATTTTGGTGTCAGTGCTCAGATAAAAACAAGGATTTTATTGGTTCAACACCTCACCTCACAAGATAAGTACAAAACACTTAATGAATCATCGAACACCCCGTCTTAAAAATGGCTACTATATTTTTTTATGTACTTCTTGAAGACCATGATAAAGCATATTCTTGTACAGAAGGTTATAATTTGTCTTTCTGTATCTATGTAAATGCGATTTAACATGTATATAAATCGCTCTTATGATGCGGTCTGCCTTTCAGAACATCAACAAGTCTGTATGTAATTAGAACGACTTTTGTTTGCATCCTTCAATGCACGAACTCCCATCTCTGTACGTGTAGCCTTCCCTTTGATCTAAACACCCGCATGTACGTTTCAGTGGGAAGTTCATGTAAGGGAATAAAGAACTTTTTCACCTTAAAAGCTCCACCAAATGCAAATAACTTAAATACATACTTAATTTCTTTAAATGACAATATTAGCCGTTTTCTTATAATGAAACATCCTGCATTAATTGATCGATCAGCCATTACTGACTTCTGAAATTTATAAAAAATTTTCTACTGAAACATTTTATTCTGGAACATAGGTCTCTCAAGTCGCGTAGCTGTTATCGATTTCCAATATTGATGGGGGTTTCCTTCCTAAACGTTTGTTATACATAATGTGGAATGTTTACACTTTTCATATGTCATTATTTTCTCTTACAGTTACATATGATATCCATTTTCGTTTTTGCTGTTGTTGAAGGATCTCAGGTGTTGTGGTGTCTGTTATTTGGCAGGGGCCTTTGATATTCTGTTGAGCCAGTCACTAAATACACTGAAACCTGTTTCTCGCTAAGACCATTATTTTTTATTATTCATCTGAGAATGTAGTTGTATACAGCTGATAGTCTAGATATTTCTGGTTTGGCGCCATGCTTGACATCTATATGAAAGTCTCGATCTGGCGAGATATATATATATATATATATATATATATATATATATATATATATATATAGTAAAAGGTAATCATATATATATATATATAGTAAAAGGTAATAATATATATATATATATATATATATATAGAGTAAAAGGTAATAATATATATATATATATATATATATATATATATATATAGAGTAAAAGGTAATAATATATATATATATATATATATATATATATAGAGTAAAAGGTAATATATATATATATATATATATATAGAGTAAAAGGTAATATATATATATATATATATATATATAGAGTAAAAGGTAATAATATATATATATATATATATATATATATATATAGAGTAAAAGGTAATATATATATATATATATATATATAGAGTAAAAGGTAATAATATATATATATATATATAGAGAGAGAGAGTAAAAGGTAATATATATATATAGAGAGAGAGAGAGAGTAAAAGGTAATAATATATATATAGTAAAAGGTAATAATAATATATATATATATATATATGTGTGTGTGTTTTACTATGTAGGTAGATATCATTCCAAAATGAAAATATTTCCTTGTAGATAACAAACTGATGTTGCACCTTTCTATCGGCATACACGCATGTCTGTTAAATAATATTTCGATTTTTTCTGTATGATTTTTTTTTTTTTTTTTTTTTTTTCAGTGAGATGTTGATTTTCCCGTTGTCCTTGCATTTATTTTTTCTCTAATCGGCTTTTCTCTGTCATGAATTTTTTTTATTTATTTATTTTTTTAAATTCTCCTCGCGTTTAGTTTGTTCTGAGTTGAGGAAGTGTTCGTCAACACGCTGGTCTATTGCCAGTATAGCAATTGAGTCTAACATGATTGCCTAAAATCTACGAAACATTCACAGAATAAGCAAGAAAAAAAAAATACGGAAATGCTTCATATGAAGTTAGTAAACTTGAAGCCAATTAAGATCCAATATTCCCGGCTCAGGTAATTAATGAAAGCCATTAACTATTGATAAAGCCATGCAAAAAAAAAAAAGAAGGTTATTGATAACTTCAATCATAGTAGATCTTATTTCATCTCTTTATTTTCAGTCTACAATTACTTTTTTATAACGATACATAATACATAATTTGAAGATACTATTGTCTTTTTTTTTCTTTTAATATTCAGCTTTATTGATATCCAACGTTTTCTTCGACCTCGTCGTTTTATTGCCGTTGCTGTCTGCAAAAATAAAATACGCAATCAATTGACATTATTATTCAAAGATTGAGATTTTGGTAAATGGCTCTTCCAAATTACAGAATTTTTCGAAATTGTTTAAGTTCTAACAGGAACAAAAAATAGATACATGTCTCTTTGAACTCTACTGTGTCTGTGACTATGAAGAAATGTTTCTTAATTTCAGATAAGGGGGAAAATTAACTATAATTCGTAAGAGTGTCTCTCCTTTCCGTTCTGGAGAAAAGATCTGTTTTCTTTTTTGTTCTTATCTTTTTTACGGTTTTGTATCATTTATTTTAATTACTGAACTTACACTGATTAACGCTTCCGCTGCTATGAAAGTTCTTATGCGTCTTTTCGAAACTCGAATTGCCAGTTGACGTATATATAGCTTTAAATGACAGCGTGAAACGTAACTCCATCCTATTTATATTATAAACTTACTCTGGATTCCAATTATTTCGAAATAAGTATGACCACACACTAGCATATATTAAGAGCTCTTTTCTGGCGTAATTGTATTGTATGTTAAGTTGTCGTTTAGTTTGGACTGCAGCGTATCCTATCAAAACCAAAATGGTAGCATCCATGACAAGATAGAAGAAATTATTTCAAAAATAGAAAAATCTGATACTAAAACGAATTCACTTGAAAAAGAAAATATTCTTGCAATCCAAAACATTTTTCAGCATTGAATAACCCACAAAGGGTCGATAAGCCGTAAAAAGACAACAAATCTTTATCAATCAGTATTTCTTAATGCACTTAATTCAATGGTTTGTCACAAACAATATTATGCAGTTAAATTTTCATATTTAATGTTTGTAATATGTCAGCTTCTGTTTCGTGTCGTGTGCTTTTCGATCATGGATCTCCAAAATTTCACGTCCTTTCTAACTTTTAATAACTTCTTTTTTGCCATCTCCCCAAATATCTGCTCCACCTTCCATTCACTCAAGCTCGCCTGGTAAGTTATGCGTTGTTTTCCTCTTGGCTTAGATTTGGAAAATCTTCTTTTCTCACTGTGTGCCTTAGACATTTCAACAGTCTCTTCTTTAGGTTAAGTACAAGTATCATTTTTATTTCCATTGTCTCTACAACTTCATTGTTGCTCACATGTTAGGCCCATGGTATTCTCAGCATCATTGTGTAGAACTGCATTTCTGTTGCCTTAAGATTCTTCTTCATCTATAAGAAGATTGTTCAGCATTCACTTCCATATAAGAGGACTGATATTACACAATCGTTTGGTATTCTTTTCTTTGTTTCTAACAGTACTTTGCTCAACTTTTGGAAGGCATTTTTGTAACCCTAATACGTCTTCGGAATTCATTGTCGCACTTTCTGTCATCTGGTAAATACGCTTCCTAGATATCTAAATTGTAGCACCTGTTTGATTTTGCTATTTCTAATTTGTAATTTACATGTCGGTCTCTTTTTACCAACCATGCCTTCCGTCTTCTTATCGCTTTTCTTTAGCACCTTCTGTACAAACATTTGTCGTTTCTTTTCTGTTATCTTCATGTCTTAATTTTCTAAGTATGTGACGTCTAATAAAAGAACTACTAGAACCGCTAGGTAGCTTTGTCATATATAATGAAGAATATTCGAATAATCCAGAACATATAATGTCAATAAATCACCTGTATACGTGTGATGTTACGTTCTGTACGTAATACACGTTTAGGCAATCATGTATCTTTCGATATATGCAGATTTTTTTTCTGCGGTAGGTTGCCATTTCTTTCTGCGGTAGACCAATTGCCATCCAAAGCTATAGAACCCGGTTTTTCCTGCTATTTACCTATACCTGGGTGGGAAGAAGATTCATATCTTTTCTAAGGGTATTAGCACGTAAGTGAATGTAATGGATTCAACTGGAATTCGAACTCGGCTCTCAAATTCCTCAATCCGAGCCGCTATACATTACTCCAAGTAAGCTACAATCCACTAATACTCTGGTATTCACCCAAACCTCCCCACAAGGCGGGATGTGGCACAAGGACGGTTTTTATCTGGGGCGATTCAGAAACGTTAGGCTAGGGCAAAAATTCTCCTTAGACCACGCATACACTGGGTCGAGTTTGTGTACCTCCCCAAACGAGACTCTGCCCGTAGGCATAACCTCGTCTGTGTTCCTCTCTGCCCAAAGGAAGAGAGTTCGAAAATCCTGTCGCGAGCCTGGCAGCAAACTCTGACTGTGATTTTGCTACTCACTAATACTGTAACTTGTTCACGTGAAAACTAGAAATTTATGGGCGTGACTGGAATCTGTCCTCCTCTTGACCTCCAATGGGAAGGAATTTTCAGAGGTGAGAGTGCCAGGAATTACCAAGACTGACTGTCAAGTCTCATGTCAGTATGATCGAAAGGACTGGTGAACTTTGAATTTGACCTCCGCTTGACCCTTTGTCTCGGAAAGATTGTTGGCTTTAAGTGCTATAAATGGAATGCGTTACAGCTAATAATGTTATTTAAATACATTTTCACTGACTTTGATAGACCAGTGGTAAACCTTAACTACGATATTTATTTATTTTTTAACAGACGATGGAAAATCCGACGTAGAAATCTGAAAGCACATCGGTGTTGCGAAATATGTTTTCCAGAAACAAAACAAATATTAAGCAGGACCGACAGTTACTAACCTCGAACAACCCGACCCCTGCAGTGGAGGGGCAAAGCCTGATCAGAGGACCTGGGCAGTGCTTTGTATCTCGCTAAATTTGCATTGTTTTACCTAGAGTTATATACGTTAGAAATTAAACACAACTATTATGAACATTTTTCTTGAATCTTCACGTCATAATGGTTATTTTTTCCGTCCAAATCCATGAATTAGTTTTGCTCTTGCTAAGTTTCGGAAAAACACTATATAAAATTCGCAATGTTCTATCCATAATGTTAAATATGTTTAAATTATAATTTTTTTTTTTTATCAAGAAAAATCTGAAGTTTATGTTAAAAATTACCCTAAAACGTTGTTGATTTATTTGATATAGAATGATCTCTTATGACATATGTCTAATTTGTATTTAAACACATTGAATTAAATTTACATTTTTTCTAGTTGAATTCTTCACCTATCAGTATCTGTCTATATATCTGAGATGAAGTATAATGTACACTATTTACATAATTAGGACTGTTGACCTCATCTTTGTCGCCAAATCTATCACAACGTTTCGGCCGCTGTACGCTTCGGCATTCTTTAGGTGTTTGGAATATCGAACTGAACCATTTATTTCGCTCGGTGGGGTAGACCGCTCCAGCTCCACGTGCCATGTCTAATGGATGTCAGTTATCTCCTGTTAATTCCCCTCTTAAAGTTCTCCACTGCCTTAACCAGGTATTGAACTCGCAACGCTTTGGCTCCTGTCATTGGATCTAACTAACGTCTTTAATAATAATAATGTAAATAGTGTTCTTCATTTACATGATCTATTTTACATATATGTAATTAGGTTAAAATAAAATCTGTATTTTATATGAATAATAGCTCATGAAAATTGAGATGTAGTAAAGTTTGGGGCAAAATACCAAAGATTCTGTGAGACGGGAAACCCTTGCACTGGCTCTGGTGTTAAGACAGGAAAATGTCATGATAAACAAGGAAAACTTTGTTATGCTGTTGTAAGTTATCTAATCCGCGATATGACAGTGAATGCTGAATAATTTTCTCGGAGATGAAGACGACTCCGATAGCGAGAGTTCTACAAACGCATTCTAAGTATAATGTGGACAAAACATATGAACAATATAAAATTTTAAAGAAAATAGGAACTGCAAGGAAACTTATCCTTTTGATATATATATATATATATATATATATATATATATATATGGAACACATGATAAAGTAAGAGGGACTAGATTATTTAACCCTCACATGATATATTGAAGGTAAGACAAGCAGGGGAAACAGTGAGTGAAGCAAAGAAAGTCATGAAGAGCCGTGACCGCATACAGGGAAGTCCAAAGTTTTAAGAGCCACGTACGATAAAATTCAGATGTTTGAAACTTCTGACATTCCTCTATAGGCCCTGCTGGCCAGAAATTTCTTTAGTCCTTGTGCCTGGCACCATCTCTTCCTTTAGCAGTAAAGAACAATGCTTCACACAGACCTAGTATTAAAATTAGAATTTAAATTCTTAAATAATTTTACTAACCATGAGAATTAAACTTACTTTTTAATCCAATGCGATCTCAATTCATACCCATTAAATAATTATAAAACTTTCTTATTTACCTTTTTTATATTAATTGTGATGAAAAAGCGAGTCCGGCCAACATATTTCCACGAGCCGCATATTAAATCTCTGAGCTACATGTGCCCCGAGAGACTCGGTTTGGTCAAATCTGGCATATGACCTGAAAGAACTTGGCTTTTAAAAGAAAAATATAAGCCAGCAGTGGAATCAACGTTGCTGAGTTCAAATTCTAACCATTTCTGTTACATTCACTATTTCTCGAATCCCAGCTATGGATTAAATAGCATGGCGAACTGGTTTCTAGTCATGAGAGCTGTAAAGTGCGAGAAGAATATTCTTTACATCGAAGCTTGGTCTGGCAAATGAACTGCAACTGAATATCTATCAGCCCTCGTGTACCACACCATACCGCTGGATCCTGGTGGTAAGATCGAGGTGAGGTGGCTCTGGAATTGTACAACCCCTTTCTCAGCTAGAAATCTACCCATACGCAAGCCGTTCCTTAAATAAGAAACCATCATCATTTCATAGGACGGATAACGATTTTAGTGTTAATATCGTTTGCTGGTGAATTCGTTATCTGTTTTCGTATTTCTTGTTTTGACATCATCCCAAAAGGGACGCTGAAAATGTTTTATTTCCATATTTATTTAATATGGCACAAAGTTAAATTTTACCTGTGTGCAAAGGGAGTTTATTATAGGCCAGTTTTCGAAATAACAGTGTGTGTGCTTAGAATATGGGCATTGAAATTCCTGATATTATATTTGGGATTCAACACCGATCGATCGCCATGTCTTGCAGGGCAGGGGGGGGGCGTGATGTTTAGAGTGCTAAAATCTTCTGACCTTATGCAGTTGAGATGATTCTAACGTAAATGATCCTGTCATTTTACGTGTCTGACATTTAATAATGAAGGAAAAGTGAATTTCTTTCTGAAAACAAAAGTTATCTCCCTTGGTTAAAAAAAATTAATGTAAGTTCTAAATCAAAACAAAGACTGGTTAAATTGCTTAATTTTTGGAAAGGTTATTAAAAATGGATTGTAACCTGATGGACTGACAGGACAAACATTTTGAGCGGTAAAAGAATTGTAAAATGCAGACGATAGTAAGAAAAATACAGTCAGTCGAATATGTGGTCAAGCAAAGTAGACATATTGGTTGCGATTCCGTGAGTGAAGGTTTTCATTTTAATTCTTTTTCTTCCGCCTTGTTATTTTTCAAACAGAATCTCTTAGAGTTGGCAATATTTTTAGTTTATTTGGTTTAAGAATTACCAACAAGAAAAAAAAGTACTTCCTTTGTGTTTGTTTTGCTTTTATATTACTTTCTCAGGGACCAAATAAAAAAAATAAAAAAAAAAAAAAGATTCTATACATAAATAAGATAAAGGACTTGATTTTGACTACTGCAAAAGAAAATTGTTATTATTTAATCGCA
Organism: Acanthosepion lycidas; assembly: GCA_963932145.1. NCBI lineage: Eukaryota > Metazoa > Mollusca > Cephalopoda > Sepiida > Sepiidae > Acanthosepion > Acanthosepion lycidas. The sequence continues at coordinate 124,106,308 of OZ010572.1, forward strand.
TACGAGGACAATAATCAAGAGAGTGCTTTCTCGGAAATTTGCTTCACTGATTGCTCGTCAGGATCTATTTTGCATTTTTATACGGCTACAATTCGTCCTTGTGTCAAATATTGCTTCCAGATCTGACCTGGTACTTCCGCTCTGTATCTAAATATTCTTGAAAAATCTAAAAATGAATCTGCAACGTTATTAGTCCTGACCTGACATCTCGGTTTCATTCATTTTTCCTTCCACCGTAACGTAGCCTCCTTGTGCTTTTTCTATAAATAACTTCATGATAATTATTCTGATGGACTTTCTTCTTTGGTACGTCGACTTCTCACATTTAAACGCAATACTCTATTGGCAGATCGGTCTCCTCGTTTTACTGTTAATTTTGTTGTTCATGATGACGTTCATCTTTGAGTATAGAATCCAGAGATTAGCAGTGAATATTTCGAAGACAGTAGGGAAGCGTAGCTCAGGTTAGCAGTGGATATCCTGGTAAAGTAGCAGAGCGTAGTTCAGAAGTTCTTCCTTTTGTTCTTTCGCCTGACAAGTTGGCACTGGACATTCGGAGAGAGTAAACAAAATGGCCGCCTTTATACACGACGGGTTGAATATTTTACGTCTTCTGATTGGTTAACCTTCTATTGGTGGGCTATAAAGTGAGTCAAGTCATTTGGGTTGGCTCACTAGTATTCTAATGTATCCAAAAATTGTAACAAAATTTGCTAAGCGTAAGTGTGAGTTCTATACTAATGGATTCTTCACGCGCATTCCTCACTTGTAGAACTCTCTTCCGGCTTGCTTTCCTGTCAACTACGATATTCAAAATTCAATGTCAATCGTCATGTTCTCTCGTTCCTAAAATCTTATTCTTCTGTTGTCCTCTCTCTCCTCAAAGTTTTCTCAGTTTCCTTTACTCTCAGTCTTGCGTCTTAGTGGCTTTATCGTCTTACATGTGGTAAAATGATTTAAAAAAAACAAGATTTTAACCTTCGGCGAATGGGGGAGAGAATATTTCCATCGAGGAATTTTGCTGTCAGAGACCGCTCACAATAACAAAATCAAAAGTGCCGTACCTCCTTCCTAATACCTGTGCTATTATTTATTTGAGCTCAGCATAGAGGAATTTGTGGAAGAAAACAATTTCATAATTATAATTTCATCACTAGAGCGAGGGGGTTAGCCACAACTGTCAATCACTAAAGATCTCCAAATCAATTTAGCGTCGCCCACCAGATATCGTTTCTGGTTAGCATTCAAACATATTTTGGCAAACATTTGGCTATTTGCTTCTAGAGAGACAACTGGTTATTGATTATAAAGTCAATTCAGTCTCAAGATATCCTTAGTATATTAGTATTTTTTTTGATACCAATAAGTAATTCTTTCTCCCAGAGATATTTTATCGAACAAAAACTAACAACGCACCCTCCTTGATAGCGATGTACTATGAGCTCAAGCGTATCAATATTGAGTCATTTCCAGGAAACAACAGATTTAACGGTCTGATAATATGTGATCATCACTGGAATGTAGCGCGTAGCATATATATATATATATAGTCTGGTCTCTCGTATTTGTGGATGCCCGTCTACTAGAGCGGCTAGCCACTCCCTACTGCAGACGCCTGTTCTGGGAAATTTGTTATTATTTATTTGGATTTTTCGTTTTTTTTTTTTTTTTTTAAATATATTTTTTGTTTTTATATTTATTATTTTTTAATTATAGATTTTACCGTTTTACATACATCAAATAATCTTAAATTTTAAATATTTTAAAGTTATTTTCTTTATATAAACTATCTATTTATCGCTATTAATTTTTATGTTTTGCTAGCATTGATTTGGGAATTTTTTTTCTAGAAAAATTTATATATAATTTATAGTATATATGATATATTTATATATATATATATATATATATATATATATATATATATAATACATTTGTTTTTTGGTTTATATCGAATATTTATTCTCTTCTATTTTAATTTTTAAATTTGCTTGAACTCGTCTTTAATTTTATGATTCATTTGCAACCTGACTTAGGATTTTAATATTTTAAAATATAGGTTAAGGTTATATTGCCTCGAGTTTAGCCGGACACTTCCACCATGCTACTGGGGGTTCGGTTAACCTAATATGTATATTTTCATCGGCTGCTTCCTTTCTTTTTTTTTTTTTTTTTTTTTTTTTGTTCTCTCTTTCTTTATCTTTTTTTCCTTTTTCTTTTTTTTTTTGTTCTCTCTTTCTTTATCTTTTTTTCCTTTTTCTTTTTTTTTCTTTTTTTCTCTTTCTTTTCCTTTTTTCTTTTCCTTTTTTCTTTTCCTTTTTTCTTTTCCTTTTTTCTTTTCCTTTTTTCTTTTCCTTTTTTCTTTTCCTTTTTTCTTTTCCTTTTTTCTTTTCCTTTTTTCTTTTCCTTTTTTCTTTTCCTTTTTTCTTTTTTTCTTCTTGTATTTTTTTAAAAGGTATAAATTAAGTTCCTATTTTATTCCTTCACAATTCTGAGTTGACATAACAACATGGCGGTTGAAATGGTTATACGAATGGCGTAAATATGGATTTCTACTCTATGCAACTTACATGCTCTGGTATAATAAATACATTGGATTTTTGTGGACCAGTTTTAATATTTTATATTATTAGGATACACTTGGATTATATACCAAAGGATAATTACCCGAGTATATATATATATATATATATATATATATATATATATATATATATATATATATATATGTATATAGTGTCAACTTGGCGTTGCCGACCAAATATTGTTTTTGGTCGGCATTCATGCATTTTGGCACCCCATTAACTGGAAGTTTCTGCTTCCCCAACTACTGAAGAATTATAAACCCAAAGCATCCCTAGAGTAACACTTGTATCCCAGGGTTTCTTATGACAAAGATCTGTGGATCGTTTTCAAAATTAGGTTATGAATATTGATCAATGGTTTCGGGTGTTGATACCGCTGAAGATCTTTTAGACACTGTTGCTCCTTGGCTATTAAACTTGTCCTTTTCGAAACTGACACACCACATTTTCATTTAAATATGAAGGTAACTTGTTACTATTTGTCAAAAACAGAAACTTCTGGACGACTCATTTACGCAATGTTGAGCCCGGTCAGTACTTAGATGGGGGACAGCTTCGGAAGAGCAGGTACTGTAAGCAAATTTCAACAATCCAAAATATGTTTCGATTTCAAATAAACCAAAAGACGTTGATAAGCATTAAAAAAAAAAATGACTGCCCAGAACTCTGATATTTGAAAATTGCAAAATATCCGTTCGGTCCAGGATTGGTTAATTCCGGATTTTAGAGAAACCTATAATTAATACCATTTTTTTTTTTTTTTTTTTTTTTTTAAATCTAGGATTATAACCAATTTTTTACCTATTATTAATACCGCCTTTTCTTTAAACATATAATTAGTACCGTTTTTCTTTAGACAACTAATTATTAGCGTGTTTATTTTACAGCCATATTGCGATGAAAACATCGTTTCTCGTCCTGTCACCGAAGTTAAGCAATGCCAAGCCTGATATTAGTACTTCGAAGAGCCAGGGCTTGGGAATACCAGATGCTCTAAGCTTGCATTTCCGTGTATGGTAATGGATTTCGGTACGGATGGAGGATCGAAGAGCCGATTTCGACTTCTGGTAGCGTTCAATTCATTCACTTGGGAACGATATGAATGTGTGAATAGCCTAAGAGAAGGAAAACTCTGAATCAAAACTATGTAGCCCTGGCGAAGAACATAATATGAAACTAAGACACTATGATACCGACTACGGTTACTTCATTTTTTTAAGCATAATTAGGACCACATTTTTAGAAACCCTTAATTTATAACGAATATTTTAAAATAAAAAAACAAACTATAATCAAAACCAGTTTGTTTTAGAAATCTATTATCGATACCGGATATTTCACAGACCTATAATCAAAACCGGTTTATTTTTACAAACTTATATTAATAAGGATATTTTATAAACCTCTAATTAATACAGGATATTTTACAAACCTCTAATTAATACAGGATATTTTACAAACCGCTAATTAATACAGGATATTTTACAAACCGCTAATTAATACAGGATATTTTACAAACCGCTAATTAATACAGGATATTTTACAAACCTCTAATTAATACAGGATATTTTACAAACCGCTAATTAATACAGGATATTTTACAAACCGCTAATTAATACAGGATATTTTACAAACCTCTAATTAATACAGGATATTTTACAAACCGCTAATTAATACAGGATATTTTACAAACCGCTAATTAATACAGGATATTTTACAAACCTCTAATTAATACAGGATATTTTACAAACCGCTAATTAATACAGGATATTTTACAAACCTCTAATTAATACAGGATATTTTACAAACCTCTAATTAATACAGGATATTTTACAAACCTCTAATTAATACAGGATATTTTACAAACCTATAATTAATACAGGATATTTTACAAACCTATAATTAATACAGGATATTTTACAAACCTATAATTAATACAGGATATTTTACAAACCTATAATTAATACAGGATATTTTACAAACCTATAATTAATACAGGATATTTTACAAACCTATAATTAATACCGGTTTATTTTGCAAATCTTTGATTCATATAGTATATTTTATAAACATATAATTAATACCAGATATTTTACAAACCTATAATTAATAACGGTTTATTTTAGAATCCTTTTATTAATACATGATTTTCTTAATTTGTTTTAGAATTAATGCCATAATGTATGGGAGGTATTATTGGCATAATGAATTTTCTTCCAACTTTTCCAGATCTTAAGTCAATGTAAATTTTATGGTTTAGCATTAAAAAGGTTTTCTGTCAACGGGAATCAATAATCATACAAAGGTCATCTCGGGGAAAGGAATAATAAAATATGCTTAAAATCAACGCCATAAAAAAAGAAAGCATTATGAAGTGTGAAAAATAGATGAAGGTGATAGAATGTCAATGAGCTGATAACATCATGTAAAATGATAATTTATTTAGTTTGTGGAATCGATTTAATCACATACGTTTCGCAGAGTTTTCAAGATTCACAAGTCTCGTTGGGGCTTCTATAAATAGAGGGCCTTCTACCAGATTAGGCTAAGTTTTGTAAGTATTTCTGAACTTTTTTCGCACAACAGTTTATATTGAATTCAATTATTAAAGTTCTGCTCTTATGATTTTGTGCCACATCGAGCTACGCTTAGGCAAATACGACTCCAGCGTCATCTCTTTGATGGTATTTCTAAGCGCACAGGAAATGGCCAGTGGTGAAGGAATGATGGGGGCCAGGAAATGTTTTCAGTTGAATGTATGGTAACGGAGCTTTTTCACTTCGACAACAGTCTTTTGTTTTAACATTTAATTCCATTGGTAAGAGCATAAGAACCTGATACGTTGGCAAAAAATTGATCTCAAGCCGGGACCTTACTGAAAAGAAAACACTAAAATGCATCAGTTTTCTTTTTAGAAGAAAAGTCTTGCATCGGTAAACATGTCATTCAAAAGTGGTTCTCTCCTATCCATGCATTTATCAACTTATGGAAGAGAGAGAAAGAAAACGAAAAACGAAAAAGCACTTACAGTGTTTTAGGCGGGAGTCCTTAAGTACAAAATCTATTTATCTGCTTTATACAAAATAGCGGAGTCGGGATGAAATTTTCCTTGTTGTTTATTATTATTTATTTATTTTTTTTTTTTGTATTTTTTCAAGCATCTTTCACTTCACTAGTGTACTTTTTAGCATGCTCGTCAACCTAACGCTGTTATGCCGGTAGCGAGTTCGAGATTCAGTTAAGTTAAATAAATATAAATAATAAATTCTACATAAGAGAGATCTATTCTGTGAGAAGGGCTTGTATAGATTCATACCACTGACATATTTATTTTATATATTCTGATTTGATTTTCAATAAAGATTAAGTGCCAAATCGTTGCCCCAATAATTTGGAAGTAAAAAAAAAAATAATCGATTGCTTAATTATTAAACTATTTTCCCTTCGGACTGAAAATATTTAGTTCGTTGGTGATAAAACTGGTGGAGAGGAGGCATTACGAGTGAGTCGAAAAAATAAAATAAATCTTGCCAACATAAACCATACTTAAATTCAGTTGTATATAAAATGAAAACAATTTTTTTTTTTTGTTATATCTCAAAATGATATCACACCATATCGGAGGTTTTTGCCACTATTTGTGAAAAATCTTTGGATTGATTAATTCAAGAGTAAATAAAACACCATTATATATATATATATATATATATATATATATATATATATATATATATATATATATATATATATATATAATGATTCGCTGTATCACAGCTCATTAAAGTGGTTAGACGCCCGGCTGAATTGGCGTCAGGCGGAAAATCTATCCCTAAGTTGTTAGCGCAGGGATGAAAGTGAATTTAAGCGTGTTTATTTTTTGATAAACACGCCAGTGACTGAGAGAACTCTATTCGTTTTATCAAAGAGTATTGCATTAGTAGTAGTAATAGTCAATGTTTAAAAAAAAAACTTTCTACCCAGAGAGCTCAATCGAAATCATTTTTTAGGACCATATATAATGTCATCCACAAACGGAATGTTTCGCTGTATCACTCTAGTTAGGCTCGAAACCCGGCTACAACTGTGTGTAAAGAAAGTGGTGGATTTTTTTATTATTAATACAACAGGTTTTTCATTACTTAAATGTTATTTTTAGACGATGCTCGTATTTGAGTAGACGCTTCGTTTATTTATTAAACCCTATATTTATTTTCATCTACTGGCCTTGAATATTCGGTAAATCATATTAGAGAAAAAATAGGACGAAAAGCGCGTATTTTTCTCGAATATTCAGACCAGTGGACGAAAATAAATATAGAGTCTACTCATTTACGAATACCGACTAAGAATAACGGTTAAGTTTATATATAGATATATATATATATATATATATATATATATATATATATATAAAATGAGGGAGATATGTTAAATTATTAGACTTTAACTTATTTTAAGGTGAGCCTTATTTTTGCGAAGAAAGTGACCAGTGGATAACCAGAGTGACAATCGCCAATATATTCATAAAATTTTGTTCACAGAAAAGAAAATCATTTAAAAAGCTTTAAAGAAAAATCTTCTCAGTCATGTTCAATGAAATATGAATTTGCTTCCCCAATACATTACTGATATATATATATATATATATATATATATATATATATATATATATATGTATATGAAATAAAACTACAATATATACTTAGAAGACGCCAACGCAGTAAAAAGCTCATTGCTAAATATAAAAACACAAATACAGAGCATAAATATAGGTAATAAATGAAAAAGCTAATAAACTTTATGCTCGCTCTCAAGTAGTTTCCGCTACTGGCAGTTTTATATCAGTGCCACAATCATCACGAAGATACGAGGAGTTGTGGAGTTCTTTCCTTGTCCTGAAGAAGAAGAATTAAAAGGGAAATAAGGAAAAGGAAAATAAGTAGAAAAAGGAAGGGAAGGAAAAAAGAATAAGGAAAATGTACATAAGAAGAAGGAAAAAAGACAATAAGGAAAAAGAAAAAAGAATGTAACGAAAGAACTAATAACATGTACTAAAAACCTGTTCGTTTCTATCAAATAAATGTCATAAGCATTTTAATTCCGTTTTTAATATTAGGTTGGTGCAAAAATAATGACGTAATAATGTCGTTTTTTGACGTATTTTTTAACGTGAAAAAACGACATTATTACGTCATTATTTTTTGCACCAACCTAATACTAGTGCTTTCCGTTGATTTTTCAATCTATCAAAAGTTAGTTTCTTAATAAACAATGTAACCGGGACTTTCTATGCAGTAAAAAATTATATCAGTCCCAAAACATGATTATAATTGCAGAGGGGATATTTTCAGGAATTTAGCTTACTTCATGCTTTTAATATTTATTTTAATGCATGTTTTCCTAATAAAGTTACAACTGAACATTACGTTATATTGCAGATGTGGGTGTTATCCGAAAACACCATCAAAACAGCTTAAAAGTTTGGTGGAATAGTAATAAATCGAGTTAGTGTTGCATATTGATTTCTTTTGAAAATCAATAAACGTAGCGCGGGAAAAAACATTGTAAACCATCGAAAATGACACTCTAATTAGAAACGCGGAAAGAGTGTAATTTTATCTGACATGTCGATGTATATTTACACTGTCATCATAACAACACAATATATGGTTTGAATAATGGCGTGAAAAATGTTATTAATTCTGTCTAAACAATATTATGTAGTAATAGAATTATCTCCCAGTGATATCGTAGTGTATATCAAGTGTGCCCCAACGACGCGTGAGATACATCCGTGTGTGCGTGCTCCCATCCGCAGAACTGTCTTTATTAAAGTCAACAAAACGCCCTTCAGCAAGAATGGCGTTTTATCCAAAAGGTTCTTTCCAAGTAGCGAGATTTGTGGAATTGACTCCCGTGAGGATGCTTTTCGGAAGCCCACAATTTTCGCCTCTTCAAATTTAAGCTCAATCGTTATCTGTCATAGCCTAGTAATCTTCACCTCATATTTCCACACACCTCATACAGTAACCATCTACCTTGAGTGGCCCTTTGGCTTTTTATTGGCTGAATTTTAGTAAACTAAGTTTTATATATATATATTACTATTTGAGCAGTAATGATGCTGTATTTTCTATATCTTGGTTACGTTACACTCTGGTGGAGTTTTCTCAGTCTGTATCTCAGTGTCTGTTCACGCCCGTGACATACGGCTCCCTCCGTTTACTTGAAAGGATCGAACAACTAGTTTTTGAGATGTTAAGTATGGTGTCTTTGACAGATCTCGACGCGCCCAAAAATATCTCATATATATATATATATATATATATATATATATATATATATATATATATATATGCAAACACTTAATAATAGATAATGTTTGCAAACATTTAATAATGGATAATGTATTTTCTGTACCCAACACCAATATCAAGATACCCCCACCTCACCTCACCTGTGATAGCCATAACGTAATCTACTATTTATTCTGCACCTTATGTTCTAATAGTGGATATATTGGTGAATCTGGAAATAATTTTAGATTTCGCTTCAACAATCATAAACAAACCATACGTCAAAACAATCCTTATTCCCCCATAGTTGAACACTTTAATCAATCAGGACGCTGATTAGAAAACTGTAAATGTTTATTGATAGATTCTGATTTCAGTTCCACATACACATGCAGAAAAAAAAAAGAAAAATACTGGATTTTAAAATTAAATACATATAAACTAGGGTTAAATAAAGACTTGGGTATTTTAAATCTTTATAAATATTTCAATAGTTAAACATTTTTTAGATATAGTTAAATTATATTTTATTTTTTTAAACAACATCTAAAATATTCCAGTTAGATTTACGTTAAGAATATTCGAACACAGTGGCGTTCCATATCACGTGACGTCCGCATCTCGCGACGGACGCTACTTGTAAACAAACCTCTTAAAACCGTTATTTCTGAAGAAAGATCGAGTTCGATCTGAAATATCAAATATATATATATATATATATATATATATATATATATATATATAAATAAATACTTTCATAAAAAACATTATTATTTTTAAATTTGCAACTTTTATATATATATATATATAATGTGTGTGTGCGAGACAGAGAGAGAGAGATACCGCGTGTCGCAGCAAAATTGACCAATTGTTAGTTTAAGCGTTATTGTGTCTTAGAAATAATTAAAGATATATTGGAATTCTCCGAGGTTTTTATAACACTATTGAATTCTACTTTGAGCAATAAGAATGTATAATTGCTCTCTGAACTCTGAAGAATTAATGATAGCTAAGGATTGGAAGCTTTTTACATACATATATATATATATATATATATATATATATATATATATATATATATTCGAGTTGGGCACCTCGGCGTGGCGTAATGGTTAACAAGCTTATCTTGCTAGAACAATTACGACTGAGTAGTAAGTTCGATCTTCACTGGGTCTCCCATACCTTCGGCCTTGTGCTACATGTAAATCATGCTTAGAAAATCAATATATATTATTCGAGTATCATTTTCGACCTGATCCAAGATGATCTTCGAGCTCTCTATCCTTTGCAGATTATGTCCTGAAGTTACAGGGTGCCTCACGCGTTTCACGTACGATTTCGTTTTCAAGTCGATCTTCACGGCTCTTTGGACTATCATAGCTGGAACTCCTCTCTAACGTGCCAAACGCCTTATCAATTGAGTTGAATATTTTCTAATTGATCTCTTTAGCTCTAAGTTAAAGTAATGATCCAGTTTTCCTCTCTACTTTTCCCTCTTTTTCAAACTTATTCACTATTCTCTTGATGGTTTTTGAATGGAATTTGAAGATGGAAGCCAGAGTATAAATGTTGGTAGCATTACCGAGGGCCTGAATGGTGGTTTTTTAATCTCACCATTGTTCAGTTGGGAAGACAGTGGGGCTGACATAAAACGATTTTAACTTGTCCTCTTTCTAGTTGAATAACTCAAAAGGGTTTTCAGTGATTCTTACGCTAAATGGTGTCAGGATGGCTAAACGTCTTATCTGAAAACCGGAAAAAAACTCAGTTGATCTTTCTTTCTTTCGATATTAACCATTTTTTGGGATAGTGCTGTTACACCTTGTATACATAAGTGCTTGTGTGTGCACGCAGGCACGCACGTGAGAGATAATTTTTTGTTTCAATGGAAGAAAAAGACATTAAATGCGCATGAATCTGTTGACAGCTGTCTGAATGACTCAAAGAAACGATGTACTTGTAATGAATACTATGCATCAAACCCATTCAGAAATATCTTAACTGTCGACAATCGCTTTCTAAGATCAATGGCTAAAAATGGCTTTGAGCGGTTGCAGAGTCTGGATCACGACGTAGAGAATCCTTCATTGCATATTGTGGGCTGGTGATACAGAAACAAAATACTATACCAAATAAAAGTAATCACATCACTTGAGAATTATCAGCTGTAGCAGCAACAATTAAATGCATAGCACATGTGTGGCATTCTATGTTGTCTCTGGGTCCTCACGCTACTAAATAAAATTGTATTAACGAAAAAGACGACTTCTTTTTCTTATTCGTTTTTATTAGAAGAGACGATCGGACGTGGTAGTTTATTCTAAATGGCAGCGGGAGGATTCACGTCATGGGGACGCATAGCTTTCGTTGGCTTAGCCTTCATCTGAGTGTTGTCTTAGCCCGTTTCTCGAACCTGAGTATTTGGGAAGCGTATCTACATTTCAAACTTCTTGGGGCTCTCTTGAATTCGTGCCGTTTTGGACTTGTATCCAAAATCCAAACTGAAGCAATCTATCACTGTCAGGATACCACGCCCACGAGGCACTCCGGCCAACCAGTGATCATTTTGGGAATAACAACACAAGATGTAGACGTTCTACACTATTTCAAATAATAGTTTAGGAAGGAAACTTACGGCATTCTCTGTTTGCTTGCCAGGATCGCACAGCTGGTTTTTGAGACGTTAAGTATGATGTTCTTGTCAGATCTCCACGCGCCCAAAATTCTCTTTCTCTCTCTCAGACACACACACACATATGTGTGTGAGAGAGAGAGAGCGTGTAGCAGCCAAATTGATCAATTGTTAGATTAAACTGTTCTCTTAGAAATGATTAAAGATATCTTATTGGAATTATCCGAGGTTTTTATAACATTATTGAACTCTACA
>OZ010572.1:124123075-124225575 GCA_963932145.1 Acanthosepion lycidas
TTTATAACCTTAAAAAAACTTAGAGATTATAACGTGGAGTTCCCTATTTGATTTTTGAGGTCCCCTTACCCTATCTCCATCCCCGAATGCAAAACTCCTCAACAAAGCAAGTTGTATTTCGCAGACGTTCGTTCTTAATGGGGCGACGGTTATAAAAATGGCCAAACTTCGCTCTTGACATCAGAAGATTTTCTCTTTAGCATCAAAGTTTCTTTCATTTGATTTTGAGATTTACTTGTAATCCGCCCGATTAAATGTCCGCAATCTGAACCCTGATTGCCTGGAGGCTGTTATGCTCTTCAATCACATTTATCCGTTCGCGGACCTTGATGAGTTTTCCATTAGCAAGCGTTCTTAGAATTATCAAAGATACGGAACACGACTTACATCGACGAAATCTACGTCTCTTGCCAGGTTGATGTATGTGGCGACTGCTGTCGCTGTTTTTCCCTTTCTACTGTAGATTTTCATTCTGTTTGTTTTTTTCCATTTTCTTTTTTTTTTCTTTTTTTTTCTTCTCTTTTCCTTTATTTCTCTTTTCCTTTTTTCTTTTTATCTTTTTCCTTTTCCTTTTTTTTTCTCTTCTCTTTTCCTTTTTTATTCTTTTTTTTATCTTTTCTGTATTTTTCTTTCACTTTTCTGTTTTCTTCTTTCTCCTTCACCCTTCTGATGTCTTCTTTCTCCTTCACTCTTCTGATGTCTTCTTTCTCCTTCACTCTTCTCCTTCACTTGTCTGTGTCTTTCTCTCTCCTTCACTTGTCTGTGTCTTTCTCTCTCTTTCACTTGTCTGTGTCTTTCTCTCTCTTTCACTTGTCTGTGTCTTTCTCTCTCCTTCACTTGTCTGTGTCTTTCTCTCTCCTTCACTTGTCTGTGTCTTTCTCTCTCTTTCACTTGTCTGTGTCTTTCTCTCTCTTTCACTTGTCTGTGTCTTTCTCTCTCCTTCACTTGTCTGTGTCTTTCTCCTTCGTTTTTTACTTTCTTTCTCCTTCGTTTTTTACTTTCTTTCTCCTTCGTTTCTTTCTTTCTTTCTCCTTCGTTTCTTTCTTTCTTTCTTTCTCCTTCGTTTCTTTCTTTCTTTCTTTCTCCTTCGTTTCTTTCTTTCTTTCTTTCTTTCTCCTTCGTTTCTTTCTTTCTTTCTCCTTCGTTTCTTTCTTTCTTTCTCCTTCGTTTCTTTCTTTCTTTCTCCTTCGTTTCTTTCTTTCTTTCTCCTTCGTTTCTTTCTTTCTTTCTCCTTCGTTTCTTTCTTTCTTTCTCCTTCGTTTCTTTCTTTCTTTCTTTCTCCTTCGTTTCTTTCTTTCTTTCTTTCTCCTTCGTTTCTTTCTTTCTTTCTCCTTCGTTTCTTTCTTTCTTTCTCCTTCGTTTCTTTCTTTCTTTCTCCTTCGTTTCTTTCTTTCTTTCTCCTTCGTTTCTTTCTTTCTTTCTTTCTTTCTTTCTCCTTCGTTTCTTTCTTTCTTTCTTTCTTTCTTTCTCCTTCGTTTCTTTCTTTCTTTCTTTCTCCTTCGTTTCTTTCTTTCTTTCTTTCTCCTTCGTTTCTTTCTTTCTTTCTTTCTCCTTCGTTTCTTTCTTTCTTTCTTTCTCCTTCGTTTCTTTCTTTCTTTCTTTCTCCTTCGTTTCTTTCCTTCTTTCTTTCTTTCTCCTTCGTTTCTTTCTTTCTTTCTCCTTCGTTTCGTTTCTTTCTTTCTTTCTTTCTTTCTTTCTTTCTCCTTCGTTTCTTTCTTTCTTTCTCCTTCGTTTCTTTCTTTCTTTCTCCTTCGTTTCGTTTCTTTCTGTCTTTCTCCTTCGTTTCGTTTCTTTCTGTCTTTCTCCTTCGTTTCGTTTCTTTCTGTCTTTCTCCTTCGTTTCGTTTCTTTCTGTCTTTCTCCTTCGTTTCGTTTCTTTCTGTCTTTCTCCTTCGTTTCGTTTCTTTCTGTCTTTCTCCTTCGTTTCGTTTCTTTCTTTCTTTCTCCTTCGTTTCGTTTCTTTCTTTCTTTCTCCTTCGTTTCGTTTCTTTCTTTCTTTCTCCTTCGTTTCGTTTCTTTCTTTCTTTCTCCTTCGTTTCGTTTCTTTCTTTCTTTCTCCTTCGTTTCGTTTCTTTCTTTCTTTCTCCTTCGTTTCGTTTCTTTCTTTCTTTCTCCTTCGTTTCGTTTCTTTCTTTCTTTCTCCTTCGTTTCGTTTCTTTCTTTCTTTCTCCTTCGTTTCGTTTCTTTCTTTCTTTCTCCTTCGTTTCGTTTCTTTCTTTCTTTCTCCTTCGTTTCGTTTCTTTCTTTCTTTCTCCTTCGTTTCGTTTCTTTCTTTCTTTCTCCTTCGTTTCGTTTCTTTCTTTCTCCTTCGTTTCGTTTCTTTCTTTCTTTCTCCTTCGTTTCGTTTCTTTCTTTCTTTCTCCTTCGTTTCGTTTCTTTCTTTCTTTCTCCTTCGTTTCGTTTCTTTCTTTCTTTCTCCTTCGTTTCGTTTCTTTCTTTCTTTCTCCTTCGTTTCGTTTCTTTCTTTCTTTCTCCTTCGTTTCGTTTCTTTCTTTCTTTCTCCTTCGTTTCGTTTCTTTCTTTCTTTCTCCTTCGTTTCGTTTCTTTCTTTCTTTCTCCTTCGTTTCTTTCTTTCTTTCACTCTTTCAATTTTTATCTTTCACTTTTTTCTTTCTTTCTCCTTCGCTTTTTCTCTTTCTTTCTCCTTCGCTTTTTCTCTTTCTTTCTCCTTCGCTTTTTCTCTTTCTTTCTCCTTCGCTTTTTCTCTTTCTTTCTCCTTCGCTTTTTCTCTTTCTTTCTCCTTCGCTTTTTCTCTTTCTTTCTCCTTCGCTTTTTTTCTTTCTTTCTCCTTCGCTTTTTCTCTTTCTTTCTCCTTCGCTTTTTCTCTTTCTTTCTTCTTCGCTTTTTCTCTTTCTTTCTCCTTCGCTTTTTCTCTTTCTTTCTCCTTCGCTTTTTCTCTTTCTTTCTCCTTCGCTTTTTCTCTTTCTTTCTCCTTCGCTTTTTCTCTTTCTTTCTCCTTCGCTTTTTCTCTTTCATCTCCTTCGCTTTTTCTCTTTCTTTCTCCTTCGCTTTTTCTCTTTTTTTCTCTTTCACCTTTTTTTTCTTTCTTTCACTTTTTTCTTTCTTTCACCTTTTTTTTCTTTCTTTCACCTTTTTTTTCTTTCTTTCACCTTTTTTTTCTTTCTTTCACCTTTTTTTTCTTTCTTTCACCTTTTTTTTCTTTCTTTCACCTTTTTTTTCTTTCTCTTTCACTTTTTTTTTCTCTTTCACTTTTTTTTTTTCTCTCTCACTTTTTTGCCCCATTTCTTTCTGGTCAATTAGTATTTTCTAAAATCATTTTTTTTTTATAAATATGTATAGAACTAATCTTCATCACAAAAATCAGCTAATGCCACCCCACCTTCGACCCGCAGGATTTTTACCTGGATCGAAAAGTCAGTCAGTCAGTTGCTCTTGTGGAAAAAATACGCAAAGAAATTAAACCAAAAGTTAGACGCTTTGTTTTTCTTTACATGTCATAATTTCCAAGTTTAGCTACAAAGCGAATGTCACATGACCAGGTAGGAAAGAAATACAGATAAAAACTTGTATTACACTGATCTTCCAAAGGTGTAGGGCCTGTTTACTTAAAAAAATAGCGTTTGCAATTTTTACATTTTATTGAGACTCCAACCCCCTCACGAACGCCAATTGGAAATGAGTAACTATCTTAGCAACAAAGTAAGGCATTGACTATTTGGTTTAGAGGGGGTAGTTTAATTTATTATGCCCCCCCCCAAATGATCGGTGATTACGATTTCCCCGTTTTCAAACACCGAAATAAAGAATTCATTTGACTTAATAAAAGAATAATGTTTATGATAATGGTTTAATGCCGAGAAAACGTCCTCGGGTGCTCACATTAAGTGAAAATAACAAATTTCTCGTTTTAATGAGGAAAGGCAAAAAAAAAAAAAAAAATAGGCTCAGGTTGCAAAGTTAGACGAGACGAAAGAATTTCCTATCCATCAAATAACTTTTATTACAACATATTGTTATAATTGTTCTATTTTATGATTAGTTATTGCTCTTAATCTCAGCCGTTACCCCTGCTATTTATCGTGAGCTCTTGATAAAATTCAAAGGATATTATCGGCCCTGATTTAGTGGCTCGGCTTCAGTCACATCCCCACCGCCATAAGTTTGCTTCTGTCTCTTTTCTATAAATACTTTCATGGCAATTGTTCGGAGGAACTCTTTATGAAACCTAGACTTTTTTTTTTTAATTTTAGTGCAGTACTAGACAGGCGGCGAGATCTCATCTCAATTTATAGTTAAGCTGACTAAATATAGCCGTATATTCTATGCTAACAGTTCATTTTCTCATACCTCTCACTTGTGGAATTACATCCCGGCTCCATGCTTTCCTGCTAACTCTAAACTTCAAAAATTATATGCAATGTCGATCGTTATCTACTTTCCGCCTGAGAACTCTTTTCTCTTTTCATTCATTATTAATGTCTCTGTTCCTAATTCTTCCACACCCTGTAACTATTTGTGTCTAAGTTCTTTTACTGCCTTGCATGATGTGATACCGATTAAAATATAAAGATGTGCCTAATTCACAAAGTAAACTTCGAAGAACTCTCTAGGAAAATATAATACCGAAATCCGAAGACAACTTGGAATGGCAAAAAAATGTCTTCCGAAATTGAAACAGTACTAAGATATTGAAAAGCTTTGTTATAAACAAAAGAAAACTGCTTAATTTTTATGTTACACAATTTTCTCAGATATGAAGATATGTGGATCTACAGGAAAACGCAGAGAATACCTAGCGACGGATCATATATTTAACGAGGAAGGAAAATCTAAACAAATCTAAACAAATGTAAACATGTATTTAAAAATAAACAGTTGAATTAACTGATATGCATGAGGAAAGAAAGCTTGGAGAATTTGATACTCATAGAACATATGGAAGTCAACAGCTCGAGAGAGAATCATCGAGTTATCGAAATAACGAATCTGTGTAAATGAATTGCAGAACAGGAAGTGGATGGGGTGCAAAAGTGTCAGACTAAGAGCTACAAAGGATAGGACGTTGTGGAGAACCGTGATTGCATAGATCCTGAAAGGACATGACACAGGAAAGAATATATGCTTAATATACAGGATTCGATAGTTTCAGGTACCCACTTGTGTTTTGGAAGATACTCCCGTGGATAAAGGGGGAATTATTTTTGAGTCATTGTTTGATATTATTTTTTATTTATTTTCCTGCTTATCATTTTCTTTCACGTTTTAATTTCGTTTCTTGCTGAGATTTTTTTTTTCTTATTTCGTTTCCATTAATTTTCCCGAATTGTTACTTTTCTTTTATTCTTTCTTCAATGACGTTCTCTTTTCTTTTCATTACACTTCCGTCCTTTTTTTTTTTTTTTTTTTTTTTTTTTTGTCTTGAATGAACAGTCTGTTGCCACCCACCACCTCCCGACCAATCCAATCGAAGGCGATCCGTACAAGAATCAACACATGAAAAGTATTGATCTGGCGTTTAAGGCAATTTAGATAAGATCGATCTGATTAGAGCCGATTAAAATATCACGGAATCCCAAATGAGGCAATCTCTTCAGGAAATCGCAGACACGATTTATTTTTATCTTCCAATGTTACCAATGTCTTAACGGTCATCAGCATTTTACAAACTCTGAATAGCGTCAGAATATTTTCGTTACTATTAATTACGATTCGCTTTCATCGCCGCCATTCCGCGACCTCACATGTCACTTTTAAAAGACCTATTATTAACCATTTCCGACTATCAAAAACAAAATAGTGTTGATGAATAAAAGATGTAACAATGCCTTTGAACTTGCTTCGGGGTTGATATTCTCCTACTGGCATTAACGAAAGGTTCTTAAATACCAATTTTCAAAGGAGACACTCTTTCTATCCTTTTGTAAGAGCTGAAATTTTCTTAACCCGCTAAATATTCACTCAATTATATACCAAACAGCCACTTACTCTAGAGAGTTACAGAAAAAGGTTAATGTATGAGCCGTAGAGATTTTCAAGCGTATCTTAGATATGGCACAAGGACGAAAGCATGAGGCACCAAGTGATGATAGAACTCACTATTTATCGTAACTGTCTTAGCGAGACAAGCACGCCGAGGTGCCCTTAGCGGTAAGAGTATGTGGTAAAAAGTGCAGTTTACGGGGCTATAAATGAAAGATAAGGGTTAACCCTAGATTTAATAGGTTAAAATTATTGTGGTCGGGAAAGCATCCCCTCAGGAGTTTATTCTATAAAAGTTGGAGTTTCATATGATTTTGAGGAAACGAATTTAAAGATGAAGTTCAGGTTCAAAATCGTAGCGTTGGAATTTAATTCCGGTAATAAGTGAAAGACACATCGGGGTTGATATTCTCCTACTGGCATTAACGAAAAGTTCTTAAATAAACAGTTGAATTTACTGAGATGCATGAGGAAAGAAGGCTTGGAGAATTTGATACTCATAGAACATATGGAAGTCAGCAACTCGAGAGAGAAACATCAAGTTATCGAAATAACGAATCTATGTAAATGGATTGCAGAACAGAAAGTGGGTGGGGTGCAAAAGTGTCAGACTAAGAGCTACAAAGGATAGGACGTTGTGGAGAACCGTGATTGCATAGATCCTGAAAGGACATGACACAGGAAAGAAGATATGCCTAATATACAGGATTCGATAGTTTCATATTTGAGTCATTGTTTGATATTATTTTTCATTTATTTTCCTGCTTATCATTTTCTTAGACGAATCTATGCATATTTTTTTTTCTTTTTTTACCTCAAATTAGAGCGGAGTTAGGCCATTTTTAATAACCGTCGCCCCATTAAGAACTAACGTCTGCGAAATACAACTTGCTATGTTGAGGAGTTTTCCATTCGGAGGATTAATTTCCTGAAACTTTAATACTAAATTTTGTGCCATCAAATAAGATCGTCATTTGCTTCAAAGGGAAATTATGCTGGACAATTATGATGTAATGTTATACAGTGCTGTAGTTTTAGTGTGATTTTTGCAATTTTAAAACATTTTTGTGCTTATTATTATTATGGTATTATATAGCCTTTTATTTATTTTTTGTTTATATTAATTATAATCTAACATATTTATTCGTTGTGTAGCCTTTTTTGTATTCATTTACAATTTTTCTTAAACAGTTTTTACTTATTGAATACAGTTAAAAATGCATATTTTGAGTGTGTTTGTTCATAATCAGAATTCTGGTTTGAATATATTTTCCTTTCAATGTATCTAATAAAAAGATATTAACTTTATTTTCATTTATTCTGGAAATAAAATTTGTAGTTATTTTGTAAACAAAAACCTGCGGAAATAAGTTATTTCTATACATTTTCAGACAATATTTAAAACTAAATGCTCAAAAATTGGTAAGAGCTACGATTCTAATATTCGATGTCAGTACTTAGCAGATCAAACTCCACGCTGAGTACAATGTTGATAATGTGAAAAATGTGAAAAATCAACCAGCCCTGACGAGGGGTGGTGGGTCTTAGCCCTGAATGTTGGAAATAGTGGAACTAAAGAATGTAGCTCGTGAGAACATTTGCCATTGAAATAGTGACAGATAGGCGAGAAGCTTGCTATGTCTCGTCTATGGGAAAGAGGTTGTATAATTGGAAACAGTTCATCACTCATAAGGCGGCGCAGGTGCTTTTGAAATATATCAGTAGAAAGTGAAGATTGCTCAGCTCCAGCCCTGATATAGATTCAGTACTCCATTTTTGGTTTGATATGGCATTTTGTAAAGATTACGGATAGCAGGCTGCTTAGTGCTATGGAATCCTGAACATCCCAGTTACGCATACTTTTGTTTGTTTGTTTTTGGGGGTTTTTTTTTGTTTTTTTTTGTTTTTTTGGGGGGTTTTTTTTTTGTTTTTTTTGGGTTTTTTTTGGTTTTTTTACTTCATTATTTAGCAATAGGTAAGTTAGGATTTTATGATTATTCAAGTACTTTTCCAAATTGCTCTCTCGAATAACTAAAAGGTGTTTCTGGTTTCTGACATAATAGTTGTGTGAATTACAAGCACATGACCATAAAGGAAAATCTGTCACCCTAATTGTACAGGGTGGTCCAAAAGGCATGTCACCCCCCCCTCTACCAAATAGTAATGAGAACAATAGAAATATTAATGATATCATGTTGCACATAGTTTATGCTCTTGCTAGAATGCACATGATCATGTGTCCATCCACTTGCAAGCAGTCTTTCTTCCAAACTGCAGGAGTCCGTGTTTGCCATTAGAAATAGGAAAATTATTTTATTTAGTGGTGACAAGACTTTCGGACCACACTGTAGTCGAAATATAGGCAAGGATCACAGTAAAGCTCTTGTTCACTTTTTGGAATCTGAAAATAAAAAACAACAACAGTTAAACAGAAGTCGGGTGGATTATAAACTGTTTTGATAGATTACACTAAAAAGTAAAATGAAACCTATTTTTGTATTTTCAAAATTTTGGAAATTAAAAAATATTTTCATTTTCATTTGTTTTTCCAAATTTAAAAACGTATGTCAATATATAAAAATAAGATTAAGAACAAAATTATACATCTATAATATTTTAAGTGGGATATTTTAAATCCCTTTGTAATAATACTGTAATAATGCCTTACAGTACTTCCGACGAGTTAAACATTAAATACACATTGGGTGCTATATTTTTGCGATCTTTTGGCAGACAGTTGAAATAGCTAGATGTAAGCATAAGTTCTATGATAACAGATTTTTTTTCTCTCACTTTTCGATTATGGAACACGCTTCCGTTTTCGTGCTTTCCAATCATCTGTGAATCAACTTTCTTAGCAGCTGACCTAGCAATGGATTCAATATAGTCTTTCTGCTTCATGTCAGCCCGAGAAGGCGCAGTTGCGTTCAATATTAAATAACCCAGCCTAACAAGTTCTTATATATCGTTAAATTAGCCAGTCTAATCTAACCTTGTTGCAACCTTTTTAGAGAAAATCTATCGCGTTTTATGAATCGCGTATTTTACTAAATATCTACACGTGAAATCTCGACATATCTCTCCGAAAGAGAGATACGTCGAGATTTCACTTATAGATATTTAGATAATATCTTTATTATGGATTTAAGAATAAAATGTAAAGGGAGTTTCAAATCATGTGCATGTCATTGTAACTCCATTTACTTTTTAAAATGGTAATCTGCAGGTAAAGTAATGATTATAGACGAAGAAAGTGAAATCGACGAGCCGGGTTCAAATTCTGAGCTAGTCTATGACGTTCAATTTTGCAGATACTCTTAGGAGAGGCAGGCATCCTCTTTTTCTCGAACTCCATTTATGGGTTAAATATCAGCATAGAGCGATTTTTTTTTTTTTTTAGACTTGTGCGACAAGTCTACGAGTCAAAACCACGGAGAAGTCAAAGCGAAAACCACTCCGCCATCTTTTCCAAGAACTGGCTGGATCAGCAGTCATTCAGTGCTGCTGTTACTATGTAAACCACGACAACTGTCGCGTTTTGTTTGGAGATTAACGGACCGCTTTAAAATGATACCCGTTGCTCTGAAAAATGTTATTTCATTGTTGGTGTACAATCTAACGGGCTATGGGTTGAACCGGAGCCAGAAATAAATATGTTTACTAATCAAACCACCGTATTTGATTTCATAGAAGTGCTTCCTAATTAAATCTAATACAGGGTGTATATATATATATATATATATATATATATATATACACACACACACAACTTTTCCCAATCAATCTATCCGAAGGCTCCAACTGTAACTGGAATTATTGATGTCCTCATGTGCCACATTTTTGAGATTTCCAATTCAAGGACCCTGTATTTTGATAATTTATTTTCAAGATCTTCATAAGACGCATTACAAGCTGCAGGATCTGCCATGTCAAGAAGAATGCACATTATGTTGTTATTATTAGTATTATTATATTTTTTTAATTATTAATCTCATTTATTTAATCACTTTATGTTTGTAGCCTACATCATCTGGGTAACTATTGACCTACCAACTATGACAGAAGATATTTTCGGGACCATTTTGTAAGGGGATGAAATCTTCATCAACTAAATATTCTCTAAATGACGAATTTTCTGAAGTCTTGACGTAAGCAAACAAGTGTTATTTTCATATCTCAGTTGGCACAGAAGCTCTTTAAAATGTTTACTGTTTTAATTATTTTAAAAAGTGATGCTATTTTTGTCTCCGCACAATGGGTAATATTCTTTCCCGTCTGATACAAGTTAGGAAACTGACGCCATGTTTTTAACGTATGAGTAAATTTTGAGAATTTTAAAAAATACTTGTATCTGAGAGAATAGCGCATTAGGACAGCAAAGAGAGTAAAAATTGTTAGTGTCAGCAGTTATTTTTGTTGCTCTTCCCTGAAGAAAATATTTTTTTTTTTTATTACTTTCTTAAACTTTCCTTACGTTACCATACAAAAGAAAACCATCGCTCATTTTATTGCTAATTCATTATTAGCCTCAGAGGCGACTTTATATATTTTGATTTTTTTTTTAATCAAATAAACGTCACTTTTATATACATTATTCAAGACTTAAGTTTTGGGGTATGTAAATTGGTACCATAAACTGAAAATAACTGTTTTATAGCTAAATTTTAGATAATTCCAAATGGCTGACATTCAGGTTTCCAAAACAAAAGGGAAGCAAATTCAAATCTCGCTGGAGATTTAGTTTTCATTTCTGGTTTGTTTTGCTTGTAGAATATCATAGGCATGATATTGAAGTTGAAACATTTAGGCAAAGAGACCCAGGGAAAATGTATGAATCCATCGTTTCTCTCCTAACTATAGGGTAAATAGTAAGACTTGTATCTGGAAAAATCATTATCTCCCAAAAATTGTTATTACAATGTTCACTCGCAAGAAAAAAAATAAATATGTTCACAATATGAAATATTTTTCAGTTTCAAATAATCCACAAAATTGTTGATAAACCGTAAAAAAAAAAACCCAGATCAATGAATCTGTCAATTGGAAGCAAACAAAGAGAGATGGAAATTTGGATGAAAGAAGGAAAAAATAAATAATTACAATGATAACGTCTTCAAGTCTAGTCAACAACAGTTATCTATCCTGCCTATCCTTATGAAGGGCAATTCTGGCATTCTCTTCTGAAGCTCATACAGCATTATTTTGAAACACTCTGCCTTGGGTGAATCCTTGAGTTGTATTGGGTGAACATCAGTGAAAAAAAAAAAAAACTATTTTTCTTTTTAATCTTTTTACTCTATGCAAGGCAGTGGAGTCACTAAATACAAATGTTTCCTGAGCGTGAAAAAATAAGAAAAAAAAGAGAAACATTATTAACGTGTGAGAACAATAGAAGAGTAATCAAGAATATAGTTTTCCTAATGTCTGAATATTTATTTTTCGCATTTTCTGGCTTTATTTTCATGTACTTAACGTGCGTTACAACATTTTATTTTAATTCTTAAAATGAAAAACAGTAGTTTCAGTCTGCGATACATTCATCTGTGTGTGTGTGTATATATATATATATATAAGTGAACATTGAAGTCAACACTCAGAGGCAACAGGCTGTTTCATGTTAGGCGCAATCGTCGGCCTGACGAATGCGCCTAGCATGAAACAGCCTGTCGCCTCTGAGTGTTGTCTTCAATGTTCTTTTATATTTATATTTACATACGCTCTATCTCTGATATTAAACACTTTACCCATAAATATAGCACACCTTAAAACTATATTTCTTCATATATATATATATATATATATATATATATATATATATATATATATATGGGTAACAGCAAAATTGTACATCCGAAAAAGAGGATTCATGCATTGGGATAATCCCCAATCCCAGCCAGGTCGGTTCTATGGCCTTGGATGTGAACCGGTCTAGGAGAAGGAAAAACTCTGAATTCAAATCCTGCCTGAAGAGTGTTGGGCTCCGTCAGGGTATCTTGCCCAAGAAACTCCACTTATACTGTGGTTGTAGTACACATGGTGCCCCTACAACCCTACCGTTCACGGGGAAAATATTTTTTATTTTTGTCTACTGACTTGGATATTCGAGCAATCTTATTAAAGGAAAATATAGTGAAGAGAACATATTTTTCTTTTAATTCCTTGAATATCCAGGCCAGTAGATGAAAATAAATCTGTTATATACAAAATAAACGGAGCGTCTACTCAAATATAGGTATCTACTAAAATAACTTTTAAAGTGATAAAAAAAGAGTTCGGTGGATGTATGTTCCGTTTACCCAATTTCACTCGCAATGTTTGGGTCAACCCGTGGTATGGTTTACAGGCACTTTCCAAAGGTACCGAAACTGTAACTAAATGTCTGCTGAGCAAAGTTGCAGTATAAACCACAGGTGGGCTCTGTGGGTGTTGAACAGACACAAATGCGTCTGGGCAAGCGTCTGCGATAGGGATTTGTTAACCGACCTAGTAGACGGCTATCCTCGAATACGAGTGGCCAGATATTATTATGTATATATGTACAAAAAGTTTCATATTGATTCATAATTTTATTTCATTTTTTGTGTTCGTATACGCGTTTTCTTTTCTGGGCGTAAAGTGTGTAAAAATTGTTCAAATTTTCTGTGTATCCCAGCACTTTTGGCTATTCTGTAAACAATTATCAGGACTTTTTTTTGTATTTTTTACTGAACTAGCAAATTTTCATGCATATTTCGAGGATGGTGGAAACATTTTTTTTTCCTAAACTTGGTCAGCACGCTGTGGTCGTGTTGATTTTGTTGAGAGTTGGCTACTAGAATAGCCGAAAGTGCTCGGATATTTGGACAGTTTTTACACATTAGCACTTATAGGAGCAGAAGTAAAAGTAAATAAAAATAAATGCTGTCGTGTTTAATGAAATTTCTATGAAAGTGGGATTACTGCCCAAATACACAATTATATATAAAAAGTGTGTTTCATTAAGACGGATTATTTATAAGTGTGTTTCATTAAGACAGATCAATGTCAGCATTAGATAAATCAGTGTAATTGGTGAAAATTTATTTTTTCCTCTATTGGATCATGTTATTTAAGTCATGGCAATTATGTGTGAAAAATAATATCGCCCAAATGTCCGTTAAATCTGAAAGAAAAAAGACATATGAGACTGTTAAACTTAATTCACATTTAAAATCGGTCCAGATTATTGGAACACCCTTATATATATATATAGAGAGAGAGAGAAAGAGAGTATAAATAAGGAATAAAATGAATAAAAGTAGATAAGAATATATGAAAATATATATATCTACACCCCGGTTTTCCGTATTTTTTTCCTTTCCTGAAAAAAGTACTACACACACGACCACAAATATGTTGAAAAATAAAAAAAAACAAAACAAAAAACAAAAAACGATTAAATACCTCACCTCATGTTTTTGAAAATGTACAGCTCATACTTCCATCTCATACCATAACAGTCTAATTACAAATTAAACAATATTCATTTAAAGAAAGATTCTTAAATATTACTCGCTTAACTTTTGGCAAACTTTGAATTATTGCGCTTTGTGTCCTCCATATGATTTGACTCATCTTTCAACCGCCTGATGATCATTGATGAACGTTCTCAAATTTAAAAGCCTTGATTAACCACTGACATCCTGGCTTTTGTATATGAACACGTGCAACAAAACAAATCTTACATCCTTGATCAAATATATTTTTAAGTCATACTATATTTATGGATTAAAGTGTTTAATATCAGGGATAGAGGGTATGTAAATGAAAAAGTAGACAGTCTGTTTCATGCTAATCACAATATATATATATATATATATATATATATATGTGTGTGTGTGTGTGTATCTGCGCGCGCTTGACCAACAATCAGATATTTTTATGAAGGTACTATTAGCTGGGCTGATAATTTTTCAGCATCTCCTCGTGTATGAAATTATATATAGATAGATAGATAGATATAGATATATATGTTCATATATATGTTTATCCACATCTTGTCAGTCATCGCAATCGATGCACGAGTTTTTGATTTTGTTCCGTCTGCAGTAACTGGAATCATTAGCTCAAGGATTATTAGCCGAATTTAGAATTCTTATCTGTTCGTTTACTAATTCCTCAACTCCCACCACTTCTTTAACAACAGTGTCTAACTACTTCAATTCTAATCTTATTTATTTCGTTTGTTTTGGCGCCCCTTACCGTCAATGCTCGGTCATTTGGCTACAATTGATTACACGTTATAGCGACATACACAACTTCGTTCATTTTTAGTGCGGTAGGCATTATCAAAGCAAATACATTATTTTTATTTCGTCATCGTGATCTCTCATGCGCAGATCAACGTATCCGACACATATGTAATTATGACGAAAAGTCGATCAATTCTTATTGTTGACCCGCCTTTTCGTCTCTCCGATGGAGCAAACAATAAATTTCTGATGTCTCTGTCTCGACCAGTGTTCCTTCTTGATAAAAAAAAATCTAATTTTCGTTAACGAAGTCTCGGTTTAATATCTTCCAGTGTTGTTTTATTGTCAATAGTATCGTTGGGCCTTATCTTAGTCATTCTTCGTTATGTCTTTTACGTCGTTTAGCCTTGACGTTGCGTTATTAAATATTGACTTAATGCAAATAATTACCTCGCTTTTTGATCTGTGCTTGTGTTTTCTTCCCCGCTGGGGTATCGATATGAGTACAAGATCTCACCACAAGTATCGTCGGTTAGTATCGTGATGATATCATATAATTACAAGTAAGAGGTTCTCTAATATATTCTTTTCGTTCTGTGAAAACATCGTCGTTTCTATCTGTGTGGTTAATGAGATATATCTTTGCGTGAATGATTCTGTGTGAATGTCTCTTTGATCTACTGATACATTCACGGCTTATTTTCGGTACGTTGATATATTGTTTAACTCTTTAGCCACTGATGCTTATAGTGGTGCGATGAACTTCTTTTCTTAGAATATTACTGATAAACGAAATAGCAAGTATCTTCCACGACAGACTAAAAAAACTGACAATAAAGTAACACCTCCTATGAACTAATACTAGTAAATTATGACACCGACTTTCGAAGACGTAATAACGAACGATGCTTTCCAAAAGCTAGGCAAAGTATTAAGAAACAAGGTTTGCTTGTTTGTTTATTCTTTGGCGGTATATCAACTCTTTACTGATCATTTAATTCTGAAATTTAATTTTCTTGGGGGGTCATTTTTTTGTTGTTCAATTGCTGGTACTTCTTATCTTTTACAAAAATATATTTCTGGTAACTTTTTTTACTATGAAAATGTATTTTTTTTTATACTTTCATAGTGTTTTTACCCTAGCTATTTAACCATAGCTGTGACCCTAACAGGTCTATCACCTCAGGTCAGCGTGGACCTGGGAACAACAGCAATTAACAATTGGTTCCACAGTCTTCAAAACCTTTTGATTAGAGGTCTTGCTGCCGGGTGTAGTCTATCGTCATATCCAGCCGGTAAACAAGAGGAAACTTTTGATAAAACAAAGAAAATAATACTGAACTTTAATGTCAATCCTCCTATATGACAGTGAATGCTGGACCATTCTCCTCAAAGATGAAGAGACATGAATCAGCAGAAATGTAGTTTCTCGGAAGGATCTTGAGAATACCATGGACTGAACATCAGCAAAGACGATGTTTTAGAGAAAATGGAAGCAAAAAGGGCACATAAGTCACATCAGAAAGAGGCAGTTGCAATTGCTCAGCTAGTTTCTTTCTTTCAAAGGTAACAAAACTACGTACAAAAGGTTATAAATAATATCGCAACTTTTTCTCTTTCTCTTTTGTGTCAAGTCTGATCCTTTTATTTCAAAACAAGTAAAAATGAATTAGAAAGGACCCCTGCTATTCAGAATCAAAAAGTGAGCTGAAAATTTCTAGGCCACAGAATGAGAAAGGATTACTTAGAGAATTTGACACTCAGAAAACATATCGATGACGAAAGGAATATGGAAAAACAGCGGGATGCCTATCTGGTGAGTTTGTGTGAATGGAGGGCGGGAATATGGGTTGGAAGTGATGACAAAAGAAAAAGCTAAGAGTTACAAGAGATAGAAGGTGGTGGAGCAACACAGCATATAGAATATATATTCTAAGGCATGTCTGACCGGACACAACAGTTTATATGTTAACGTGAGATTAGACTAATATAATTACTGACGAAGCATCTAGATAAACTCGTTTCTTGTCTGCAGGCGTTTGTGACACCAGCGCTATTCGACAGCCTTTTTGTGTAACGCTGTTGAGACAAAAAAACAAAAAAACTAATAACAATAACGACAAACTTTATTTAATAAGCGCAATAATTTGATGTGAGAGATCAAAGTTGAAACAGATCTGTTCGTATTGTGCAAATAATTTCGAAAAGTTTGAAATAACGGATGTGCAAAAAGCAAACACAATAAAAAGTAGTAAACGATTGTTTTGTTTAGTATGGGAAAACATGACATCCCATGCGTGTTTAAAATAAAATAGCTAGCGATAAGCTGATAATTTAAAAAATTAAAAACCGACTCAAAATGCTGATCATGTCATGAGCGGTGGTAAAAGATGTCTGAATTGATTCATTGATTGATCCATTCATTTTCTTCAGCTTATTAACCCTTTGCCGGTTTAAATCCAGAACATACTTTTAGATTTAAGTATAACTGGGGGGTGCATAATAATAATGTATTGATACTAATAGTCTTACTAATTTACCTATAGCTGAGTCTGGAGTAGAGGTAGCTTCATGACTTTCCCAAAGGTATTTTCACATAAATGAATATAACAAATCCAACTGGAATTGCCGCTTGGGTACAAATATTTGAAACCCACCATGACACCCAGTTTAATAAGGTTATATCAGGTACATGCATCACAGCCAAATCTGCGCGATATGGTGACAGGTTTTGAAAAAAAGCAGCATATAACTTTACTGCTAGGGCCCAGTTGTAAATAGTTTCATTTCATTTAAAGCAGTCTGCTCAGCCGGTCTCCCAAATAGCTAAGTGTGGCTCCCAAGTTGCCTTGACTGTTTTTTCATGTTTGAAGGAAGAGGCAATCTTCTTCATACCTGAACTTGATGCTTCCATCTTAATCGATGGATAGAGATGTATAATGCATCATCCTCTAGAGGATATGCCCAAACGGTTAACGTTAGGCAACTGGGACACAACTTTGTGGTACTAAACCGTATATTTTCTGGAGGCCATCTTAATTCACCAGAACAAAGCTTGTACCGAGTAATAACACTAAAAAAAATTTACGATCAAAAGTCAGGCGTGCTATGCCCGCGGTAGTATCAAGGCATTATTATTATTATTGACAAACAAACAAAATGATCGCCGTAATTCTTTAAAAATTAGGCAACACTTAGAAGAGAGCACTGTTCATGATGAAAAGTTCTTCCTAGCGTGTAGGTCCGTAAAAGTAGTTGTTAACTGGATCCTAACAATCAACACAGGTGACCCCTCCCCTCTGGAGGTAACTTCTCGGTCTAAGCTTTTTTCTACTTTACATAAATGATTTGCCTACGATCATTTGTGAATATCTATGCTGATGATACAATGGTATATGGGTGCATTTGTAAAACTCTAGATGCCCAGAGACTGTCAGCTGATCTCACCTCTGAACGAGACCTAAGATCTCATTGAGGTATAAACGTTATTATTATTATTATTATTATTATTATTATGAAAAGTCAATCGCAATAATCTGTCTTCATGAACACTGTTTCTTTTGCCTCACTCAATCTTTTCATTCTTTTTCATTAGCAGTAATCTTTTGCGTCTCGTAGCATTGTCGACATGCTTGGGTTAAAATGATTAAAATAAAACCCTGACTTTTAATTTTCCTTCTGCATGAAATAATACCCCTTTATTTCAAAACAATTATCGATTCTGGGGCATGTCTGACCAGACAAAACAGTTTTATCTGCTAACGTGATTAGACTAAGACAATTACTGACGAAGCGTCTAGATAAACTCGTTTCTTGTCTGCAGGCGTTTATGACATCAACGCTATTCGACAGTCTTCTTGCGTAACGCTGTTGGGAACAAAAAAAAACGAAATTTGTAACAATAACGACGTATTTTACTTAATAAGCGCGATAAGTTGTTCGGAGAGATCAAAGTTGAGTCAGATCTGTTCGTATTGTGCATATAATTTCGAAAAGATTGAAATAAAGGATGTGCAAAAGAGTAAAAGATTTTTTTTTTTTTATGGAAAACATCAAATCCCATGCGTCTTTAAAAGAAAATAGGTAGCGATAAGCTGATGGCGTAGCAAAAAGAAAAACGACTGAACCTGGCGATCAGTCGTCGAAATGCTGATTATGTGACCAGCTGCGAGAAAATATGTCTGAATTGATTCATTGATTGATCCATTCATTTTCTTCAGCTTATTAATCCTTTGCCAGTTTAAAACCAGAACATACTTTTAGATTTAAGAATTACTGGCGGGTGTCGGGGACATAATGCTGATCATGTGACCAGCGGCTAGGAAAAATGTCTGAAAAGGCGGATGAGAAAAGGCGGTGAGAAAATGTATAAATAGGAGTAGACAGACTCACCTGTCGTCCGGCCTGCACCCCGTCCATGTGTATTGAACATGAGAAGAGGTTCATCCCTTGTTCCATGTTCAGAATATGGTTTACCGATTCTTTTTGTCTTTCTTCTACCAGAGCGACAAGGACTTAACTGTCTTTACGTCTTGATGATCAGAATAACGAGTGGCTGTGACTTTCCACGGTGAAGGTACCGATTTGGCAGTTTGCTGACTGCTGCTTTCGGCTGGTCGTTAGGAGACCGAACTGTTTAGTAGCGCTGCTCTGATCCTGTCGCATAATATCGGGGTATTTCTAGTGCCACGTCACGCACGGGTAGGGGTCCTGGGCGTATTTTCGGTGGGTAACCCTGAGACCACATTATGCTCTGTTCTCATCCATGTTCTGACTAGTTTGTATTGCCATTGACGACAGATAGTGATAACTATGGTGGTTTCTCTCTCTCTCTCTCTCTCATATGGAAAATACAATAAATTCTTTCACTGTAATCTCACCTTTTTTTTTTTTTTTTTTTTCAAACATGTATTGCTAGTAATATTTTTCCTACAAAAAAAAAATCTATTTCTGATAATATTTTTTTCAAAAAAGTATTTTTTTCCTGGTAAAAAATGTTTTTGTCTGAAATCTATTCCTGATAATAATCTATTGCGGGTAATAATATTTTTTTTTTTTTTTTTTTTACAAAGTCTTTTTGGTTTTAAGACCTATTTTTACACTTTCAAAATATTTTAGGGGTTAACTATTTGCCCAATGCTGGGACCCTAACAGGTGGTTCCACGCTCCTCGAAACCTCCTGATCAGAGGCTTTGCTGTTGGACGTAGTTTATCGTCTTACCCACGACGCGGATGTAATTTATCGTCTTACCCACGACACGGATGTAATTCATCGTCTTACCCAGGACGGTATGGAATAAAAGAAGGTGTCAGTTTGAACCATATCTTTCTGTCGTCAGATATTGTGAGCAATATTTGAAAATCAAAATGTGTAAATTTAAACTGACATCAGAAGCATGTGGGTTAAAATATTAAATAAAAGAGTGGAAATATTAGGTTGGTGCAAAAATAATGACGTAATAATGTCGTTTTTTGACGTATTTTTTAACGTCAAAAAACGACATTATTACGTCATTATTTTTGCACCAACCTAATAAATAGCAAGTCGATTATTATTATTTTTTTTATTTTTTTATTGGTCAATTTTCTTTTTTCTCCAGTCAAAGGAATTTAAATAAGTAAAATTATAAATCATTATTCTTTGATTTTAAAGGACAATCAGAACTGGCAGCCAAGTCGGCCATGTTTCTTTATGTGCACTCTCTTTCAACCTCTTTTGAGTGTTTGTTCCGTTATTAATTTATGAACTAGTCTTGAGAAACTGTTTGAAATGTTATCACACTTTTCGATCAAACAGCATAACCGGAAAAAAAACACTAACATTTTTTTTTTCTTTTTTGTTAGAAAGTTTCTTTTTTCTTTTTAAAGGTAACCTAAATTTGAAGGGTGTTGACAAAGTATTAAAAAAGTCTTTCGTAATAAATTCCAAAGCTTATTTCGTCAAGAAAATAATCCTATATCCTTACATTTTACGTATACAAGATTACGAATATTTTGTTTGGAATGTTTGCAAGATAAAATGATCCAACAAAAGCGAACCACGCCTCAAAATTAAAGAAAAACAAAGAATTTATATAAATATTATCTTGTGTGCTGTCAAACATTCGGCTTCCAAAAGCAGGTGTGGTGTAAATTGTAGATCCTTTACCAGTCAAGGCGGTGGATTGTTTACTAATTAAACACGTATTTTTTTCTATTCATTTTATGCTGTGATTTAAATTGGGGCTGTACAGCAATAAATGTGGCCAGAAAAGTCGTTGAGAAAGAGAGGTTTAAGAACAAAGATATTAAAGGCAAGAAAAGAAGGTAGTATGTTTTTTTAACTGTTGCCTTACTAAAGTTCTGCTTTACAGTAGACATTAGATAAAGTTATTTTATACACTGACGTGCCAAAAGTCATGGAATAGCAATATAGAGGAAATAATGTCACCCTATTTTGACGTGATATCATCAGGCCAGTTTTTCTCTAACATCTTGTGAGACACTGTTAACACCAGCTAGGAAGCTTTCTTTAAAGCAAAGGGGAATTATAGGAGTTCGAATGAAGTATGATATGCTGCCAGGTTGGTGGCGCGTTCAATTTCATATATTAGGTTGGTGCAAAAATAATGACGTAATAATGTCGTTTTTTTACGTATTTTTTAACGTCAAAAAACGACATTATTACGTCATTATTTTTGCACCAACCTAATACTATGGTTTGCTATCCTTCGTTCGAGAGTGTCGAGTGCTTACTTGAAAGACATAATGGAAAGCATTACCGCCCAACGTGGACAATGCATTAGCCGTCCGCAGGTCCTTAGTGACTATGACCAATGGATTCTTGCAAAAACTTTAAAATTTTATTTAGTTATAGTTCACCCAGTACAAGGCTCAAGCGCCTCTCAAGATAGCGGGTTACTGAACAAAATAGTAAGGGGTCAGTAAGATATTTTTATCAGGACGAGTAAGTTAGATATCGGTTGACACGGGACTTAAAGAGACCAAGCTTGTATTTGTCAGGAAAGCATTCTCTAGGGAGTTTGTAACAGTTCTGTGGGAAAAGCTGTCCAAGTGGAACTTTATCAAATTCCTTCGCACTCTTTTGAACAGGAGTAGAGGTTCATTCCTTTTTTCCTGTTTAGGAATAGATTTCCGGTCCCTTCTAAAGTCAACTTCAACTCTATCCTCCTAACATCACTGCCTGAAACTTAAAATTTTATTCGCTACTTAAATCTTAACCTGTTCAAGAATTAGCTATCTTTTCTATTATTTTTGCCTTTTTTTTAATATAATACTACTTCACACAGTAACCCTCTACCTTGAGTGGCGCTTGGGCCTTGTATTAAGTGAACATTAGTAAAAAAAAAAAGGAAAAAGAATTGGAACACGAAGGAAATGGAGAGAGGATCCTACCGTAGGGAGGCCTAGCTATGAACGTCCAAGTTGCTGGCACTAAGGCATATAATTCGACCGAATATCTGCCATAGTAATAGCGATTAATCAGCGATTAGTAGTGAAAGGCTGACGACATTTAGTCTGTTGGTTAAGGGTTGAGAATAAGTCATCACGCATAAGGCCGCTAGAGCGCTTTTGAACGCTATCAAGGCTGGGCAGTGAGGATTGTGCAGCACCAGGCCAAATATGACAGTAATTCTCCAATCTTGGACTCTTATAAATATAGACCCTGGCAGATAAAGATAGTCATTTTCTGGAGTGATACAATGAGCCAACTATTTTTTCAGCTTCTTTTGCAATGGCACGAATATACGCGTTCCATTTGAGGTCGGGTGCGTGTTTTAGAGCCAGTAGGCGTTAGAAACAAGGAGCATCTCTGTGAGGATATGATAACTCATCAGGATTGTAGCAGGTTTGGGGTCTGCACGGTGGTGATGAGTTTACTTTTGGATGCATTGAATGATATCAGCCACTGTGATAAGGTGCCTCTGCCTCAAATAATATCCACAGTAACTGCACGACGCATTCAGTGGATCATTTTAGCATTCTCAACTTCCATTGGATATGAAATATGGAAGCAAAAAAAAAAACAAAAAAAACGCCAATCGTACTCCTGTTAACATGACGACACCGATCACAAAAATCTCCTGGTCTCGTGACATCGCTAATGACACTGAAGAACGGGCAGCGTGTGGCGTGATCCGATGAACCACGTTTACAATTGTTTCTTTGCTGAATGTAGGGATTTGGCGCGATGCAGACCCCATGAGGCTATCATGGATTCCAATTTTTGGTTTCTGAAGGTTTCACAATGGTGTTTAGTGTGTTGTCTTTCTGGTATCGGTTGAGACTCCTGGTCTACCTAAATTGGTGACCACTATGTTGGATTGTTTTCATGGATTCGAGCCACGAAAGATTTTTCTAACAGGGTAATTCACCGCTTGACCGGCTCTCAGTATTCTTTGATCAATTCACCCGATCCAGCACGATAATACCACTAAGATGCAAGAGATTGCTCGAAGTGAAAGAGAATGAAAATGAATTTAGAAGGAACAAGAAACCCAATTTAAACAGGAAACAAAAAATAAACATCCCTTCCTGTAAAAAAAAAAAGAGGTGCGTGAACCGGATATTAGGCAAACCTATCTATTCCTGTTGAGGAAAACATAGTAAATAAAATTTCAGAGTTTATGTGGCGACGTTAAAAATATAGAGTTGAAGTAGACTTTAGAAGAAAACAGAAACCCATCCCTGAAAAGGGGTAAAACTCTACACAGGGAAGATTTGTGAACCGGATGATAGACGAATCTATCTACTCCAATAGTTGCCTTGAATTTCTTTTATGGTCATTCTGGATATTTCCGTCAAATGACATGGCGACTAAGTTCGCCGGGCACGAACTCAATCTGGTATTCATAAAACCAGAAATTCTGTTTTCGTTTTGTCTATTTGTTGCCTCCATCTCCTTCCGCTCACACAGGGTGAATCAAAAATAGTATAAAGTTACACGTCCGCAAATACTTTGATTCAATGAAAGATAATTTATGGTTTAATATGGTGCAATTTCAGTAACTTGCCAAACTCTCAGCAATAAAACTGAAAAAAGAGAATTATCTAAGAAAATGAATTATTTGGAAAAACAAATATTAGACACATCAATTCCCAGAATCTGGATGCTATATTTTAATTCACTCCGATCTCTCTCTCTCTCTCTCTCTCTTATATATATATATATATATATATATATAGCTTGTTCAGGAGTTTGAAAGTCTCTAAGTCTTTACATATTCTCAGCATTGAAAGATCTCCTGTCTGGGTTTTCATTTACACGGTACTTTCTTTTCCTCGCTACAGCCTTGGCTCTTTTGTTTCCTGTCTGGTCCGCTGTTGGCGGGATGTCATTTTGTGAGGCATTACTGCTGCCGTACGCGATAGGCAACAATAAACTACAGAAGAACTAAAAATTGATCGCTGCATCCATGTATTGCATTTATATTTAAGCATACCTTTTAAAAGTTCAACGATAATTTTTCTGCCGCCACTTAATTTAAAGACAATTTGATGTACATATGTCCTTACTTTCCGTATTTTTTTATTTCGTGGGTGACTTTCACTGAATTTCGCAATTAATTAGGAAACTTGGGAACCAAAATTTCTATAACATGAACTATTGAAAGATTGAGTTGTGTCACTTTAATTGAAAAAACGGTACACATTGACACAATGACATTCGCGTTTATCATCATATATACACAAAATGTGTGTGTGATCGGACGCTGTTTATGCGTCTCCATGTTTTCATTCGATTTCGATGATTTTTTGTTTGTTTGATAGATTATACTTCACTGCCGGTTTTGAGTCCAATGGACTCAAAACCGGCAGTGAAGTATAATCTATCAAACAAACAAAAAATTACAACCTTGAAGGTGAAAAATAAAAAAAAAATGATTTTTTTACACATTGCGCAAAAATCAAAGGCAAAATTTAATGTCTGTAAAAAAAACAGCGTACAATCAATTTAAAGAGTAGTGATGTAATGCAAAATATTGTCAGAATTCTAAAAAGAAAACATTATATTATAAATAAAAATGATCGTATATTTTTATAATTATTATTATTATTATTATTACGGTCCATAGAAGAGGTTTCTTCCTTGTAAGACTGAGAACGCAAGAACGGCCCTTTTCAGGGACAAATCCCGATTCAAATTGTAACACCCTCCCATATTAATAGGTCTTATATACATATAACAATTATATATATATATACATATATATATATATATATATATATATATATATATATATATATGCTTTTAGTGACCTTTTAAGCATATTTCTTTCATTCTTCCATACGATAAAAAATTAATTCTATCGAAACAATTCCTAGATTGCATTGACACAAAAAGTAACAACTAAAAAATGACTTCTTATTCTTATTTATGTGCTGTGTCCCGCCAGGGGGGTAGGTGATCCTGCTTCTCCATACTTTCCCGTCTCTTGTCACTCTAAGTAATCTTTGTCTTTCTGCTATTTCTCCTAAGCCTTTTCCGTTATCCATTCACTCAAACTCACTAAGGAGAAGAGCGCATTACAACAACTGGCATGCAAATATATATATATAGAGAGAGAGAGAGAAAAGACATGAGGAAATCGCATAACGACGGTGGTTAAGTTACTGAATTCAAGATGCCAGGTAAGGACAGATAATATTAGAGGCTAATTTTTGTATTTTGTCGAGAATCCTGAGATACACAGCAGGAGCGCAAGACGAGATATGGTGGCGATATTCACTGACGAGAAAAATTTTCTGACACGATAGAATGAACCAACTTTCTTAGCAGCGGTCCTAGCAAATACATTTGCTCCATTTCATGTCAGCAGAAAACGTGAACGCAAGAAGACGCAATGAGTTGCTCTATAAGGGAGGCTACATCACATACGTATTCATTGTGTAACTCATACTACGCAGTCACCTACACGATGAGGGTGCTCAGGGATTCTATAAAACTCGACTACGGCAGAACTACAAGAATATTGATGTACTAGCCGAATTACCCGCGCCTTGCTGCGTGTCAGACATTTATTTGTAAGAAAATGATGATCGATTTTAAATCAGTGTCATAGTTTGTGGGGAAAAAGGATAAATTTCATTATTACGCAATGATCTTGCCTATGTGACCTCCATCTTCTGGATTTCTCCTTCTATATTTTCGATAGGAGTCTTTCCCTTGTTAAAATTTAAATGTAATTTAAACCAATGGCAAAAATATTTTCAGTGGTGGGATATACAAATACTGCTTGATATTACTCCTTTGATATATATTTCACGCAATAAAAGATTGAATGATTTGTCGCAACAAATATGTATTGTAAGGCATTATCCACTGATTGGTGATTTCTTGCTCAACTTGACGGCCATATTGCCTCATTTTGATCTTGTCTATGTGACTTCCATCTTCTGACTTTCTCCTCTATTGTGGATAGAAATCATTCATTTGTTCAAGTTTAATTTAAATCAAAGGGGAAAAAATCAGTGAGGTGTTGTGTCCTCCATAGACCCACATTGATTAAAATAAAATATATTTACCAAAATACCCTGGATAGTGTAGTTTCAAAATATATATATGTGGTTATGGGGGTGGGTTTTATCTCCAAAACCTAGGAGGAGTTCGATAACAAACAGACAAAGGCTACAACTTTATATATTGAATCTATTATTATTATTAGGCGCATCAAAACTTACGAGCTGCCATTCGAGAAAATCTAGGAGGACAAATATTTGTTGTTATTCTGACAAGGCGGGGAGGGGACAAAGCATCAGCCAACTAGGTCATGTCAGTGTCTGGTATATTTGAATGAAAGCACTGGCATCATTATTTCTTTATGAGTATTCGGTGTGTACAAAACGATTAAAATTGATGACTAGACAGATATCTTTAATGGCTAAATAGCGAAAAAAATGTTTTCTAGCGTTGCATTCATATTTCTAGACGTTTGTTCTGCTTCGGTAATTGTGAAATCGTGTGGATGGACGAGTCAAAAGAAATTGAACGACTTTTCAAAACTCCATTATCCGGAATTGGAATTCGTCCAGTTTTATAGCTTTGAACACATTCGTCGATTTAAGACACATTTCGCTGTTTCGAAGCGGCTTTTATACTGCAGTGAGTAAAACTCCTCTTCATGAAAATCCAATAAAATTATTGATGTCGAGACGCGACTTAGTGATCAGACATTAAATAGATAGACTCTTTATTTGGAAGTACGTTTACGAGGAAGAAGAGACTACCAGCGCATCTGATGACTGATTTGTGGCTTAAAAACTATCAGTAGGGTACCTAAGGAGTGGCAGGTGTATCATTTCTCTCTGAAGGGTATGATCATGTGCAATTTTTATTAAAGTCATCAGCATTCTTCAGATCGATCAAAATATATATTCTGAATGTTATAGTCTTACGTCTTTG
Organism: Acanthosepion lycidas; assembly: GCA_963932145.1. NCBI lineage: Eukaryota > Metazoa > Mollusca > Cephalopoda > Sepiida > Sepiidae > Acanthosepion > Acanthosepion lycidas. Next base: position 124,149,628 of record OZ010572.1, read on the forward strand.
TTGGCTGCAGGGTCATGTAATTTAATAAGTGTATATTTGTGAAGCAATCGCTCTTTTTCTCTGAATGTTTTAGTGTTAATTTCTGTTGTAACCTAGGAAAGTTTACTGACTAGAATCATCAAACGATGGTTGGTAATGACCATTAATACTTAGGAAAAGAACAACATATATAAGATTCGCCAGCAGCGCTTAGAAATAGTCAAGTTAATTCCACAATGAATCTCTAACTGCAGGATATCTACCATCCGCCCACGCGGTCAGATATGGCACAAGGCCGAATTTAATGTGGGGGGTCCGAGCCCATAGGCTCGGCCAAAAATTCCCCGTAAACTCCGTATAAAACCGGATCGGGTAGGTGTTTCCCTAGACAAAACTCTGCCTTCCGACATAGCCTCGTCTGAAGTTCCTCTCTGTTCGAAGGCAGAGAGTTTGACCAGTACAGCTGGAAACGAATCTCCAACCGCAGGATATCTACCAACCGCCCCACGCGGTCAGATGTGACCCAAGGTCAAATTTAATGTGGGATATCGGAGTCCATACGCTCGGCCAAAAATTCCCCGTATATCCCGTATAAAACGCGTTTGGGTAGCTGTTTCCCGAGACGATACTCTGCCCTTGGACATAGCCTCGTCTGGGGATCCTCTCTGCCCGGAAGCAGAGAGTTTGACCAGCACAGCTGGAAACGAATCTCTAACTGCAGACCAAAATACAGTATTTACTATTGTGTCTATGTGAATGGGGATATGCCCATTTTCATCCGTAGGTATGCTACAACATTTTCCTTGTTTGATGCCCGAATACACAAATATTAAATACCAAAAATGCAAAAAGAATGAAGTTATCACGGGTTTTTATAGTAGATATAATTTGTGTCTGTGTGTCTTCGATTATTGTGGTTGTGAAAAGTATGATAAACATGTATTAAAAATAAATAATAATAAACAAAAAGTATGATAAACATGTATTAAAAAATGGGGAAAAAATTGATGGGTCAAGACAAACTGTTTTCGCTCTATTGTGCAGAGAAAGAGAAGAAATTGAGAAAGAAAAATGGATTTTCATCACATCTTGGGCCAATTTGCATCACTACAGGCATGGAATGTGCAGCTGTAATTTTCATTTGTTGCACTAAATCGATTATAAGAAAAAAGATTAATGAGCCTAACGTATCTCATATTATGGAAACGCAGAGGCTTACTAGAGTAGCGAAAAATCCACTCTAAATGCGACACAACGTGTTAAGAAATAGAATTTCTTTATTAACGTAGAAAATACAACAGAAATGCTACGTGATATAAGTCCTCGTAGACTTTATGAATGTAAGAGATATCATTATTTCTTTTAGGTAAAAATTTATAATCATATATAAGAAATAATTTAAGATTACATTTTTTTATTTTTACATAGTGTCCCTAATGTCTGGACAGATAGGCAAATTTGCATATTTTACATAGTGTTCCTAAAGTCTGGATTCATGCAAAAGTGCATATTTTCAAGAAATTAAATTTTCAGCATTTTATTGAATTGGAATATTAGCAAATAACATCTTCATTATAATTCCCATCATTTGTAATGCAAAGGTTGATGCACTTTGCAAGATTCAAGTGAACTCAATGCAGTATCTCCACATTGCAGTCAATTTTAGCACATTCATTCTGTGTGTGTTCAATCAAGTGTGTTGTATCTGTGATTTTCATTGAGTACACCTACTTTAGAATACCCCAGAAAAAGAAGTCAATTCTTTCTTCTTTCGACAAAACCATGTTTAATCTATGGAGGTAAAAAATATAGTTAATGATATTTCTGGTGTGTGAATTATTTCCCTTTTGTAGATACTTAGAAAAATAATCAAACTGCTGCTAAAAGAAAGAAATCAAATTCTTTTTAAAATGGTTCACGCTCGAAGATGTCATTAAGCTTTACATTTTCGATTCTTCAGGCGTATCTTTATTTAATAATACGAGTACATAGGTTATCCTATTTCTCAATTCACACACCTCTCCGGGTTTGTTTTTTTAAAGGATTAGGGGCTTATCCTTTTCTACTGTTTGGGATTGGGTTTCTGGTTCCTTCTAAAGTCTACTTAACTCTATTCTCCTAAGATCTCCGTCTAAATCTCTGAACTTTATTATTTTTTTTCTCAAGTGGTGAATTTTAAATGACATAAAATATCTCATAAGAGTAATGGGAATAATCTACTCCTGTCGGTTGAATAAAAAGTTTGGATTAAAATTCCAAGAATGTTAACAAATATGAGACAATTGAAGAAGGTCGGTGTGCACAACAGCCGAAAACTTGATTATGATTAAATGCGCTGCTCTCTCTTTCTGTCTCTCTGCGTCCATCACTCTCTCTTTCTATCTCTCTGCGCCCATCACTCTCTCTTTCTATCTCTCTGCGCCCATCACTCTCTCTTTCTATCTCTCTGCTCCCATCACTCTCTCTTTCTATCTCTCTGCGTCCATCACTCTCTCTTTCTATCTCTCTGCGTCCATCACTCTCTCTTTCTATCTCTCTGCGCCCATCACTCTCTCTTTCTATCTCTCTGCGCCCATCACTCTCTCTTTCTATCTCTCTGCGCCCATCACTCTCTCTTTCTATCTCTCTGCGCCCATCACTCTCTCTTTCTATCTCTCTGCGCCCATCACTCTCTCTTTCTATCTCTCTGCGCCCATCACTCTCTCTTTCTATCTCTCTGCGCCCATCACTCTCTCTTTCTATCTCTCTGCGCCCATCACTCTCTCTTTCTATCTCTCTGCGCCCATCACTCTCTCTTTCTATCTCTCTGCGCCCATCACTCTCTCTTTCTATCTCTCTGCGCCCATCACTCTCTCTTTCTATCTCTCTGCGCCCATCACTCTCTCTTTCTATCTCTCTGCGCCCATCACTCTCTCTTTCTATCTCTCTGCGCCCATCACTCTCTCTTTCTATCTCTCTGCGCCCATCACTCTCTCTTTCTATCTCTCTGCGCCCATCACTCTCTCTTTCTATCTCACTGTGCCCCTAGCTCTCCTCTCTCTCTTTCTCCCTGCGTTCCTTACTATCTTTCTCTGTCTCTCTGCGTCCCTCTGTATCTCTCTGCGTCCTCCACTCTCTCTCTCTCTCTGCGTTCCTCTCTCTCTCTCTGCGTTCCTCTCTCTCTCTCTGCGTTCCCCTCTCTCTCTCTGCGTTCCTCTCTCTCTCTCTGCGTTCCTCTCTCTCTCTCTCTGCGTTCCTCTCTCTCTCTCTCTGCGTTCCTCTCTCTCTCTGCGTTCCACCATCTCTCTCTCACTACGCGTTCCTCGCTTTCTCTCTCCCTTTGTATCTTTCCACGTCCTTCGCTTGCTCTCTATCTCTCTGCGTCCTTCACTCACTCTTTCTATCTCTCCGTGTCCCTCGCTTTCTCTCTTTTTCTCTCTCTTTCTCTCTTTTTCTCTCTCTCTCTGCATCCTTCTCTATCTCTATGCATCCCCTCCTCTCCCTTTCAGTGCCCCATTCATCTATCTGTGTCCCTCTCACTCTCTCTATATGTCTATGTCTCCCTCACTCTCTCTTTCTATCAGTGCCTCTCTCCCTCTCTTTCTAACTCTCTGCTTCCCTCTCTCTTTCTATCTCTCTGCGTCCCTCTCTCTCATTTTCTCTATCTCTCTACATCTCTCTCTCCGTTCCCTTCTCTCTGCGTCAGCCTTTTTCTTTTTCCGTCTCTCTATGTATCTCCCTTATGTATCTCCCTTATGTATTTCTGCATCTTTCTCTCCCTCTATCTCTCTCTGTCTTTCTACGTCTCCCTCTTTGTCTTTCGCTATTTCTGTTTGTCTACGACTCTCTCGCTCTTTCCGTCTTTTTACGTCTCTCTCGCACAATCTGGTTTTAATAGGATACCATGACACGCACCATACCTTCGTAGGTACAAGCGTATTAATATATAAATAGGTAGATACTATTATAATTTGACAACCACATGTGAAATAAATAAATCCTTGTACGGTGCATTAAATATTTGCAAAAATTGCAAATGGATTAGCTGCGAGAGTTTTAATTGGTCTCTTGAGAACTGTTACGTCTTCATTAAAAGTTGGACGCCATCTTTTTCTTTGCTTTTACTATTTTTTTAATTTTCATTTTTTCTGTTATTCTTTTTTTTTTTTTTTTTTTTTTTTTTTTTTTGTAAGGGATGAAAATTCGTGTCCCCTCTGGTCGTATTACTAAACAGGTCGTGTTTCATATTTATTTTCCCCGCTAAGGTGTATATATAGGTTTACTTTTTCAAGCATAAAATAATTGCCAAAAACCGAAGGAAAATTTGTCGACGAAAACAAAATCTGACTCTACAAAAAAAAAGAAAAAAAGAAAAAAAAAAGACTGCTGGAGTCACGGTAACTGGCGCCACTTTAACTTTACAAGTTTTCCCTCTTAAACCCAATCGCGTAAAACAGAAGCAAGAATAAAGCGCTCTTACTGTGAGCTTTGGGGACGGTAGATTTTTGTTTTATCACGTTAGAATATATTCAGTTAATGGCGGTACTTTTTATCTAGCAAGGAATATGATAAATCATGTTAGCACAATCCACCCTCATTTGCCCATCTCCTCCTCTCTCGCTCTCCTCTTCCCTCTATCTCTCTCCCTCTCCTCTTCCCTCTATCTCTCTCCCTCTCCTCTTCCCTCTATCTCTCTCCCTCTCCTCTTCCCTCATTCTTCCCCATTTTCCTTTTCCCTCACCCTTCCTCATTTTCCTTTTCCCTCACCCTTCCTCATTTTCCTTTTCCCTCACCCTTCCTCATTTTCCTTTTCCCTCACCCTTCCTCATTTTCCTTTTCCCTCACTTTGCTCTCCGTCTGTCTTCCTCCCTCCGCTCCTCTTCCCTCTACTCTCCCTCCCCTACCTCTCCGCTCCTCCTCTCTTCTATACTTCCAGCTCTCTCACTCCCTCTCCTCTTCTCTCACTCCACCATTACTATCTCTCTCACTAGCCCTGCCCTCTTTTCTCTCTCCTGGCCGTTGCACGCACCGGCTTTCTTCAGTTGATAGATGTTGCAATTTTGAACCAAACACTTTATTTAGACCACGGGGGTAGATTGTTCTAATTCCACGTGCCATGCTCTTGGATATCTCAGTTAATTCTTCTTAGTAACTTAACTCTTTTTCTTCCCTCTGTTGTGGCCAGGTATTGAAGCCACTCGCTTTGGGTCAAGTCACTTTTTAGATCACTGAACCAACGCTTTTATTCCCAAGCACACATGGCCCAGTTGATAAAAAGTGATCCAGAAAGTGACTTGACCCAAAGGGTTGTGAGTTTGTAGTGACAATAAGAGCAGAAAACGGAAATTACTTTTTTCATAGCTTAAAACATAATGACATATTTCGGACTTTGCGCACTAGGCTTCACACATAACTTCCGGTTGAAATCATAATACAATCCTAAATAAAAATACGATGTTGACCAATAATAATCATCAACATTACCGGAGCATCTTTCAACTTCGCTAACAATATATATAGACACTTGTCTAAAAGAAAAAAAAAAGATTCCAACAGGAGACACACAGAGAGATGAACACTTACAGCTGTGAGCGGATACATCAAAGGCATCTCGACTTCAACAATCACTACCACACCTCAAACCTTCTCGTCATTTTTCACCCCTTTACTTCTCTCATACATTCTACATTTTCTTATTTACAGAACATATTACCATATGAAACTAGCGTCTCTCAAAAAACACATCAGTACTTTTACAAACTCTTGTATTCAATGAAATATATTGAAAAAATTATTTAATCTTACTTAAATACCAACCTTGTACCATCTATGACCATTACTACAGTTTTTGTACAAAAGGAAACTACCTAGTAATGTTTATATAAATTATTATTGTCATACTCCAGTTTATCGTGTTTTATTTACTCATCCATACATTCCTTTATAGTGGGCTAATACTCATAAGGCCCAAATCGAACCCCACAAATAACCCACGATAAGTTCAATGTTTTCTTGCAGAATATGATTAGAGTTAATCAACAGCATTAAGTAGTAATGCATCGCCAAAAACCAAACAACCATACCCACTCACAGACCATCTACGTTAAAGTGTGAAATCAGATTCTCTCTTTCCCCTCCCCAGTGTCCCTAAAGTCGGGGCACATAAGCAAAAAAATAAATAAATAAATAAAATAAAATATCCAACATTTTATTGAACTGGAATATTAACAAATAACATTTTCAATATGATTTGCATCATTTGTGATGCAAAGTTTGATGCACTTTGCAAGATTCACGTAAACTCGATGCAATAACTCCACATTGCCGTCAATTTTAGCACATTCACTCTTTATGCGTTCAGTCGAGTTTGTTGCATTTGTAATTTTCAGTGTATACCTTCTTCATAATGGCTCAGAAAAAGAAGTCAATTCTATCTTCTCTCAACGAAACCATGTTTAATCCGTGGATTAAAAAAAAAACATAGTCAATGAGATTTCCTATGTGAACAGACTTTAGGGGTACCATATATATATATATATATATATATTTTGCTGATCTAAATATTATTTTTGAATAGACAGCCTATTTTCTTTAAAAGAGTGTGAATTACATCTAACGGTCTGCGCAATTAGACGTAATTCGTAATGTTTTAAAAATTAGGACGCCTATTCAAAATTGGCTAACCAGTAAATAACGTTTAGACGAGTAGAAAAAATGTATAAAGAATCCAATGTCATTGTGTCCATATGTGTGATTGTGATCACAATTTTCGGCCAGTTTTTCGCTTCTGTTTATTTAGATAATCCCTAATGGTTACCCGGATCGACAATCACTTGATGAGGACCCCGGTATGTTGTGCTGATATAAAAAAAAAAAAAAAAAAAAAAAAAGATGGGGAAAAATCTGCGTGTAAATATTATTAATTCAGCTTCCTATAAAATTATAAAGAATGAATCTATTCCTTATAAATATATAGATATACATCAATTGGCACTACTGTTCCCTCTTTTTTAAAAAAATTATTCACTGTTCTTTTGATGGTTCCTGAATGGGCTTTAACGATGGACGCCACAGTATGAATTTTGATGCCATGACTGAAGACCTGAATGATCTTTTTTCCTCTCAATATTGCTCAGTTGGAAAGACATAGTAGGTCTGACACAAAACAGTTTTAACATGTTCTCTTTCTAGCTGAATAGGATTTTTCAGTGATTCTTACAACAAATTGTGTCAAGATGGCTAACAATCTTTTCTGAAAATCTGGAAAAAAGAAGCTCAATTAGTTTAGTGGTTTTGTAGATATTAAACATCTTGTGGTATAGACAATTGTGCTGTGACACTTGATATAATTATACTTTTGATAAATTATCACTATGGGGTGCGACTTTTGTCTCACCATGTTGATTGTTGTTCCCAACGTTTATATTGTAGAGACCGTTTCCTCTTGCACCTTTTTGGCGCCACTGTAACCAACAATGCTAAGATGGACAAAGGAATTGAGTGCAAAATTTGGAAAGGCTAGTTCGGCCTTCGATAATCTTTACCACAGGCTTTCGAACACTTGTGATGCTTCGTTAAAGGTGAAAAATGATATCTACATGTCAGTAGTACTGACATCCCTACTCTATAGTGCAGAATCATGAACTCGGTATTGACGGCGCATCAGTCAACGCGATACTTGCCACATACGTACAACAGAAAACTGAGTGATCACATTATAAACAGCGAAAATCTGACTAAATGCAATATGACAAGTATTGAAGCCATCATCATGATAAACCAACTCGAATATGTACGACATCTTTCTCGTATGAGCGATGACAAACTTTCAAAACAATTCTTTTTGGCCAGCTTCTAACAAGCAGGTCATTTGGAAGGCCACTCAAAGAAAATTTGATGCAGCATCCCATTTTTTTCTGAGGACGCAAAGCGTTAGACCAAAGAGCTGGTGCCTGTCCTGCTTCACATTTGCACAAAAATTTGAGCGAGGACGACTTGAATATTGGGATCAACTGCGTGCGAATATTGAAGCAAGTTAGCAGCGTGCTGATCTTCGCAATGATTGACTAATCTCCCATCGTTAGCATTCTGAAGTAAACGTTTATGATCAGTGTCCTGGATTAAATCTGTTTTTCATAAAAATATATTTAATTTTTCTGAGTCACTTCCGAATACATAAAATTCTCCGTCAGTCGATTGTAAAGTATATACGAATGTATAGTCTCAAATACTAATATGCCAGTAAGAAGTGTTCAAGGCAAAGATAGAAAATCTTACTATAATCGAAACGTACTTCTTGCTATGAGGTAAATTGGTACTTTCTATAAAAATAACTAACAGTAAAGTCACGACTAATTAAACAAAATTATTGCTTGAGCTAAACGCAAAAACTATACACAATTAGTTCATATTTGAAGAAATGGGCGGGTGTATTAAAAAACATTACCAGTAATATTCAGCATAAATAAATAAATAAAATTATAAGGACTTCCGTTATAAGCTGATTTTATCATCTTCTCTAAATTAGCTTAATTTTGTCTGTGTCGCCAGCTTATATTAGCAGAACAAAACAACCCGTACCGCTAACATGTAATAAAGATATTTATCCATGCTCCAACTCGAACAGAACGTGACACAAGGTTGTAGTTTCGATTGAGAATTCGGTCAACCGTGTGAAAATTGTTCAAGCCCCACAGCATTTCCCCTTTTGGGGACACCTAAGGCGCCGGATAAGGATTCCAGTCCCCTTCCGAAGGAAAGCTACTGTCTGGGGGAGGTGATGGTCATTGTGGCTGGAGCCTAATATTCAACTGACACCCCACTTCCCGGGTGGGCCAGGAAAGTAAGCTAATATGCCATGAACTTATTTCAGTATTATATATATTAAAAAAACAAAATGCGTTTACAACGTAAGCAGTTAAAATTGCACATTTCTTTGTAAAATAATATTTTAATAAGTATTTCATCTGCGTTATTTAGTCTTAATCGAGAGTTTAAAAATGGCCACATATAAGCTATGCTTCAATCACTAATTTATTTTTTTTAAATCCTGTTTTTACGGAAATAATCTGCCTTGACGAAATTATGTTATAATTTAGCAAAAACAAAACATTATTGGTTTAGATTTAAAGGGAGCGTAAAATAAAATATAGTTTTCCTTTCTAAATAGCAGTAAATAGATTAACAAGTTGAAATTTTATAGAAATCTATAATGTTAAAATCCGGCATCCTTAATTATGATCATATTTCTTCCAGCGTTCGTGTTAACCATTGTTGACGTCGGCCATAACCAAAAAAAATTAATCGAACATACCTGAAAAAAATTTATAGAATTATCTTAAGTCAAAATATGTTCAATATTTTTTTACTGTACCGAATTATTTAAACAAGAAAAAATAATAAATTAATGAATGAATGAACCAATTATTATTATTATTAGAAACATTACAAATTGATTCAAATGTCCAGCTCTAATTACGTCTAGTGTAGAAAATTAAGGTGAAATTAGCATAATAACAAAAGCAGAAAACATATCTTACGGAAAATGTAGCTGATATTGAAATTTTAAAGTTAAAGAGACCTTCAGTTGTCTGTCTATATTTCTGAGATGAGGTATTATGTACAGTATTTACATTTGTCGGACTATTGTCCTCATCTTTGTCGCCATATTTGTCACAACGTTTCGGCCGTTGTACATGGCACGTGGAACTAGAACAGTCTACCCCAGTGATCGAAATAAAGGGTTCAGTTCGAAATTCCAACCACCTGAAGAAGGCCGGAGCGTACAACGGCCGAAACGTTGTGACAAATATGGCGACAAAGTTTTCTGTCCGGAGGACGTGTATTCGGTTTGTCAATTGCAAAATAATACACGGAATAATATTCGCTTAATCATAGTTAAGTTTATTTGTAAAAATAGTTTCTCATTTTTTTTCTGATACAGAAAACAATCTAGAAAAGCAAGAAAATATTATTTTCTGTGATTTTTCAACTTGCTTTGCAACATCTGTCGCTTGAATTTTTTATGTGTTGCTTAATCAAAAATAGGTTCATGCTTCACGAAAAAAAAATGTCGTTCCTAAATCTCTCATCAATAAATTGTCTCTGAATGTGAAGGAAACACACAGGCACGCACATACATACATACATACATACATATATATATATATATATGCGTTTAGCAAGAAAGAGTCTGTCGCCTCTGAGTGTTGACTTCAATGTTCACTTATCTCATAATTATATCATAATTTAAAACTATATTTCTTCATATATATATATATATATATATATATTAGAGAAAGAACAAACAGATTAAGTATACACGGTTTTTAGCATTTACTTTTTTAAAAAGTGCTCAATACAACGTGGAGCAAAATCTTATGTTTTTATTATAATATTTTACATCGCTACACAAAAACTTTCATGTTTCGGAACTATAATGTTCCTTCATGGGGCGATGATAGATAACTGATGATGAAAATGATTTATTTTGGAAACTAAAAAACAAATCATTACCTCAATTGAAAGTTAAAAAAGGGTGAGCAAAAACAAAATTTTTTTTTTTCAAAATTTAAAAAAAAAGAAAAGAAAAACCATACCCGTCGGCATGTCAAGATTAACCAATCAAGAGACAGATCTAAGCTAAAAGGGAGAAATGAAGAATAAGGTTTTAGGGTATGGGCATGTGGGTTATTAATTCATGTCTATCAGCAGTCAAACATTTGCAATCAAAGTTTAGATTAGGTGAAGTAGACAAGGTTGTATTAAACAAAATGTTATTTTTAAGGAATTTCAAAAGTTTTTATATTACAAAACCTACTTAAAGTGGTCGCTAGTATAATTATTTTTTTTATATGTATGGAACTTAAAATGCGATACTTATTATATTGAACGGGCAATGTAACAAGGCAATATTAAAGTTGGAAAAATCAAAAAATTAAGTAAATATTATGTAGACTATTATATACTAATAAAATAATGAATGTGTAATTGTAGGCGCAGTGGAGTAATGGATAGCGGTTTGCAAAATCGGAGAGCTGAGTTCGAAATCCAGTCAGAGACATTACATTCACTTATGTGATAATACCCTTGGGAAATGTATGTATCCTCTACTTCTCCCCTCAGCTATGGGTAAATAACAGGACAGACTGGGTTCTACAGCCTTGGATGGCAACTGGTCTACTGCAGAAAGAAATAGCAACCTACTGCAGGAGAAAATCTGCCTCGTCATTCATGTATCGAAAGATACATGATCGCCTAAGTGTGTATCACGCATGGCATGTAACTGAATGTGTAAACTTTTTGAATATATTTTTATTAAAACTCTAATCTTGTATGTTTGTTTCCAAAATACAGATTAAATAATACATAAAACTGCAACCAATTTTAAACCATAATCCCTGGCGAGTGGAAGGCTGAGTTTCATTAAGAATAGACAAGGGCTTCTTGAATTAGTACCGTTTTTTCTGTTTTTACAACACTTTTAATAGGAAATTCAGTATTTGTTTACGATACGCATTATTATATAAATCCACTTATATAAACAAACACTCGCGTATTATATTCCAAGTATTATATGAGAGAAAATTAATAAAATAATAATAAATTATAACATTACTGAATAAATTTAAATATACATATTGCATGTATTTATACAATTTACTGCACTACATTATAACTTATTTTATAACCAAATATCTCGGATGACTGGCAATTATTTGATAGGTGAAGATGCTATGTGGATGTGTCATGATAAAATGTAATCTGTAAGGCTAGAAAATTGTGTCATATGACTTGATGGTTAATATATAAATAGATGCATGTTGATGTGTTGCCGTTACGTATTTTGAAATAAATGTGAGAAAGAATCAAGAATCTATAGTAAAAAAAAATTATTATTTTGAAAAATATTACTTACAACAAATGAAACTGAATGCACAAAAAGGAGGAATCCATACTGCATGATATTTCAATAAATATAAATCTCCTTAAGCAGACGATTGTATTTTGAATGAACTTCACCATTGAAAATTACATGTAATTAGTAATAGTAATTAACTACGTTTAAGGAGACTGTATTTCCCTTCTGACAGATACAGTATTATTCGTGAAATCAATGCATGAATTGTTAAAACTGATCAATTTATTTCCATTACATCATAATAATTTAATATATTACAAGTCTTTTTTTTTTCTGGTGTTCTGTGTAACAGGAATTGTGTTTTTTCACAAATTGTGTAAATCTTTCCATTTATTAATTTCTTATTGGGTTTGATCGAAAGTAATGTGAGTAATAATAATTATTTCAATAACTTATATTGCAATTACAAAGGAAAATACGTGTGACTAATTATAAAATTGATAACATTGTTACCATATCATTTTCTATCATGAACTGCTTTTAAAAGAAAATCAACGGGTTCATTAGTGGGCTAAAAGATATATAACATACATTTTACATATATAGTTTTATAACATAGATTTTACATATGTTATAAAACTAATATATATATATATATGATGTATGTAATAAAAATATCTATCTATGTGTGTGTGTGTATATATATATATATATATATATATAAAAAATCTATGTAATAAAACAATAACATACATATATATATTATGTAATATTATATTCATATTTTTATTAGACACACACACACATACATACATAAATACATACATGTGTGTGTGTTATTAAAAGCAATAGACCTTTTCTGTGTACTTATATTTAATGATCTTATTTCTTCTAATATACAAATATTCTTTCACAGACATGGTTGTTCTGGCGAGTCTAATTGGCCAAATTTATATATATATATATATATATGTGTGTGTGTGTGTAATAAAAATATGTATATAATATTTTTATTACATAATGAATGTATGTATGTGTGTATATATATATATATGTGTGTGTGTGTGTGTGTGTTATTACTTTATTATATAGATTTTATATATATGCATATATAAATATATGTATATTATTCTATTAAATCCGTTATTTTTTATATATTTATAACATTCATTTTATATATATACATATATACTGATGATACTCTGTTAACTTACAAAACAATAGTATACCTAATAAATAAGTTTAAATATTAACAACGCTTATCACAATTACCATTTTTTTTTTTAAATGTGTCTTAATTATTTTCTTTTCTTTTTTTTTTTATCAAATATCTTCTCAGTTCGTCAGAGAGTAATTTTAAATACTACAAAAATTGGTAAAAGAAAATAAGTGGCAAAGTAATTAAAACCTTGCAAAAATTCATCTCTTCGTTCAAGTGGCCATCACACAGAGACAGCTTCATAATTGGAACATCAAATTCCCATTGATACAATGATTAAATTCAAACATTCTTTCTTGCGGGTCCCACTCATAATAAAGCGTTCGCATTTGTTCCGCGTGAAAACGATTGCCGCCATCTTTTCACCTATGGAACTTATGGAAGAAAATGACAAGCCGACTGCTTGGCGAACTCAGTCCCGTTAATTACCAGCGAAGAAGCTTTCACTAATTCTGAGATTTGCACCTCTTCGCCTCAGGCTGAATTGTCTAGAGAAACAATCATTTAATCAATTTGCTATTGTTAAACGTCAGAACCATTTGTGGAACATTTACTGAAATGTGCCGGTTGGAATTTAATGTTCGAGTCAAACAGGGTATTTCGGTAACGCTTAAATAAAATATTTCCCCGAAAAAAAGAATTCTAAAAAAAAAAATATATCAGATATTATCCAAAAATTTATTATTGTTGCATTTCCTATTTTATGTTTTAACTTGTTCTATAAGAAATGATCTCCTTTTCTTCTTTCATATAAAAATTAAGATTAGCAAGTAAAAAGGAAATTTCTGTTAGATCATTAATTGAAAAAGGATAATGACTTTAAAAGGCAGATTTTATAGAAGATAACTCTTCTAGAATATACATACATACAGACGGAAAGACTCAAGGAGGATGATATCCAGAGAGCTCAATGTAAGTTCAGTGCAGATATGTTTGAATAAAAACAGACCACTTTAAGGTTCCATGTAATAAGTTATTTCACCACAACCCCCTTAAAAGGGCTCTGGATCATCAGACTTTACTTCCAAAGGTTGAAATGAAAAATCTTTCATCAGACTTTACTTCCAAAGGTTGAAATGAAAAATCTTTCATTTCAACCTTTGGAAATAAAGTCTGATGATCCAGAGCCCTTTTAAGGGGGTTGTGGTGAATTAACTTATTACATGGAACCTTAAAGTGGTCTGTTTTTATTCAAATATATATATATATATATATATATATATATATATATATATAATCTGTTAAAATTTTTGTTTTCATATCACGAAGTGTCAACCTTTAGCCAGAAAATATCTATCAGCACCTCCCTCTTGTGTTCAAAGTAAACGGTTATTTATTATTGGAAACAACAATTATTTAGCAAAAAGAAATCGGCCGAAAGGCGAAACAGAACAGATATATATCTTATAATTTAAGAATTTTGGCTATTGAATATGAGTAGCGATGTACTTGTGAGATAGAGAAATTGTTCTCTTTATTGTTTAAACTCCTACCCATTTTTTTATATAAAAAGGATATCTAACTTTATTTTATAAGCTTTTGTATTCATTTTTCTACTAAATGTTTTATTAATAAATCAACTTTGTTCATTAATTTTCCCACACCACCGTTAGGGGATGGAAATAATGAATTTTAATCATTGTAGTTATCGGAATCGCCCATCGTATCGGAATACAAGTCTGCAGCCAGCAGCGTATCTAGCGTTTATGCCACCCGGTGTGACCAAAGAATTGCCGGCTCTCTAAACAACATTCCAAAACATCTGCAAAATATAAAGAAGCATTTCAATTACGACCATTTATTTTGTTTTCATTGCAAACAAAAAAAAAGCAATAACAATAACAAACACAGCTTCAAAATAAGAAGACGGAAAGACATATTACATATTTAGAAAAAAATAGATCCACCTTTTAAGACCTGGCAAAAATATACCCTAACAATAACTGACTCAAAGTGTAACCTTCAAATAAAAAACAATTTGCATCTTCTTCGGTGTTCCGTGTCCATTGAGGGTGTAGACGATTATGGCTCTCTACAACTTCCTGTTCTTTCTAGCTCTTAGCAATATTCGTTGGGTTGGTCATCACTATTTCCCTTTGTCTCTTTTATCTTCACTATTTCTTGTGAGTATCAAACTCTCCAAGCTCTCTTTCCTCATTTGGTGCCCCAGGAATATTTCTGATTCTAAGTGTCTTTTTCTTTTCAATTTTCTTTAAAACTTTCTCGTTCCTTACATGCTCCGTCAATAATATTCTCAACGTCCTTCTGTAAGACAGCACTCTTTCTTCAAGTCTCCATCTCTGATCATCCTTTGCTGTCATATAGGAGGATTGATATCACGTAGGAGTTCCGCATATTTACTTTTAATGTAATTTTCTCTCTTCTCAGTACAACCTTGTACAAATTAATTGAAACAAAAAGAATAATTCCGTTATTATTTAATTTTTTTTCCAATAAAACATGCCCCAGTGCTCATGTTAGTACTTCGTATGTCGATTCCACCAAGTCGTTTCTTGCAGATTGACCACAGATTCTCGACTTGATTTAAATCAGGATTGTTTCCGGGACAGTCAATAGTACTTTGATTTGCTCACTGGTAAGACATGTCATTGTGTTCGTGCAGCGTTCCAATTTCCGTACGCTTCCTTGGAGTAACGTCCATCGCAGATAGTGGCCGTAGGACAAGTAATCGACAGTCGAGACAATAGTGCCTGTGCGTTTTGAAAATCTGATGCAATATTTTTCAAGGCTAAAAATATTTCATCATACTCTCCGAAAATAGATTCATATTACTGCACATCACTGCAAATTACCTAATATAGAAATCGATTACACCCTGCCACGCCAATGGGGTCCAAAACGATGAAAGAAAGGAAACTAAAGCGGTTGTTTCAATTGATTTGCACAAGGGTGTACTATGTTTAGCTTTTTGAAGCCATCATTAGCTATTCCAATGCTCCTTCGGATTTCGGTATCAACTTTTTCATCCTCCCTTTAAACACTTCCCGTATATTTAATTTTCTGGGCTTGCTTAATTTTTGATGTTTCCAATTCGTAGAACGCATATTGGTTTGCTTTTTTTTTCATGTTGACAGCCATATATTCTGTCTTCTTAAAATAGGTGATTAGTCATTTCTTCTAGCTTTCCTTAACTACTAATGGCTAATTTAGGTAGAAAATAGCTCAGGATAAAACAGTAAAAACAATGTAACTATTTTTGACTGGTACTTCATAATATTAATTCGACTAAATATTGCCCAACTAACCTTGCTACCCGGGCGGACCACTCCGATAGGCAGGGCCGGCTCAAGGTACTGGCAAGTCGGGAAGTTACCCTCCGTGCCATCAAGGCTGAGGGCGCCATCATACCGCCGTATCATATGTTTGGGTGCCTATTTACAGTCGTCTATGTCTCAAGATAATTAAATTCTTTGCTTTTGTCAATAGAAAATAATCTTGTAAAGACAATAGATGTAGAAAATACCATGAAAATATTTGCAGATCTAAAAACTGGAAAATATTTTAGGTAGGATAATGAATGTTTTCTTTAGCTTGTATTAAGTTGTATATTGTAATAAACTCGTAAGTCACCATTTTTAATTTTCCTCCTTGTGAAAATTTAAAAAAATATACTTTTAAAAGCACTGAAGTTCAGTTTTCTCGGAGTGCCAGCAACCCTAAGGCCGGCTTTTTCTATAGGTCTACCAATGCCTGTTGTCTTTATTCTACGATTTTAGTATCATTACGTGCATCGCATAATTTCTTCTTTCTATGTATTTTCTGAGGGCATGGATTTATTTTGTACAGTTAATATAGAAAGAGTAATTGTTCTTATTCTTTGGGCCGTAAAATTCTGTTTGGATAGGATTTAGCCTGTAGTTCTAAACAAGACTTGATGGTTAACTACTTGTGCATAAAAAAGCGCGGGAAACAATAGAATCATATTGAAATAAAATCCATGCTTTTAAGAGAAAGCAAACACCATTATAATTTCAATTCTATTGTCGTTACAGCTTTTATTTATTGACTTCAAAATAGATTATCCCGCTCTAATGCATTATTCATTGTTGTTCCATGTTAAACAATGTGCATATTGCAAGCGCGCAACCATTGCACTACATAGAATATGAACTCTCTCGTCGTTTTTGACGTGTGACGGTCCAACAATTGAGTTCCTAGAATTGAACAGTTCGAGTAAAAATTTTCGTGTACTTATTTCTATGTACTTTTCTCGAAATACTAATAACCTTCTCAGTATTTAAACCGTGTTTTACCATAAATCTGATGTCAGTATCTTCTTTCGATTCTTATAGGATCCATGCTGCACTAAAGAGGACAATTTTAAAACTGGAGTAAACTTCTAACTGTTACCTCGAAATCCTTCCGGTTCATACAGGTTCTAACACGTGAGTTCATTTAAATTACTTACTAAATTAAATCTTGTTGCAATATATATATATATATATATATATATATATATATATATATATATATATATATATATATCAGCAGAAAGATAAGTTAATCGAACCTTATTTATTGATTATACATATGCATGTTTACAGCATGAAGCAAAGGTCGCCTACCATAGGTTTTAATTGATTAATTAATCAAGTTTTAAATGTTTAATTTGTTTTGATATTTTCTTATTTTGTGGTCCATTTGAAAACAGTTATTTGTCAGAGAATAAATATTGTGGTACTTAAAGAATTAAATATGAATGCGGTAATATTACGGAGAAAACAATCCGATATGCTAACGAATCATAACGGTACAGAACTGAAATGCTTTAAAAATCGAGGACATTATTTTTAATAGCACATATATAATTAAATAACTAGTAAATAAAATGTTCATGTATCATTATACTATTAAGAGATTATTCCTATAATGTACAACTTTTGCCTCGGCATTTAGAACCCAATGCAAAAGTGGAGATGATTTGATCAAATGGAAAAGATTTTAAACGACACGTTGCGCCGACATTAGGTGTTTTGGCTTCAGCTACTTCAGGTCGAACAAAACTGTGTGCAAGGAAAATGCATCGTGCTTCGTTTGTTTAGGATAAGCAGAGCACTAAATTAAATTACCTAATCAGATCCAACGAAGTTATATATATATATATATATATATATATATATATAATATATATATATATAATATATAATATATAATATATATATAATATATAATATATATATATATATATATATAATATATATATATATAATATATAATATATATATAATATATATATATATATTATGAAATGGACAAAGTTCGACAATTGTTTTAAGACATATATGTTTATACATTCTTTTTTTATAGATACAAATATTTAAGTAAATGCTCTGTTTTTTATAATAAACAGTATTAACAACATTTACCCGCCTGAATGTCCGAGAAATTTGCATAGAAAATGTGCGTCTTCCGACAGGAATCGAAGCTGTATCATATACAGAATCGTCATATAGCCTGAAGTGCTTTTACCAATTTTTTAACCGAAACGCTCCTCTGTGGCGAAATCGGTAAAAGCACGGCAGGCTATATGACGGTTCACTACAATCCTAACATGTTCAAGTCTAGGATTAATCGTTATCTTCCCCTCCTATCCGTATAAACTTCTTATTAACGTAATCTTCTGACACAAACTCTCTCTCTCTCTCTCTCTATATATATATATATATAGTTTCTATATCATTTTTTGTATATTTTCACTCTCTTGTCGTATCTGAAACACTTCTCTTATTTGAATCCCTTTTCTTCTACACCTTTCTCTTTTTTCTCTTTTTTCTCTTTTTCTTTTATTCTTTTTCTTTTCTTTTTTTTTCTATGTTCTTTTATTAATATATTCACTCTCTTTTACTTGTCACATCCGGTGAAAGTAGGTCAACCCTTCCCCTTCAGCAATTTCCAAACAACTTTCTTCCCTTCCTTTCCCTATATGACTCTCCCTCCTCCATCTCTCTCTCTCTCTCTCTCTCTCTCTCTCTCTCTCCCCCTCCCCCCATATGAAAATTTATACCTCCCCCTCTTATATTGGATTTTTTTGCTTGTGTCTGGATAAATTTAAAATTCATCTTTTGTTGTAAAATTGTTTGGCCTGAAGAGACGGGGTCTCTCTCTGCCCCCGTGAAATAAATTATTACCATGGATTTCTTAAGTCTCCACTTTCATCATTATTATATTTGTTCTGTTCTTACATTGAGCTCTCTTTGGAATTAACACTACTAATTATCCAATAATATTTTATATACACGAGGGCTGATCAAAAAGTATCGGGACTAGTGCTATAAAAATAAAACTACAACGCATATAAATCCGGCATTTAATCTCCTTGGAAATAATTCCTTTCTGATGACTTTGATAGATAATGTGTAATTTAAAAATAACTGTATATATATATATATATATATATATATATATATATATATATATATATATATATATATAAATATAGTTTTAAGTTGTGCTATATTCATGGGATAAAGTGCTGAATATCAAAGATAGAGCGTATGTAAATATAAAAGTGAACATTGAAATCAACACTCAGAGACTCTGAGTGTTGATTTCAATGTTTACTTATGTATATATACATATATGGAAAAACAGTTTTCGTGTGACGCGTTTCGTCTGTTAAGGCTTCATCGGACGAGTACGAAACGCGTTCTTGATTTATAAAAATGTATAGTCCCAGTATCTATCCTGGTCTTCTTATGTGATCACTTCCCCGATATAAAAACGCACATACCCTGCTGTTCAGCTTATTATCAAGATTCATTGGACCAGGTGACATTCTTTCATTGATGCGCAAAGTTCATTTCGACTCTCCATTAAAACCTGTCATAGCAAAGGACGTTGGTTAACAATACTACTCAATCAGATCTTCAACTTCTATGCAGCTTCATATCTCCAAATATCAATGTCGTGTGTTAGAATCATGCCTTCGTTTATGTCGCTCTCCGTTAAAATTATTGCAAAATCCTTTACGTACACGTGCTCATTGGAGCAATGAAGATTAGTGAACAACAGGACAGAAACATCATATATTAGAAAATATATTCAATGCAAATACAGGAGTCATAAAATGATTCATATTTCGGCTTATTTTTTAAATCAATTCATATAAAGCTAGGGAATAAAGCCACTAAGACGCAAGGGTATTAGTGTTAAAGAATATTTTAGAAAAAAAAAACACTATTAAGGTGAGAGATTAAAATAACAAGAATTAAGAAGGCAATAGATAACGATTGGCATGTCGTTTAAATTTTGGAAGATTAAATACGCAATCACTCATCTTCTAAAAGTTGTCATGTTAGAGACTCGTATTTAGATGTGTAGCCCCACATACGGTTTTAACGGTTCAGCGTTTTTTCGCTTGGTTATTCCTAACTCGCTAATATTTTGAGCTTAACTCGCTTAATATGCACAGTTCGTCGAATGTCCATGACACCATGTCAAAACCGAGCCCGAACTCTCACTTCTCATGACAGAAAGTTGTTCTCTCAAAAAGTCTCTTTGAATTGAATGCTTAGCTGCAATCAAACTCATAACCGGACCTCAGGTGAAACGCATATATACATTTCCTTATTTTCTATGATCTATTTTTTTTTTTAATTCCACGTCCCTCCCTTCAAGTGGTAGGGGATCATGGCTCTCCACAGATGCATTTTCTTTATTATCTATGAAGAACCAAGAAAAGTGTTGTTGTTTCCTGCTACCTTTTCAGCAATTTTCCTTCTGTTATATTGATTATCAGCCATGGTTAGACAGCCCTCTCTACGCTATTATTTAATCCAAATCTGGGAATAAAAAATACCTGCATTGTTGGCTGGTCGGCGTTTTTTTTTTTTTTTTATTCCTACCTCGTTAATATTTTTAGCTTAACTCGTTTAGTGCACACAAAATGGCAACTCAGTCTTCCACTGGCTTTCAAACAAAAAGTGTGTGCTAATGTACTTCGGAAGACTGCAACATTTAACGTACACCAAAGAATATGTTAGCCTAAAATATGCATAAAATCTAGTAAAGATGAATTTAATTAAACTAAGAATATTTCTCTAGGAGATATATATATATATATATATATATATATATATATAAATCTAAGTGGTCACGATATCACGGATGCTAATATCAAGGAAAGATCAAAGAATTAGATTTTCTTATTCTTTGAACAACACTCATATGAAGTCGTTCTCTAACATTTTTTTTTTTTAAATTAACACGACCGTTTAAGAATTAGCTGTCGTGACTCTCACCAGATACCTTTTTCTATTATCTGTGTATTGTCATGCATTTTGGGAAAATTTGGTGGATTCGCTTCCCATTGTATTCTTAACGGTTTGGAATTTTATATTTTTCTTCTCTTGAACTGGTTGCCACTCGAAGCGAGGGAACACAGCCTACCCTAATATTTTAAACTATAACTGAGGAGAAAGAAGTGAGTAACACCACATTCATTATTAGTAGCTAAGTATTTTTTTTTTCACTTGGTTTTTCCTACGTTGCTGTTATTGCTAACAAAATCATTTGGTACATGCAAGAAGGCGGCTAAGCATTACACTGGTTTTCAACTAAACAGAAGTGTGCTATGGTACTTCAAATAAAACATTTAACATACATCAAAGATTATACCAGCATAAAAATTGTACGAAATCTAGCAAAGATAAATACAATTAAACCAAGAATATGCATCTAGGAAAGATATAAAACCATGTGGCCATCATGCAAATAAACATGTGCCCCACCCCACAAAAAATCAATGTTAGATTTTCTTATTTTGGAAACTCACTTAAACGAACTCATTATCCCTATTTTTTTAATTCAACGTCCGTTCAGCATATAAGGAATCATGGCTCTCCACTGACTCATTTTCATTATGATATGAATTACCATTACGTCTTAGGTAAAGATATGAACTGAATTCAGATATTTCATTCTCCTAGGCAAGTCACCAAAGTCGAAGGCTCAGTCTACTCTGCTAGCTGGACTAAAAGACAATGTATTGACATCTTTTCAATGGTCTGGTGTGAAAGTGAACGCAACAGTATAGACCGGTATTTGATCTCGATTCGCCGATTATACTTTCTGCGCCAGTAAGTCTTATACTATTTGCGTACCCTACTACAGCAACACCTATAGTAGATCGTGAAAGAAAGCGAGAAGAAAGGACTAAATATCAACTTCAATAAGACAGACTGCATGTTTCTCAGCAAAGGGGACAGTTCGATATGCAAATTACGAATTGGAGATATCGAAGTCAAACAAGTACAACAATCTAAATATCTGGAATGTGTTTTAACAGAGAATGAGAAGTGCTACACTGAAATCGGGCGGTGCATTGGTATAACGAAAGTTGCATTTCAAAAGCTAAGCAAATTATTCCGAAATGGGAAATCTTCGTTAGAAACAAAAAAAGAAAACTGAACTGTTACGTAATAACAGTTCTCCTATACCACAGTGAATACTGGAGAATCTCGCAAATGAAGAACAGACTTGAAAAAATCGAAATGTATTTATACAGAAGGATGGTAAAAATATCGTGGACCAAGCATACGACCAGCGACGAAGCTTTAAAGAAAATGGAAACAAAAATGATACTTAGCATTAAGAAGGTTGAAATTTCTAGGGCATATAAATTAAGAAATTAGTTATCCTATAACAACTTTGAAAGGTTCATTGGGATAGCGAATGATGCATTCCAATAGCTAAGCAAAGCACTAAGAAATAGAAAAAAACTCGTTAGAAAAAAGAGATTATTGAATTATTATATACTATCATTCGTCCTTTATGGCAGTAAATGCTGAAAAATCTTCCTTGCGGATGAAGAAGAAAATTGAAACAATAGAAATCTGGTTCTACAGAAGGATACTGAGAATTGACGACAGGTAGTGTTAACTATGGTGGTCTTTTCTCTCTCTCTCCACTCTAGAGGAATCTCATGGAAAATGCAACAAATTCTTCCGCACACTGTAACCACTTGTGTTTTAGCGGTTTTACTGCTTTGCATAGGGTGATACAGATTACAAAATAAAAAATAAAAAAAAATAGGATCTCATTATCCGCGAGTATATGAATACGCCCTGGTTAAATCCGCGGATAGCAGCGAATATGATATATGTGAATCCGATAAATCAACAACGTTTTTAAACATAAGGCGATTAAAGCCATTTGGAATCTGTTTCCTGTTCCTGTTATCCGCCCAAAGATTTCGATGCGAAGAGCTCAAATTAAGAAAACAGTCATCCTATAACAACTTTGAAAGGTTCATTGGGATAGCGAAAGATGAATTCCAATAGCGAAGTAAAGCATTAAAAAACAGAAAAAAAAACTTGTTAGAAACAAAGAGAAGAGTACTGAATTCTTAGTCCTCCTATATGGCAGTGAATGCTGAAAACTCCTCCACACAGATGAAGAAAAAGCAACAGAAATGTCGTTCTACAGAACGATCCTGAGAATATCAAGATCTGGACACATCAGAGACGATGGAGTTTTACAGAGAATTGAGGCAAATGGTCACTTAACATTAGAATGAGAGGGTTTAGATTTCTGCGCAAAGATTTCTTGGAAATTTGATACTCACGGGATAGATTGAAGGCAAGAAGGACAAAGGAAAACAACGCATAACATACCTAGCGAGCTTGAGTGAATGGATTGCGGAGCTAGTTTTGAGGAAGATGGCAAAAAACAAGTTATTATGAGCCAGAAAAGACAGGAAATTACGGAGAGCCATGATCGCCAAAATGTACACATGCTTAACATCAGAAAGAAGCAGTCGAAATTTCTGGGTCAAATAATAAGAAAACAGGTTTTGGAAATTTTGCTACTCACAGGACAGATTGAAGAAAATGGGAACAGAGGAAAAGAACGCATAATCTACCGAGCAAGCTTGAGTAAATGAATAACGGAGCAAGGTTTAGGTGAGATAAAAAAAAAAAGACAAAACTTATTCAGAGCTACAAAGGAGAGGAAATTGTGGAGAGCCATGATAGCTAACGTTCTGAAGGGATACAGCACATAGAAGAATAATTTGGAAAAGTACACTTCTACAAAGAAGCAGTATTTTCTCGGATTATTTATCAGATTGTAGATATCTCAATTGTATACTCCCCGCCACATCCGCCTGGAGTCGACGTCAGGCAGAATATGTGGGTGGGAGAGAAAATGGCATGTGATATTAATCGCATCATCTGACCTGCTTACGTTTCCGCCATAGCCGCATTTCTCGACTACCCCAATTAAATCGCAAAGGGGTGCGATAATAAGCTAAGAAGAGGTAGTAGTGGGGCGTTGATGGCAAACATGGCGGCGACGTGCACCTGCTGATAGACAGAGATAGATACACTGAATGCAAGTCGTAGACAGTATAAATCAATTATCGTGACCTGTATAAAGAACGGCCTTTCTGAGGTCAAGTTTGATGAAGAGAGTTAAGGAGTGAATCGGTGTGAATTGGGACAATGACTCTGGAACAGCTCTGTGGGTGACGCCTCCCACTTTATATTAAATCAGCAGATTCATCAACCCTGCGAGTTAGAATAGTGTAAGCGGTAAATTTTATCAGGTCGGGTATATTTTTTTTTTATATATATATAATTTCATGAGAGAAATCATTTTTTTTAAGAATTAGAATCCGAATAAGAAATTAAATCATCTTCTTCTACAAAATTATCCAATGTTTTACTAAACTGGATATATAGAATTAATTATTTTCTTGCGTTATTTAAGCCGTTTGACGTTCAATGTTAACTTGTAAAAAAACTTGATATAATATGTAACGGTTATCCTATTGCTGATATGTAACGGTTATCCTGTTTAAATTATAAAAAGCGTTATAATTTTTTAAGCATATCACGCAAATAAGGCGTGAGTGCCACTAGCACGCAAGTGGGTAAAGAGAGTGAGAGCAACATTAAAAAGGGATGTTTAGGGAAAGGATAAAGAGAAGGACGGTGGTCAGGATCAATCATCAGAAGATGTACACTCATATCTGCTCGATGCGTATCCAAATGTAAACAAATGTCGTCACACATTATGAAATGGACAAAGTCAGACAATTATTTTAAGACATTTTTATGTTTATACATTATACGAGCAGATGTGAATGTACGTGAGAAAATCATGGAAAATTGTGTTTTAAAAACTGTAAAATCGACCTTGCTAACCGAAACGCTTCTCTGTGGCGAAATCGGTAAAACACGTGAGGCTATATGACGGTTCCGAATAGGTTACAGGTTCGATTCCTGTCGGAGGACGCATATTTTCTATGACAATTTCTCGGACATTCAGGCCGGTAAATGTTGTTAATACAAGTTTATTAAAAAACAGAGCATTTACTATATCTATAAAAAAAAGAAACATAAAAATGTCTTAAAATAATTATCGGACTATATCCATTTCATAATTTATGAAATGGATTTATTTTGTTGCACCTGTTATATATATATATATATAATATATACACATACACATACATATACATATATGTATGTATGTATATATATATATATATATATATATATATATATATATATATATATATATATATATATATATATATATATATATATATATATATATATATATATAATAACAGGTGCAACAAAATAAATCCGACATTGCCTTCATAAAGTCCCTCAGAGGACGGAAGGCTTTGGCTCAGAACAGTTTTTCCTCTTGCCTCTTTTTATTCCTCGCTATATGTGTGCTTATAGGCGTGATCGTGTATGTTTATTCAACACATACATTAATGTGGTCGCACATAAAGAATTGAAATTTACCGACATATATACAATCATAATTGATTTTCTTATCTTTCGGACATTTATGTGACGAGTAAAGAATTTCTTTTGATAAACTGAATTTATCCACTGACTAATCTTTTCTTTGATGCTGAAAAGAAATTGTAACTCCAAGATAAGGAAGGGATTTAAATTGGAATATTTTTTTTTCTTTATATTATACTGTTTTGATGTGTCCGGCAAACAAATTATGGAAAAAAAATATCCTAAAGGCCCCGGCAGTCACAAGTACGCATCCATTAATATACGTATATGTGTATATCTATGTATATGTATATGTATATGTGTATTGCATACAACTCTACCAAAAAATTTGTAAATTCACATAAAATAATTGAGACATTATTTTTTAGGAGAATTAAAGTCAGAATTTCAAGACGAAATAGAAATCTTTTAAATTGTTTTAAATCTTATTACGGATATACATTACAGTTTAAAAATCTGAGGCCACCCCTGCTAATTTTATAAATTGGCACCGAAGGAGTTGTTTCGTACTTTTAATAAGAAAAACTTACGCTACATGGTTTTAAAAAAAAGCTAGACATTTTTAATTAGAAATTTTATTATGACAAAAAGAAAAAAAAACATTTTATGTTCAAATTTTGCTCTCGTCAAAAGATTACTACTTTAGCCTTGATTTCTGGAGCACGAATTTGACATTCGTTGCAAAAGTTTATCAAAGTTTGATAACTGATTCCATTGTTTTTTTGGGTTTTTTTTTTCAATGTCTCTAAGAGCTCTCTTTCATTTTTTTTTTTTTTTTTTTTTTTCGCTCTTCAGTTAAGTTTATCCCATGCTAATTTTGTGGGTGGCTTAAAACTGTTCAACTGTAGCCTATATTTTAATTTATTCAAACTCTTTTTTCTCATCTTTCTTATTGTAGTAGTAGTCGTAGTACTAGTGGTAATGTGTTAACTCTGCCAGGCGTGCTTTCTTTAGACTATGGGTCGCAATGGGTATATTCGGTTTCGTATATTTGTATTCCATTATCACTTTTTTTTTTATTGTCGTGCCCATAAAGAAATATACAAATTAAAAAAAAATAATTATAACACTTAAAACTATCATTGATTCATCAATTCTAAACCAATAAGTCCTGACCCCACTTTTCTTCTGTACACACTAACACATTACATTCTTGCTATTGGAAAGCAGTTCACACGGACAGGTCGTCAAAACGTGCGTCCACGAAAATTTCGTCTCTTTTTCCTTTTCAGGACATAATAACATTTGTCTTTTAGCAATCAACAAAAAATCGAGCTAAGAAAAACCCAGACACTTTTTGTATTTTTCCAACTAAATTATCTGGGAACTCATTACACACATCTATATATACAAAAAAAAAAACAACAAAACAAAAAATACGAGAAAGACTGTATACCCTTTGCTAATTTTGCTTCATCTTATCCTTTTTTCGGATTCCGATCCATATTTGGTCTACATTTGACCTCAAACTTACAACTGTACTCAGTATTACTGTCACTTGTTTCTTCAACACCACTAGATAATAAATAATATTCGTTTAGTTTTTTCCACATCTTGCTGCTTCTCATTTTTACGAGTATTTTTGTACATATAAATGTTAGGAGCTTCATAATTATTTACCCAGAGTTATAACTTCCTTACAATATGCTGGTCTGTCTTTCTCTCGTAATAATAATAACTAGATTTAACCCATGAAAATTTCACTGTTTTCCTATTTTAATATTCTGATGGATCTTAACTCTTCAGTTAATAGACTGAATAAGCTCATGGTTATGTCTACGACATTAAAACATCCGTAGAAATTCCCCTGTCGTACCGTCAATTATTTGAGCTTAACAACTTTATCAAAATATTGCATTAAGAATTATAAATATGGATGCTGGTCGTTTTTTAAAGAAGTGGGTACAAATGAAAAGATTATTAATTGACAACTTCTTGCATTTCACTGAAACAGCCGTTAAACACGATTATCTTCCCTTCTTTCTTATTTTTTCTTATATTCATTTTCTCACTGAAACCATCTTTTCCCATTATTCCACACAATCAAATATTTGTATTCTCCGGCTTTCTTCAGGTGACTAGAATTTCGAATCGAACCCTTTATTTCGTCCACCGGGGTAGTTTCTTCTAGTCCCATGTCATATGGCCCAGTCGGTAAAGACGTTAGTTAAATCCAGTGACTAGACCCAAAGAGTTGTGAGTTCAATACCAGGCCACAGTAGTGGTGAACCAAAAATAATGGAGAGTTCAGTTAAAGGGAAATAACTGAGACATCCGGATAAGGTATGGCATGTGGAACTAGAACAGTCTACCCCGGTGGGCGAAATAAAGCTTTCGGTTCGAAATTCCAATCATCTGCAGGAGACCGAAGCGCACAGCGGCCGAAACGTTGTGAACATGGCAATGAAGATGACAGTCTGAATAATGCAAATAATGCAAGCGATCATAATAGCCGATCTCAGACATATAGTCAGTTCATTATTTATAAGACGTTAAACATTTCCATCTTCCATTCTTTCTTTCTTTCATTCATTTTCTTAGTGAAACCAAGTACTGTCTCTTCCCCTCTTTCCAAATGATCAAGACAGAATAGTCCATTATTTATGGGTTATTGGCGGGGTGTAACGGTCGTGCGAACGAGAATATTTTCAAATACAATTATAATAGGAAAGGATAAGGATGATGATGATAATTGTTCGAATAAATGAAATTATATTAACAATTTCTGATCTCAGAAATGAAATACAAAATTATCAAAAGCACTTCGAACCCGCCATTCTAAATAAATGTCAGAACCATCTGAAAATGAATATAAAGGCTCCATAAATATATACAACTCTGATGCTGCTCGGGGCGGTAATACAGTGGTTTTACGATTTGCTTAAACATGAGCTGCGCCCAACTAGTTGTAATAATTTCAATCCCTGTAATATTTAGTAAGAGAAAATACACAGGTTCAAGTACTTACAAGTACTGACATCAGAATGACAAAATACCAAGGTAACCATATTTCGTAAAGCAACGAACATCTGAAATGGCCTGAGAGTTCTTTACGGAAACATTGTGTCGAAAATAACATCTAGAATTAAATACGAATAACGGTTCGAATCAATTAATACAACAGTTCTTCATCTCAAAAATAAAATGCTAATTTACGTATTATCGTAGACAAGTTGTTGCCAAACGGTGAGGTGCGCCTCATAGGTGAGGAGGAAGCGGATAGCAGATGAGGCAGAAGAGGATAGCAGGTGAGGCGGAATGATTGAAAGATAATCAAAGATTTAGAAACAGTTTTTAAAAAAATCATATGCAAAAATAAATAGGATTTCAAAATTTTAAATATTATTATGGTTGACTTGTAATTACATGCATGAGTCGAAGTATAAATTGTTACAAATAATTACTGACAGATTTTGTCATTGTGATATTTTTGTATTATCTCAAGTACTAAGAATAGATTAACTAGTGTCCGCAAATTGGAGGAGAGAGTTATCAATTATAATGTTCTGACTTCGAATCTACGGTTATATCACTTTAACCATCTATCTGCTTTAAAAAAAAAAAATTATATATACTTTTTATCACATAAAAGTTGTTGAGGTGTGAGAAAATTTTCATTCCAAAAATGCGATCCATAGAAAAAAAAAAACTTTGGGAACCATTGCCGAAGAGTAATGCAGGAAAAAACTTTTATTTTTTTCTTAAGCAATAGATATTTATTTTTTTCTACATTGTCAATGCATTTAATCCAGTAGTGAATATTTTTCATTTAGAATTGAAAAAAATTTCTTCAAGAAGATAATCATTCTTAACAATGACAAAAGCGTACTCTGAAAACAATTCCTTGAATTTTTCCAAACTTTTTTGCAAGAGGCTTCCGGTTAATTTCAACTACTTTTGCACGGAATTCTGGGACTCATTTGATGTTACTGTTTGTTCAGGTATTCACACGAATTTCTGTAATTCAATATTATTTAAATGATGGATTTTATTTGAATTATAGCAGTATTATTTGAATGTTTGTTTTTATTTAAATTGGGATTGGTTGGTTGGTTGGTTCTCTTAAGCGGCATACCAATCACTCTAGGTTATTTAATGCCGGAATCCAAATATTTTGTACGCAGTTTTATTTATTTATTGGGATAATAATGGTTTTAGTGATACAAATCTTATTAATTAACCCATAGCTGGCGTGGAAGGGGCGGATTCATACTTTTCTCAAGGGTATTTTAGCGTAAGTGTAATAAAACGGACCGAAAGGGAATTGGAACTCGGCTCTCCGATTAACAATTTTGAGCCATTATCCATTACACCACCCACACTAAGCTTACAGCATCTGGTATTCCCTGGCCTTCAGGCGTTTAGTTACAAACAAGGTTCGACGTTGCTCAACTTCGGAAATCGTAGGGAAACAGGTGTTTTAACGTGATATGGCCGTAAGCCATCGAATGGAATGAATCTTTGTTATCTTCAACTTTCTCATTTCAGTTACATTTCATCTCGTCTATTTTCTAATCTTCTAGGCTTCTTCTGGTCATCTTCAAAAGACTTAAAAAAAACAAAACAAACCTAAACACGTTGAAAATTCTTTTGAACTCATTTATTGCTTCTACTACCAATTCAAAAAAAAAAAAAGTATATAACCCGTCAAAACAGCCAATACTCAAGCTGTACTTTCAAATTTTGGCTTCAGATAATAGTATGTAATTATCATTATCATCCACTTGATTTATGTAATCGTAGGGGGCGAGGATCCGAATGCAGAACCCATATTGAATCTCCTCCACTACGATCTATCAACGGCAGCCATCAGCATTTCTGGTATACCCATACTTGTCCTTTGTTTGACATTGTTCAACCAGTTTTTGAATTGGAGTCCGCTCCTACGTCCACCGAGAAAGGTGCATTGCTGTCATGCCTTGTAACGTGCCCAAAACACGCCATTTGTCTCCGTTTAACACTTGCGAGAAGAGGTGGTCCACTAAATATTCAACCCTTTTCCGTACAAACTCATAGGTTTTATGTCCCCAATAAAAGATGCCAATGAGTTTTCTCATGCATTTCTCAAACGCTTGGATCCTTCTCTCTGTTTCTGCCAACAGTGTCCACGTTTCTTATCCATATAAGAGAATGTCATCTACCAGCGTTTTGTACAGTCTGTACTTCGTTTGAAAGCTGAGTTTACTTCTCCATGTTCTTGTTAATGTAATACCTTCTCTTATAAGTCAGATAACGCTTAAATCTATTTATTTTTTCATTCATTCTAAATGAATAGAGTTCAAAATATGGTAGTTAAAAGTTATTATTTTACTCAAAAACTAATCTAAAATAAAATAAAAATCATAATGATTTACATGTAATTATTTGGAACTCAAGCTAAAATTCTAAAGTGTTACTCTTATATCCGCAGTTCCAAGAAAATCTGGAGTTGGTGCACGATGACAAAAGAAATATGTAACCAAAATCATCTGACAGAAAATATATATATATATATATATATATATATATATATATATATATATATATTCAAGCATGTTTGGTTGAATAATTTAGATATATTATGTCTATTTATTTTAATCTTAATCCTCTCAAGTTCACTAATCAATTTTTTAGAGTCTGTATAAAATTGATCAAGAAAGAAGCTGTAATTAACTATATGCTTGTTATTTTTCCAAATCCCATCCAAGATCATCTTCAGGGATGAATTTGCTAAGACAAAAAATTAATTATATTATTAATATGTGAGCATGAACGTTTTAAAATTCGAAAAGCTTACTGCTATGTAAGGGATGTAAATAATTTATGTAATTTCTTATTGCAAATTGTAATTATGTTTTAAAATATTGTTTTTAATTGTAGATTTAACAATTACAATTTAGATATTTTAAAACTTTGTTGATATAAACATTTAGAACGTTGTGGCTATACTCATAATTGATTTTATATATTTTTGTCTGTAAATTTTTATGTAAAATGCTTCCAGAATTTGAAGTTATTTTTTTTATTTTTTATTTTCGTGGTGGAGCATAGTTGTATAGATTTGAAACATGAAACTGACAATTACCATGCAGTGCTGGTTCCTGTGTCTACGCTGTTTATATCTATAAAGGAATTATCTCCGATATTGATTATCCTTCCCTTATATATATATATATATATATATATATATATATATGTGTGTGTATGTATGGCATTTTAAAAATAAATATGTCCGTATATGGTGTAGTGCTGGAATATTTTCGACCTAACCACTTCCTAAAATCAGAACCAAAATCCGACATTAGATTTTCCATTTTTTCTGTTTTTTTATAAGATCTTTTTAGTCAGGCTGACAAGTGTTCAGTAACCACCCATATCTCTCTCTCTCTCTTATATATATATATATATATATATATATATATATATATATAAAACATTGTAGCTTCTGTATGTCATTTTGTTTGTTATCGAACTCCTTGTAGGGTTTTTGTAGATAGACCCTGATAACCATATATATTTTGAAACTGCATTACTCAGGGTACATGGTTAAATATATTTTAGTCCCCCTCTGAATTTTTTCTCCTTTTGTTTTAAATTAAATTTAAATTTGAACAAGCTAATGTCTCCTAGGGTTGTTAGATAAGATTATTTCATTTTGATCAAAGGAGATCCCCGGGAGTCACTCCCACAGAAATTTTTCCCCTTTGAGTTGAATTAAATTTAAATTTGAAAAAGGGATTGACTCCTTGGATTGTTAGATAAGATTATTTCATTTTGATCCAAACGGGTCCCCGGGGGCATCCCACACTGATTTTTTCACCTTTGATTTAAATTAAATTTTAAAGTTGAACAAGGGAATGATTCCTATCCAAAATATAGGAGAAATCCAAAAGATGGAGGTCGCATTAGCAAAATCAAAATGAGAAAATATGGACATCAAATTGAGCAAGAAATCAGCAATCAGTTGGTAGTGCCTTACAGTATATATTCGTTGTGACATTTCAACTGTCATATCAATCTACTCATCAGTTCATTCAATCAAGTATTGCGTCAAATAAAATTCAAAGGAGTCAAATCAAACTATGTTTGCATAGCCCTCCACTGATTTTTCCCTCTGACTTAGAAAAAAAAAATTAAAATTTGAACAAGGGAATGACTCCTATCCAAAATATAGGAGAAATCCAGAAGATGGAGATCACATCGGCAAGATAATTCAGTAATATTGAAACGCATCATTTGGCTCCACAAATTATAACAGTGATTTAAAATCAATCATTTTCTTACAAAAAATGTATGACACACTGCATGGCGCAGATAATTCGACTAAGCCAATATATATAAGAGGTTATAGGAGTCAGCAAAATTATAATGAAAAAAGGACTTTGTTTTAATCATTAAATATTCATTTTTGAAACATAATCTCTTTCCTTGTCAACACACTTCCTTCAATGTACATTGTAAATTAGAAATTTTTTAGATCAACCTTTAGACAATTCCGCTGTACCAAGCTAAGGAACTTACATCCACCCTCGTGGATATACACTATATCTGAGCACACTGTTTCATTCAGAACGCTTTCTTTAATAACAGCTAGCTCCAACTCTAAATTTTGCTCATAGGAACGACTCCATAAGAATGAATTTCACAGTATGAATAATTCGCGAAGCCAAACCGAACATTTACTGATTTGGACGCGCTTCGCCCCCTTCACCTTTTAACTTGTATTGTTACCGATATTCTCATCTAATAAAACATTTACCTGATGTGGTTAATATTTGATTAGAACAATAGCAACCCCATAAATAATTGCTGTAAAATGCAAACAATAAGCCTTCCAACAATTTTAATTCATTAAATAACGAGAGAATAAAGAAAAAACAAAACTCCTACAATGTATAATACGTTATCGATTTTTCTAAACGTGAAATAAGGTTTATGCAACTCTATTAAGAAACACCGACACATTCATCTGATTACGCTTGAGTTTCTCTTGGATAGCAAACCGAATTCGATAAAACAGTTGTTTTGAATCAGTTTGTTTTTTGTTTTTTCACAGAAAAACGTACAAACCAATTTTCTTTCCGAAACAAAAGATTAAAACTTAAAAATGTCTACGCTTCTTAGTCGTACTTTAAAAAAAAAAAAATCTCTGACACGTAGAAAAGTCCTCAAATGTCGTTCAAGTGTTTCATTCTAAGTATTTAATCACGTACTAGCGAGATGACCCGAGTTTTATGAAGTGGAATCGATTTTACAGCAAGTAAATTAAAAAAAAATAAGAAGGTATGGTGGAGTAATGGATAGCGGCTCAGACTGAGGAATCTGCAGAGCCGAGTTCGAAATCCAGTCGAATCCATTACATTCACTTACGTGCTAAAGCTCTTGGGAAAGGTATGAATCCTCTTCTTTTCCCCCAACCCTCAGCAGCTCAGACCATGTTCTATAGCCTATGGCAACTGGTCTACCGTAGAAAGAAATGGCAACCTACTGCGGGAAAGAAATCTGCCTCGTTAGTCATGTATCGAAAGATACATGATCGCCTAAGCGTGTATCACGCATGGCACATAACTGATTGAAAATGTATTTTTGTTATCAGTTTTTTTTAATTTGTTTTAACAAGGTTAGTTTTTTTTTATCACGCTGTTGCTTTTCATTATAAAATTCTCGTTGAAAAGCTTCCAACTTTCTCGTTGAAAGTCTTACAACATTTCCGTTGAAGAACTTCCAACATTCCTGTTGAAGAGTCACGAAGCAGTGAACAATCCACATAGCAAAAGCTTCCAACGTTAATTAAACATATTGTAATGATAGAGAAAGAGCGCTCAAGTATCGATGCTTGAGCGCCTCTTCCTCTATCATTACAATATGTTTTTTTTTTGTTGTTGTTGTTTTGTTTTAATGGAAGAGATCTTAACAAACATGGCCTCTGTAAGACAATACCTAAACCTGTATCCTTTTCTGCCTACGGATTCTTAACCCAAACTTTTTAAAATTCATCAACCTCTTCTTTTTGCCGATCTGTCTTACATTACATAATTCAAGAACTGCTGAAATATGAAATATGTTTTTTGTTTTTAATTTTTTTTTTATGTGATAAACTTCTATATGACGCTTCACTTCTGGAGGTGGACAGTTATGGTTCTCCACAACTTCCTGCCATTTTTAGTTCTAAGCAATGCTTATATTTCTGCTATCGTTCATAATCACTCTTCTGCAAATCATTTCCACAAACTCGTTAGGTAAGTTATTCTCTGCTTTCCTCTGTCCTCCAGTATGTCCTGTAAGTGTCAAATTCTCCCTGCCCTCTTTTCTCATTATGTGCCGTAGCAATTTCGGCTCTCTTTTTCAGATGCTATATATGTGTTTTTGCTTTCATTTTCCTTAAAAGTTTGTCGTTGCTCACACGTTAATTTTAGGGTATTCTCAGCATCCTTCTGTAGAACCACGTTTCTTTTACCTCGAATATCTTCTTCATCCATGAGGAGATTGTCCGGTATTACACACCATATAGGAGGGCCTATAGTTAGACATAACAGTCCAGTTCTCAATTTCTAACGAAATTTTCCTGTTTCTTCATACTTTGCTTAGCTTTTCCAATGCATCTTCAGAATTCGGTTTCACATTGGTCGTTCTCAGTGAAAACACTTCCTAGATATCTAAATTGTTTTACTTGTTTGATGTTGGAGTCTTCGATTCTTAGTTCGCATTTTTGCTTGTTAATTTTGCTGACAACTATATATTCTGTATTCTTACAATTGAGAGGTAGTCCTTTCTTCTCGCTTTCCTTTACTACGGTCTGTTTTTGTAGTAGTACGTGTAGTTTTCCTTCCTATCTGCTGTAGACACTGTGTCATCAGTATATCTTATGTTAAGATTGTGGCCGACAATAATAAATTCTGGTAGAATTTCTAATTCTCTCAGAATCGCCTCGCTGTATAAGTTGAATAAGTTCGGTGAGAACGCATATCTTTGCATTACCACCCCCTTTCTATTTTTGTGCTTTTACGCAATTGCTTTTCCATCCGTATGTAGGCGGTTTTCTTTTTACCATAAATTCTGCATTATTCTAATAATCTTCCCAAATAAATCAAGCCTATCTAGCAGCCTTAAACAGTTTGACGTACCTTATCTAACGATGTTTAATTATATGGGAGTTTTCAATGTCCAGATTTTTCCGAAGACCCTCACAACAATATAAATAATAATAAGCCAAAATATGATGAACGTTTTTTTCCTCAAAGATTGATTTTCTGATGGGTTATCAACCTTTTACGGGTAATTTAAAGCTGAAACATATTTCAGATTGTATGATGTTACTTACAGTACCCGGTGTTACTTACAGTACCCGGTGTTACTTACAGTACCCGGTGTTACTTACAGTACCCGGTGTTCCAAAGTGGTCACCCATCTAAGTGCTGACCAGGTTTGACGCTGCTTAACTTCGTTGATCGAACAAGAACCGGTTTTCTGGGCGTTATTTGACCATAGACAGAAAGAATATGCAGTGAAAATGACTATTTTACAAAATGCTACAATTTTACATCACATTTAAGTCAGGTTTGATAATTCTTTTTTGTTCCATGTTTCTTCGTGGTGTTGGCGGTCATGACTCTCCACAATTTCCTGTTCGTTGTAGCTCCTTGTCCTTTGTAAATTTTCTCTTTTTGTTAGATCTTCTAAACCATGACCTGCTACACATTTACTGAAGCTCGCTAGGTAGATTATGCACTGTTTTCCTCTGTCCTTTGCCTTCAATCTGTCTTGTGAGTATCGAATTTTCTAAACCCTCTTTCCTCATTATGTACCCTAGAAATTTCAACTGTCTCTTTCAGATGCTTGCACTTTCTCTAAATCTTCGTCGCTGCTCCCGTGTTCGTTCCATTGTATTCGCAGCACGCTTCTGTGGAACCATATTTCTGTTGCTTCAAATCTCTTCTTAATCAGCGGTGATTCTTCATCAGTCCAGAATTCACTGTCATATAGGTGGACTGATAATACGTAACATTTTTGGTAGTGAATATAATGAGGGCTTTCGATTATAAAATGTGATAAACTGAATGATAAATTATTAGTTTATTTATTCTATATATAAACATATTTATTCATTTTATGATCATGCTGTGAACGCTGGACAATCTCATTACAAATGCTGAAGAGTCCCGAGGCAAGACAAATGTGGTTATGCGAAAAAATGCTGAAAATATTACGGAAAGAATATTTGAACAAGGGATTTTTTTAAAAAGAGAATGGGAATAAAATGCCCACTCGTACTTAGAATTTCACAGAAAGAGACAGTTGATATTTTCAGAGACATATAATGAGAAAATAGGACTTCGAGGATTTATCGGGATATATTGAACGCAAGACAGGCGTCGAGTAATATACCTCATGATATTCATCTTGGGTCATACGATAAATAACGTCAGCGTCCTGGGTCAGACGATAAACTATATCCGCGTCCTGGGTCAGACGATAAACTACATCCGCGTCCTGGGTCAGACGATAAACTATATCCGCGTCCTGGGTCAGACGATAAACTATATCCGCGTCCTGGGTCAGACGATAAACTATATCCGCGTCCTGGGTCAGACGATAAACTATATCCGCGTCCTGGGTCAGACGATAAACTACATCTATGGGAAAAATAGTTGACCCCCAAACTTGGGTTAAAATACTATGAAAGTGTCAAAATAGGATTTTATACGAGAAAAAATTTGTAAAAAAATTATTACCAGCAATAAATTTTCGAAGAAAAAATATTACCAGCAATACATTAAAAAAAATACCAGCAATAAAAATTTTGTCGGCATTAACCCACTGAGGTTAATATACCGTAAAACAAAACAAACCAATACCAAACCCAATGATATTGTTTAATCCTTTGAGCCCTGATCACTGCTTTACCGATGATAGAGAAAAATGAAGAAATACCCCGCCAAAGGTTGAACAGTGGTAGAGAAAAATGACAATGTTCAACTTCCGGTTGAACGGTGGGTAAACATTTGTAACTATTTTTATATCTACTGTGAAACATTACATACCAATTATTTGTGAATTTTGACTTAGGATCTTAGGCAGAAAGGATATTTTTCAGGAACGCAGGGCTGAAAGGGTTAAATGAACGGTAAAGCTTGGACTGGGAAGAATAATAAGGGGACAAATATTATTACGAAAGAAAGTAAGTTGTAGAGAGCCATGATCGCCCATGATCTGAAAGGACATGGCTTAGAAAAGAAGAAACTGAAACGTGGATTAATAAATGTGATTCAAGGGTTTATAATGGTGATGATTTTCATATTACTATAGAGTTCATTTCTAGGATTTCTTATTGAGACTAAAATAAACCTACGTTTTTCTTTGGATATCATATAATTTCGCTGGATATCACCTTAGTATTCTGATTATTCAGCTCCTTATTCAGTTGTCAAGTCCATTCTGGATCAGACCTCATTTGTTCGACTAATTTCAGAGACTTTACCAACCTCCCAACCCGTTTTTCTGTCATAAATTCCTTAAGTCGGTTGATTGGTTCGTTTTTTTTTTGTTCTTTTGTTTGTTTTCTGTTTTTTTTTTTGTTTTTTGCAGTTGATTTAAAACCAGTAAATATTTTTACATTGTAATAACTCAATCATGCTTTAATGATACAAGTCTTACTAATTAACCCATAGCTGTTGAGGAATAAGATCCAGATTCACAGTTTTCCCTATATGCACGTAATTGAATATAACTAACCCAACTGGAATTGGAACTCGATTCTCCGATTAAAATTCTGTGACATTATCCATTACACGACCCACACCTCAAAGCTTACTGCATCTGGTATTCTCAAACTGTCACCCATCTAGGTATTGACCAGGATCGAAGTTGTTTAACTTTGGTGATCTTACGGGAGAGAGTGTTTCAACGTGATGTGACCATAACCCTTTCATGAATCGAAAGATATGTGATCACCCTAGCA
The DNA here is from genome assembly GCA_963932145.1 of Acanthosepion lycidas. Lineage (NCBI taxonomy): Eukaryota > Metazoa > Mollusca > Cephalopoda > Sepiida > Sepiidae > Acanthosepion > Acanthosepion lycidas. The sequence continues at coordinate 124,188,390 of OZ010572.1, forward strand.
TGTATGGCGCTTGATCCCAATGTGAACACTAACGCTTCCTAGGGGCTATATAAACTCTCAAGGACACAGAAAGTGTTCATGACAGCTATGGGAGGACGCTATAATTTTAACATGATAGCAAGATAATTTAACCCTTTGAATCTCGACTGGAGTAAATAATAACATTTTATATAAGCATTTGTTTATTTTTTTTGCTCAGATATTTACGTTTTTAAACCTATTTTAACACTTCGTTAGTACCGTGAGACACTGTCAGTGCATTCTTACGGCGAGGATTTTAAGCAGGGTATGTAAAATGTTCTAGACATTGTTATATAGTTTATATTTTTCTTATTACATATCGTATTGAGTGTTAACCTGACGTAGCCTGTTCCTCTTCATGGTGATGTTGAATTCAGATTCGTCCTTCTCCTGGACTGGTTGCGAAGTGTTACTAGAGAACCCAGTCTTCTCTGCTACTTAATCCATAATTCCGAGACATTACACGACTCAAACCTCCAAGCACCTTATTCCCAAGCTATCACCCATCTAGGTACTGACTGGGATCGACGTTGTTTTACTTCGCTGATCATACGGCAACCGGCGTTTCAACGTGATGTGGCCGTAAGGCGACATTAATTAGGTTACTCGATGTTTACCTGTGCTTCTCTTACCAACCATGTGCTCTGTGGATGTTAAATTCTCTAGGCCCATCTTCCGTATTATGTATTCTATGAAGTTTAGTTTCTTTACTGATTTTAAAGTATAAGCTTATTTGAAGTTATTATTTTCCTTAAAACTTCCTTCCGTGTTTTTCTAAGCATTCGATGGAAGAACCACATTTCTCTCCTTCACGAGAGAATAGAATGCCCAGCATTTGCTGCCATGTTGGGTTTTAGATATTGCATAAAATGTACCACCATCTTTTTTGATTCTGACAATATTTTTCACTCTTAATAATTTGCTTAGTTTCCGCAAGACATCATCCGCTATTTCTATAAGCCTTCATATTTCTGTTGAATATTTTCCGTCGTCTATTACTACACTACGCAGAAAGTTATATTTCTGTGCCTACTTCATTTTGAAGTTCCCATTATGCAGCTCATATCGTGGGTTGTCCCTTTTGCTAGCTACCATTCATTTTGGCTTAAAGATAATCCCTATTTTTTTCTCATTTTTATTTGTCAACTACCACTATCAGTTTCCATTCTGAGTTTTCCATGCACCCTGTCACATTGGTATATCATTTGATTCTTAATTTATTAAAGATATATCACAATAGACGTAATCAAATATTCAAATTTTGAGATAACAATCACAGAAGATTTCGTCTCGTGCCTTGTGATAAAAATGAAAAATAAAATGAAAAAATTAGTAAAACATTTATAATGAAAATACATTTAAGAATAAGAAAAGCATGTCTGATATCTTGTCTAGAGCTTCTACTATGTATTTCGAGATTGTTCATTAAATCCCAAATAAATCCGCAATGTGGTCGGTCTTGACCTGGCATCTCGCCTTCATTTACTTTCTCGGCGCTGTACCGTAGTTTTCCTGTGCTTTTTCTCTAAATACTTTCATGGTAAATGTTCCGATGAGCTTTCTACTTTGGTAACTAGACTTTATACATTTTAGTGCAGTGCTAGATTGGCGGCAAAGTCTCGTCATTGTACAGTTGAAATGGCTAGATGTAACAGTAAGTTCTATGCTAACAGTATCTTCTCGCGCACTTTTTGTTTGTGGAACTTTCTTCCGGCTCTCTCGTTAATTATGCTTTATTTTTCTCATATTCTCGCAGACTCCGTAAAACCCTTGCATCTTAGTGGCTTTATTGCCTTGCTTGGGGTGGTATGACCAAAAAAATTTTTTCGTGATTTTACAGCTAAATGAACCAAACATTTTCTAACTTAACACCACTCGATCACGTCCAAATTGCTGAAGAAGCGGTTGTCTTTGAGATTTTGCTAAAAATAATCAATCGGAAAAGTCAAGGATCACTTTGAGTTTTTGACATCGATTGAGTGATGAGAACACGTGGCGTAGAAACAGAATGAGAAAGACAGAAATAAGATTATATAATTATAATATATGTGATATATATAACATAATATATAATATACATATAACATAATATATAATATATATGCATATAACATAATATATATAATAAATATATAAATATATATAATATTTCTATTCAACACTGTTTAATTTTTATTTTAAGTTTTAAAATCAATTTCCAGAATTTCAAAACAGAAAATTCGTTTCAGACACTATTTTAAACTTGTCTGCTCCCACAGATAAAAAAAAAGGCAAAGAAAAGCTTATAGGATTTTTGCCACAGGGCACTTGTAATTACTTAGTTGTATTTAGCCAATAGCGTTCGTAAGAATAACGATAAGACATCCTCAATAAAATCAAAGGCTTAGCGACCAAAATGATACAGGCTATGCTCCCTGATATAGTATGCCGGTGTAATCTGGTATGAATGTCTATATTAGGGTTACACAAGCTTTTTTATAGACCTCTTGCGACAAAATTTAGATTCAGTTCAGCCCGAACAAATAGGATAAAATTTACAAAACAACTGTGATAGGTCCTGACCTGGCATCTCGACTCCAGTCACTTTCTCACGGACGTGATGTGGCTTCCTTCTGCCTTTTCTACAAATATTTTCATGGCAACTGCCCTGACGAGCTATTTTCACTGGTGCCTCGACTGCGTGAATTTAAGCATGCTACTAGATTGGCATCTCGGCCCTTCCCTTTTACTGTCGAAACAGTTAAATCTGACTGTATCTTCTACCCCAAAAGCTTCCCTCGCACGTCCTATCCGACAGTGGAAATCCCTTACTGTTACTTGCTTTCCTGATAACTATAATCTTCAAATATTCAAACAGAATGTCAATCAATATCTTCTGATACCTTCATCCTTATCCCCGTCCTTCTCTATACCCTTTCTTCAAATACCCTTCGTCACTCTTGTTCTTACACTCTGTAACCTCTTGTGTGCTAGTTGCACTCCCGCCAAGCTTGGGGTGAAATGCTTAGCAAAAATAATTTGGCAGTATTTAATACAAAGTGCATAGGAAAAGATACCATAAACAATAAATAGAGACTCAACTTTAATTTTTGAAAGAGCGTTATTAAATGTTAAATGAACTGTACGTTTTGAAGTCATTGGGGTCTGTGTCACACCCATTCCGACAGAGCACATGATCCAGCGATTTGTGCTCTCCTGCTATGAAGGAATTAATAAATGCGACCAAGAAAATCCACACCCTGTGGATTCCAAAGATTTTAGTCACTCCTGCCAAAATTTTATTAACCACGTTCCATAGGTGTAAATGGGTTACTTTCAGAAGGCGATGTTTAAATGCTCTTTCAAATCGACACATTTGTTTTGAAATATCTGCCAATTAATTTGAAAACGAAAGAAAAATTAACTATGTTTTTTATAGACTGATGTGTACTCAATATAAGGCCAAAGAGCCACTCATTACGTTGTGGTGCTGTATGAACGTAAGAAAAGGCAAGAAATAAAGTTCATGTTGCTCTTTCTCTTAGACTGGTTACTACCAAGGCTAGAGATTCCAGCCTACGTTACTGTTTAAGATATAGATAAGTGTAGAATAGCTGGATCTATGCATTTTCTAATTGTATTATTTTGAAAGTGAACCCTATGCCCTTGGCCGTATTTTCACTCGGAGTGCCTGTTCCATTTTTCTACACATATATCCGTTACATTCGCCATATCTTTTTTCATTCAGAGGTGAGTAAAGTTCAAATGCACTTCTCAGCTTTACCTGACATTTTGCAAAAGACAGCGCTGAGAACTTTTGCACAAACCTAATAACGTGTTATATTAAATTTCCTTTAAATGGAAGTCTTTGTGAGGCAAAATTTGCAGTTAATCAATAAATATTTATTCATAGCAAACAAAAAAAAAATCCAAATTTGTAATTTAATTCTTTTTATAGCAAATAATTCGCCTCTGCAAATAATTCGTTTCAACCCATTTCAGCTTTCGAAATCAAAAAAATGAAATTAGCAATTATTTGATAATAACAGATTTCTTACGTAATAACTCATTCACCATCACTCTCTTTTTTTTTACCTTGCCTTAACTCCTGACCATTGACAGTACCTTTTATTTATTTTTTAGAATTGGCATTGTGTTTTGATGTTAATTCATTGTTTGATAAGAAGTTATCAAAAACAATGTTTGATTATCAAAACTTCCTACGAAACAGAAATAGAAAGCATTTGAATTACTGATAAAGATGGTGGTCAATAAAAAAAATCTACATACCGTGAATTCAAATTCATTCAATGATAAAATATAATCTTTAACTAGTAACTAACTAGCCAAATTCAGTCAGTCATGTGCCATGCGGGATGTACGCTTAGGTGATCATGTATCTTTCGATGCATGACTAACGAGGCAGATATTTTTCCCGCAGTACGTTACCATTTCTTTCTGCGGTAGACCAGTTGCTATCCAAGGCTACAGAACACGGTCTGCCCTGCTATTTACCCATAGCTGGGGGGAATCACGGAAGTGAATATAATGAATTCGAACTCAGCTCTTCAATTCCTCAATCTGAGCTGCTATCCATTGCAGCATCGTGTCTCTCTCCAAGCCAAATTAACGTTTCTTATTGAAGTAGAAAGTTTAGAATTTACCGATACGAAGAAAACCCCCCGAAGAACGCATCTGCCAAAGCTAAGTGATGAAAATAACAAAGATGGAAATAATGGTTTGAAGTATGTCATATAACAAACGAAAAGTATGCATAGACACAAAAGACAAAGTAGTAGTTCAAACTGTATTTATTCAAAAAAAAGTAATGATATATTGGGAGACAAAAAAATTTGCCTGGTTTATATTTTAAAATGAAAGTATTTTTTAAATTTTTTTTTATCGACATTAATTTTATATGTGTACTTAGGGAAATGGAGAGTCCAGTTCAAATTTCAGTCTACCCTTCCATTTTCGCTTTAATGACCTTGGAGAAGATATGAATGCATCTATCCCCTCTCCATGTATGGATTAAATAGCAAGATAGACTGGGGTCTGTAGGTTTGGTTGGCATCTAGTCAAAGAAAATGAATTTCAAACAATGTAGATTGCAATAGAAAACAACAACACAGATATTCTCAACAAGATACGATAATTTCCACATATTAAAAGTGGGGAAAAACTATTGAGAGCCAGCACAACCTACTCAGAGAAAAGACAAAAACAATATTTGTCCATTTTTCATCGATTATTTCTTTTACTTAATTTAACGGTGAATAGTTACTACTTCAAATAAATCGCTCGGTTCTCCGGAAAGAATTCATCGTAGAATGGTTACAGACGCTCCAACCAAATATATGGAATCACTTTTGGAGCAGACATTATTTCCGTGAACACTCATGTTCCAGTCGTTGTAAATTGCTATGCCCGAAGAGACATTGCACGTAATTCACACGGAGACCATAAAAAAAGCCGCGTGCACCAGTGGGGATGACCTGGAATTACTCCCGACCGACGAATGGAGAAGCATGTAGCTTCACACCTACATTCGGTTTCCCAAGCGTAGGGGAGATTTTTAAAACACGCTTATATGAAAAACCGCCCTGAGAGATGAGTTGGGAAGTCTCTCGCTGGCACATCGCACGCTTAATTTGGGGACGCCGATTTACGGGCCCGCATTCCAGACTGGCTAAGAGTAATTGTCGAAGTCAGGCGTTAAACAAAATGCAATATTAATGAAATTTCCTGTGATCACTTAAACAGCACAGCCACTCCATTACAAGTGCCTGTTTCCCATTGTTGCGTTCATATAGCGAATCGCACAGGAAAATACGGTTCATAAAATTTTTGCTTAATTTATATGGAAGCCACACACCAAAGTGACTAAGATATATTTTGATGATTGAACTGGATATTTTGAGTATGTTACCTATGTCCTAGGTTGTGCAATATTGATTTATTTTCAAGTTTTGCTTTGGTTTGATTTCTATAAATCCTGAATTTTCTGCCCGACGATGGGGTTATCATTCAGTGGGAAATTTCCTCTTTTGACATGTTCAATTATTGACAGTACTTTCTCTATAATCTGCACGAATGTTATTTTGCGTCTAAATCGCATTTCTATCTTAAAAAAACAAAAACAAAACAAAATAAATGCTTAAAATCTTGTTTACTTTCTTTTATTTTTCAATATTAGATTCAAGAAACCCAAATACGCCAATTTTGTCATTATTTTTTTCTGATATGAAATGGATGCAGATTTGACAGCTGTCAAATTGCAATCAAAAGTAATCTTCCTGAATGAAGCCTGCTGAAATTAAACACCCCCGAAATCAGCTCACACAATAAATACATTTCTTGGTTATCTTAATAAAATATTAGACAAGTTCTGGTAGCGTAAAGTAGGAGCGGTAAACTGAGTTGAAATTCTAACATAATATATTTGGTTTTATGACTGGTTTGTTTTTTACGGTTTCTCAACCCCAGACAGGTTAATTAAAACCAGAAAAATATTTTATATTGAAAGAGATCTTAATAAAATATTAGACAAGTTCGGGTAGCGTAAAGTGGAATCAGCGAACAAAAATGAAATTTTAAATTAAGATATTTGCTTTTATGATTGAATTGTTTTTTTTATGGTTTATCAACCCCTAGAAAGTTGGTTAAAGCCAGAAACATTTTATATTGAAAGAGATCTTAATAAAATATTAGACAAGTCCGGGTAGCGTAAAGTGGAATCAGCGAGCAGATTGAAATTTTAAATTAATATATTTGGTTTTAAGATTGATTTGTATTTTTTACGGTTTATCAACCCCTAGATAATTGATTAAAGCTAGAAGCATATTTTATATTGAAAGACATTTGTAGGGATAATGTTTACTGATAAAAGTCCTACTAATGAACATATAGGTGTGGGTATAAGAGGTGGACTCATACCTTTCACAATGATATTTGCACGTAAGTGAATATAACAAACCCGACTAGAATTAGAACTCGGCTTCTCGATTTACAATTCCGAGTCATTAAGCAATACACCATCCACACACCCATGCTTACAGCACCTGCTATTCCCGAGCAGTCATCCAGCTAGATATCAATTCATCCCATAAGTTCTGTCCGAATATTGAATAAAGAAAACAAGTGACCAAATGTTACATTTAATTATAGATTCAATCAACAATGTATCTTCCCTGATTATCTATGACTTCCTTCCATCTATTAACAAGCTTACTAATTCCATTACTGTAAATTTCTTTTGGCTTTGATTCGAAGAACTCACAAATGTCAGTTTTAACCTCTTCCTGTGTTACAAAAGCTGTTTCTTCCAAATGATTCTGTAAGCTACGAAACAAATGGTAGTCTGAAGGAGCAAGAGCGAGAGAATAAGGTGGATGAGGAATTTTCTCCCAACCAAGTTCTTCGATCTTTTGTGACATGATTTTTACTGTGTGGGGTCGCGCATTGTCCTGATGAAACATCACCTCATTTCGATTCACTAGAGCAGGTCTTTTTTTCCTCAAAGCTCGGTTCAAACGCCCTAATTGCTGACAGTATATTTGAGCATTAATTGTTGCATTAGGTGGTAAGAATTCAAAGTGGATTATTCCTTGGCGATCCCACCAGATTGAAAGAAGAACCTTTTGCCCATGAAGTTCCCTTCTCGGCTGTGGCTGACATCCTTCCCCTTTACCAAGCCACTGTCTACGACGCTTAACATTTCGATAAAAGATCCATTTTTCGTCGCCAGTCAAAAATCTATCCAAAAAAGATGAAACAAGTTGGCGAGAATGGAGAGAAGAGCAGATGTCAACTCGGGATTTTAGGTTGTTTTCAGACAATTCATGAGGCACCCATTTTCCAAGTTTAGGAACTTTTCCAAGTTGTTTAAGATAACGATGAACAGTTGTATGGTTTGAACTGCGAACCACTGCCAATTCCTCAACTGATAAAGCAGGATTTTCTTCAAGGGCTGCTTCAAGAAGCTTTTCATCAAACTCAACTGGACGCCCGGCTCGATCTTCATCTTCAACGGTGAAATCTCCACCTCTGAATTTTGCAAACCATCTTCTGCAAGTTCTTTCATTCACACATTCCTCTCCATAAACTGAGTGAATGTTTCTAGCCGCTTCGGATGCTGAGTTTCCTTTCTTGAACTCATAAAGCATTATGTGCCTCAAATGATTCTTGGGTACTTCCATGTTAGCAAGGTTTTAATCAAACAAAATTTAATTTTATTGCTCTGTGAAATAAAATTTGATCAGTTTAAATGCATCTAAACATAAAAATAATGTTCAACTCCATTAGACATTATAAAATACTCTTTAAATTTCGTTCATTTTACAAAAAGGTAACATTCAGACAGAACTTATGGGATGACTTGATACTTACAAGTCCCGACGTTGCTTAACTTCGCTGATTGTTCAATAATTAGTGTTTCAACGTGATATGCCGTTGATTAAATTCTCTTGATTAAATAAACCAGGCGTTCTAACCTTGGATGCCAGCCAGTCTAGAAGAAGGAAAACTTTGAATTTAAAATCCTGGGGACGTCAGTGGAAACCAGTATCTTTCACTGGATGTCATAGCGGTTTACATACATTACAGAAAATTACATTATCGTTCTGCTGAAGAGATATGGCATTTAAAAAAATGCTTCGCAATAGAACCAGCTAAATCAAACCTAGTTATATTTAGAAATTTAAACTATGATAAGTTATTTAAAATTATTTGATTTTCGATTTTAACGCCAGGATTTTAATTTTTGTTCACACCTGCGGTCCAGTGACTGTGAGAGAAGGTATCCTTTCTGTTTTCGTATCAAGGTAAAATAAAGTAATTGTATCTATGCCAAGAAGTTACAGCAATTCACAGATAATAAAAAAAAAACAGAACCAGTGGAGAGGCTTGATCACTTACGTTTTTGAGTGACATGGCATTAAAGAAAGGAAAGATAAATTATTGCATACATTCAAATAAATTATTTCAACGTCTGATTTGAAAGTTTTCTTCATTCTCTTTATTTATATGCATTTTTCATCAACCTAATGAAGTTATCTCCCCTTTCTAATGTTTTCTTTATTTTGCTCAGAGAAAATATCAATCTTACCATAATGGAAAGCAAGTGGAGTTAATATAATTCAGTACCATGCGTGATACACGCTTAGGCGATCATGTATCTTTCGATATATGCTGGACGAGGTAGATATTTTCCCGCAGTAGGTTGCCATTTCTTTCTGCAGTAGTCCACTTTCCAGGGCTCTAGAACCCGGTCTGTCCTGCTATTTTCCCATAGCTTGGGGGAGAAGAAGAGGATTTATAACTTTCTTAAGGATATGAGCACGTAAAGTGAATGTAATTGATTCGACTGGGATTCAAACTCAGATCTCCGATTCTTAAACCCGAGCTGCTATCCTTTACTCCACCGGGACTCCTTCCCGTGTAATCTCTGAAAGAAAAAAATGTGAAGTTTCGAGAATAAAGAGAACACGATATGTTATGCCGCATTAGATTCACCCACTTATAGTACACAACGTAATCTCTATATATATTAGGTTGGTGCAAAAATAATATCGTTTTTTGACGTATTTTTAACGTCAAAAAACGATATTATTTTTGCACCAACCTAATATAATACGGCGCGCACGCACGCACACACACACACACACACATATATATATATATATACACATTTTTTGTGTGTCTAGCAACTGAGGGGAAGTGTGCGATTTTTTGTGTGGGTAACAATCGTGGAGAAACGTGCAAAATAACAACGACCCATCGCCCAAATTCAACTTATATTTGGTTTTGAAAAGTTGAGAGAATTTTAATTAAATAAAAATTGTGCGAGGCAGACATAAGTTTCTGGTAACATTAGTCGCGATGAATATTTGTTTTACGAATTTAACTATATTTTATTTAAATTAATTTTCGCAAATGTAAGGCTTGCTATTGTTTTTGCTTTAATAAAACTTAATTTTAAATTATTTACTTTTTTCATCTCAGTAAAAATAAACCAAAATAACAATGAACTTTATTTTTTAAAGACTGAATAAAAATTATTTTCCATAAAATAAATAAATTATTTTTTCGTGTAATATTTTTAGAGTGCACGGAGACCCCTACGCCGGCCTGGTCTGGACTAATTCAAAATATTTTCATTGAAATTTGTTTTTGTAAAGTTAAAAAAGAAGAATTGATATTAAGTTTCATTTTTAAAATCTGCAATAATGAATGAATAATAAAATGTTTAAATAATTACACCCCAAAATCCGTAAATAAATTCATGAATATAGAACATTTAAAAATATATATAGCGTTTCGAAATTCTCAGCAAAATTAAAAAAGTAAAAACGACCGGAATAAGAATTATTCCCGTTCGTTTTTAATTTTTAATTCTGAGAATTTCGAAACGCTTACATGACAAAAAATGGATTCTAATATAATTATTACGGATTTTTAATTTTAAAATATCTTCGCAAATACAAATCATAATTTTTTTTGCCCAAAGGTAGGTTGGATGATACTGAGCTTATTTATATATATATATATATATATATATATATATATATATATATATATATATATATAGTCGTTAATTATTCTATGTTATAATTCGGAGCATATCTTGTGGAATTGTTACTATAGTAGGACGTGAAATAAGCGAGACTCTGAAATTACAGATTGAATCTACGGACTGTCAAGGATTACTCGGGCGTTCCAAAGTTTACATAAAAAGTATTGTGCTTTTGGAACTTTTGCAGTAAACATAATTTTGATTGTAAATGATATAACATTTATGAGGACAATATATGGATATCTTTCCTTAGGTGTTTATAAATTGTTTAATTATTAATGGTAACAACAAACTATTTTAAATTACAAAATTGTATTTGGATTAAACGAAAATTACTTACAATATGATACATATTACATATAATACATACCTTCTTTTGACAGCACAGGTACACTAATTGTAAATAATCCATCTCAGAAATTCAAGCAGAAACTGTCACTCCTTCGTATATCTGTCTAGTGTTATCTACTTACGATATTTATTTTTCAAGACGATATATCTCTAGGGACAAATCTACACCTGCATATTAAATAAATGTTTCAGTTCGAAATTACCTGAAGATTATCTGGATCTGCAGACACCTGAAGAATTCTAAAGGGCATAAAAGCTGTAACAATGAGGATAATTTCTTACAATGAATCCCGAAACACAGACACATCACATTTAGCACTAACCCTAATCCCTATCTTCAACATAGACGAGGATAAGAGTTCTAGAAATTCAGACTGCAAATCTTCATCCATCCTAAAAATTCAAACAGAAACTTGTGCCCCTTTTAACAGCCGTCTAGTGCTCTACCCCTTTTTTATATTTATTTTCAAGATGCGATGCCCCCACCGCCCAGGCACAGAAGAAGGATAAACAATATAACCCTGCAGATTAATTAAATGGTTCAGTTCGAAATTCCCTAAAGTTGCCGATACCTGAAGAAGGTCAAAGTGCGCAGCAGCTGAATCTGAAATATTAGGTAGGTGCAAAAATAATGTCGTTTTCTCACATATGTTGCTATGTGAGAAAACGACATTATTTTTGCACCAACCTAATAACAGCACATGTGGGGATATTGGTTTAACGGAGAATAGCGTAAATCATCAACACTCATCTCAGAAATTTAGACAGAAAATTGTATTTCTTTGTATCATGCGAAGCATGTCAGGCTGTCAAAACCTTCCTCTCTTTACTAAACTCACAGATTGATTTCTGCTGTGTGATTCTTGCTGAGAAACAAACTCTACGTATTATTGTCGCTTATTGTCTTCTGCTATGCGACCACATTACAGTCATAGTTTTCGCGCACAAATCACATTTAGAAGCGCGAAACGCACCCATAGAGCCACGCCATATCTTGACTTGTACTTACCTTCAGCTGCATTCAGCTGCCTGTCACCTAAGCCATGGAATCAACAAGTTTAGCGAACGGGTTTATCGATCTGTCGATTTTAAGATAATGAACCTTCGCTCTTGGAGATGAACTGTCCATTTATCCATTTGCCCAACGAGCATACCATATCGCTTCTGGTCTGATGTTCTGAACAATTGGCCGTGAACTGACGCAAGGCATATTTCGATTCGAAAATGGTAAGAGTTTCTTTTTTCTTCTTCTTCTTCTTCCTTTATTTTTGGTACTGACAGACAGAATCACGCCCCTAGCATTACAAGTAATATATAAAATGAAAGCATTCTGACAATAGAGTGATATCGATTTTCATCTTTTTTTCTTCTTCTTCTTCTTAACTTTAGAGCAAAGATTCATACTTCAGACATGTCGAACGAGGATAGTCGCGGCTTGATTTTGTCTGCAGGCCATTTCGCATAGAGTTGATATTTTGACGCCTTTCGTATGAAGAAATGGACGAAAATGCAAGCAGAAATCAATAACCAGTATGATCGTCTCCCCCTCTTTTTCAAACATCGCTTGAAGTTCTCCTTCCCGCCCCTGATATATTTTTATTTTCTATTGCGCATTTGTATATAGTTTATTTGGGTTGATTCGTTCGTCACTTCTTTTAATGTATCTTATTTTTCTCTTCTCTCAGCTTTATAAAATAAATGAATGGCTATTCACCTCACAAGGTTAAATCACAACGAAATATACGTGATCTTTTGACATTTATACATCGCCTCAATATTTTATCACTGTTCTTATTGTAAGTCTTCTTTTTTTTGTGACAGTTGCAAAGCTGGCCGATCAACTCACATCTTTAACGTTTATTTTTTTTTATCTTTGAATTAAACTGTGAAAAAAAAAATAACTATGAGAAAAAGATTGAACAGTCAGGAAATCAAAAATATTCCCCCTTTTAATCGATTGATTTTTTTTCCCCATTTCTATTTGCCGACGCCTGTAGCAAAACGGCATGATTTTGCTGCTGAACAATACCAGCTTTAGGAATGCGAGATTAGATTTATCTAAATTAAAACCGGTGATTATGACAAAGGTGCGTACATAAGTCCTTTTTATAAGCATTTTCTTAGTTCGATAGAAGGATACAATTCTGGGACACACTTCGAAGTTTGAACTTCCTACAGGTGTAACAGGTGTGACAAAATTGCTAATCAATATCCGATAGCGAAGTGCCGAAAGGTATTGACGTACCTTTTTTTATGTACTATGTTCCTTCAAATTTATTATACGGGTTGCCCCAAAAAATCTTTAGAAAATTCCAAATAGTCATTAAAAAAAAAATTAAAAGTGGTGGTGACTAAATTTTTTTTATAATTATATGTTACTATTAAAGATATTTTAATGATATTAATAGTTTTATGATCTGTCAGCTTTTCTGAGATGAGATATTGTAAATATTTCTTCATCTTTATTGTCATATGCAGGATGTTTCGGCCGCTCTAACCTCCGGCCATCTTCAGGTGATACACGTTGGAATTTCGAACCGAACCCTTTATTTAGTCCACTGGGAAAGATTGTTCTTGTTCCACGTGCCATGCCTTTTCTGCATATCTCAGTTTCAATTATTTCCCTTTAGTTACTCGACTCAATGATTGTGTTCACCTCTGCTGTAGCGAGGTATTGAACTCAGAACTCTTTGGATCAAATCACTCGATTACTTCAACCAACCTTTTTATAGACTTGGAGAGTTTATTTACTAAAGGGAAATTTGAAATTCCAACGTATATCACCTGAAGAAGGCCGGAGCGTACAACGGCCGACATGTCGTGAATCTGACAATAAAAATGAGTACAAAAGTTCGAACAATGCAGATGCAATAGCTTTATTTTTATTTTTATTTTTATGTTTCCGACCGCAATTAATTTTTAAGTTTCAGGCTGCAATTAAAGAATTACCTGGAGTTACCCTTAAAATCGGATGTCCTCCCTGAAATGAATGGGGATCATATATATATATATATATATATATATATATATATATATATATATATATATATATGCATTAACTGTTTGTACATTGTTTTGATGTGGTTTCGTTTGATTTACGGTATATCAACCTCAATGGGTCATTTAATGTCGACCAAAGTTTCATTGATCGTAATATTTTTTTTCCAAAAATCCATTTCTGGAAATATTCCTTCTTACAAAAAATCCATTTCTGGTAATATTTTTTTTCCTTCAAAAATCTATTTCTAGTAATAATTTTCCATTCGCTGGTAATTTTTTTTTTTTTTTTTTTTTTTTTTCAAAAAATGTATAGCGAGTAATTTTTTTTCTTTCAAAAATGTATTGCTGGTAATATTTGTTTTTTCCAAGAATGTATAGTTTGTAATATTTTTTTCAGAAATGTATTATGGGTAATATTTTTTTACAAAGTATTTCTGGCATTAAAACCTATTTTTACATTTTCATAATATTTTGACCCTAGTTTCGGAGTTTATTTGTCCATAGCTGGGACCCTAACAGGTGCTACCACCCTGGGTTAGGGTGGACCTGGGAATACCAGCAATTAAGAAGTGGTTCCATGCTCCTCAAAACCTCCTGATCAAAGGCTTTGCTGTCGGATATAGTTTCTCGTCTTACCCAGGACGCGGATGTAGTTTATCGTCATACCCAACACGGGTTTGTAGATGGAGTTTATATTCAGCAGTATCCAGTTTCCGTTGTAATTTTAATAAATGTTTCTATTTTTTCTAATGACTTTGTGGACATTCCGCATTTTTTCTGGTCTGCGAACACAAAATAAATTTCTTTCTCGCAGACAACAAAAATAGAATAAAAATTTTAAAACTAGTATCTTTTTAGTCATTTTTAATGAAACCTGCTTTGGAGAGGGGTTTCTGTCCAAATACACAATTATATGCATGAGGGTGAAACGGACAGAGAGGCAAGATAGATGAAGATTTTTCTCCAATTTATTCAGAGAATCTTTTTCTGTGACATATCCTTTCAGTACTTTGGCGATCATGCCTCTCAACAATATCACGTCCTTTGTCGCTCTGCTATGGCCAGGTATTGAACTCAGAACTCTTTGGGTCAAGTCACTTGATTACTTCAACCAACGCTTTTATCCACCGTGTCCTTGAAGATTTGAGTTACTAAAACGAAATTCGAAATTCTAACAAAAAAAACTGGAGCGTAAAACGGCCGAAATGTCGTGAATCTGACAATAATGATGAGTACAATAGTTCGAACAATGCAAATAATGTTAATAGTTCTATTAATATTTTATTTTTTATTATTTTATATTTCAAACCGCAATTAATGTTGTCTTTATGTCTTAGACTGCAATTAAAGAATTACCAGGAGTTACCCCTAAAATCGGATGTCTCCCGATACTTTTCCAATTTATTCAGAGAATCTCCTTTTATGTGACATAACTGTTCAAAACGTTGGCGATCACAGCTCTCAACTATATCCTGTCCATTGTCGCTCTTAATAAATTTTGTCTATTTCTTATCTCCCCTAAACCTTTTTTCTGCCATACATTTACAAAAACTCGTTATGCACTGCCTTCTTCTGTCCGTGAGTGTCAAACTTCCAAAGCATCTTTCCTCATTATCTGCTCTAGAAATTTCAACCGTCTCTTTCTGATGTTGGATAATGACAATAATTCATCGTAAATTCTAGTTCATAGCAATAATACCAGCTGAGCACTTCCACGTCGGGTAATGGTTAGCAAACTTGTCTCTCTAAATCAATTACGACTGTGTATTGAGATCAATTCACTACTCAGTGCTCCATACGTTCAACCTTGTGTCACATCTAAACTACACATATGAAATCACCATTAGCTCCTCGACGTGGTGTAATGCTTAGCAAGCTTGTCTCTGTAGATCAATTACGACTGAATAGGCAGTTAGATCCTCACTGGGCTCTGCATACTTTTAGCCTTGTACCACATCTGGGCTACATTAAATCGACATAGTAATCTCACCAGGCAATGATATATATATATATATATATATATATATATATATATATATATATATATATATATATATTAATGACAGTGATGATAATATATAAATAATTAATATTTTTTTAAAGATTTTCATGTGGAGGTTAGAAGTGTCTCCACATAACGTTCTGAGGAACGAATTTTCGAATATTTCAAAGAAGTCTAAAAATATATAAAGTTTCATCCGGGGAAGATGGTGATGATGATTAATTCTCAATCGAATTGGCTTCATTTCTAAAGAATTCATGAGCCATATTTTATATACTTGTAAAAGCATCTTTATTGAATCGATGCCAACAGCAGCTATGTGATTTGATTGGCAGTAATCGTAGGTCAAAACAATCGACTGACTGATGACAATCGAATTACGATTAATGAAAATCGGTTTTCACCTTTTTTTTTTCTTTTCTATCTTCTCTTTTTTTCTTTTCTCTTTTCAATCTCTCTCTCTTATTTTTTTTTTACTGTGCTTTCTTTTTCGAGCAGTAATCATTTTCCGACATTAAACATTTGAAGGAGGCTTTCACGGCGCATGTCTGCTAATGTCAGATGTTAATAACAACTATATTTCCGGTTGCAAATCATTGTCGTCAAAATAATTATTGAATAATTACAAGGAGACGCTTTGGCGCATGCGTTATATTCCCGCCAAAAATCAATAACATTGGTTACAGCGGAAATTACAATCATAATTACCTCTCATTTGAAACGATAGACCAAGATTACATCTATAATCACATTTCTCACAGCATTTAACAAAAGACTGACTTTCTTTCGCTTATCGTTTTCTTTTCTGGTGGATGCAAATTACATACTATAATCAAATCTGCAACAGAACAAAGAGAAAAAGTAAATGGACATATTGGTTATGTTTCTGAAAGAAAGTATTTTGTTTGAATGTAATTAACAAAATTAAGCTAGACTAAACTGAAGACAATGATTATAATATGAAATCATTAATTATAAAATTTTACATATATATAATATAATTTTATTCCAAAGGGGAATACTTTTAGCGATAAGTTACCGAAAAAAGAAAAACATTGGGGATTTACTTTTGAAGAGGTGATAAGTTGGAAGTTGATAATTTGAATGCGATCGAATTGAATTGGTGGGGGATGTGCAGGTTATGTAATTCCTATCAACATGGGTAGTGGTAGCGAGAAATCGAGTTCAATTCTCGGTCCTGTCTGTTGCATTCGTTTTTGCACAAATATCTTTGGAAAAAAAAACAAAAAAAACCCCCAGAAATCTGTCACATCTTCTCCCGACCCCAATTATGGATTAAATAGCAGAGCAGACTGAGTTTTCTAGCAAAAGTTCGCAAGCAGTCTAGGAAAAGGAAAATTTGGATTCAACATCACCCTGAAGAGGAACAGGCTCCGTTAGGTTAATACTCAATACGATATGTAATAAGAAAAATAAATAAATATATATATATATATAATTATGTCTACTGTATTTTAAATGTCCTGTTTAAAATCCCCGCCGTAAGAATGTACTGACTCATGGTGCAAACGATTTGCTTAGTGCCTCATGGTACTAACCAAATGATAAAATCCTTGATAGTACTAACCAAATGATAAAAAGTTCCATGGTACTAACGAAGTGATAAGATGTTCCATGGTACTAACGAAGTGATACGTGCCACATGGATCTGAAGAAGTGATAAAAAGTTCCATGGTACTATCGAAGTGTAAATATCTGAACAAATAATAAACAAACGTGTATATAAAATGTTATTTGCTCCAATCGGGATTCAAAAGGTTAAATTATCTTGGTATCATGTTAATATGTCTTCTCATATCTCTCATGGACACTTACTGTCTCCTTGAGAGTTTATATAACCCCAAGAAAGCGTTAGTGTCCACATTGAGATCAAGCGCTATACGTGACACATGCTAGGGTGATTATATATCTTTCGATTCATGAAAAGGTTACGGTTACATCATGTTGGAACACTGGCTCACGTAAAATCACCAAAGTTAATCAATGTCGAGCCTGTTGAGTAACGAGATGGGTGACCGCTTTCCCAAGCGGTCAGCCATCTCGTATACCAGATGCTTTAACTTTGGATGTGCGGTTGGCGTAATGAATAACGGCTCGGAATTGTTAAAAGTTCATTTGGATTCATTATATTCACTTACGCTCAAATACTCTGGGGAAGTGTATAAATCGACCACTTTTCCCCAGCTATGGGTTAATTAGTAAGATGTGTATCAATAAATCATTATTATCTCAAAAATGTTACAATCTAAAAATATTTTATGGCTTTACATAACCAACAAAGCCGTAGAAAATGAATCAAACAATCGAATTCCGACTGACTAAGCAGAAGATTATCCTCGGTAGGCTGCCATATTTCGGTAAACTGGTTCCCAATCAAGGCTATGTGTCCCAGTCTGTGCTGATATTCAACTCATAGCTGGAGGGAGAAGATCTGGTTTCATATCTTTCTCAACGGAATATTCTATGAGACCAACTCTGAGAAACGTTACATATGAAGAAGAAACAACAATCTTTTTAATAAATCAGTTGATTTTTTTCGTGATTGATTAGATTTTTTACAGTTTATCGACACTTTTTGGATTATTTAAATCTGAAATATAATTTACATGGTAAGAATAATCATTTTTCTGAGTGAATATTGCATTAACAATATATTTTGAGGCGAAAACGATTTTTTTCAAATACAAGTTCTACCATTTAACCCACAGCTGGGAGAACAAATTGATTCATAACTTTCCCGAGAAACTTGTCTATCTAACCATCTTTAACAAAAAATAGGAATTACAACGAAGTATCAATCTATTTAATGAATCAATTGAATTTTTGTGAATGATTAGATTTTTTTACCGTTTATCAACAATTTTTGGTTGTCTAAATCTGAAACATATTTTACATAGTACATCTTACTTTTTGAGTGTGATTACTTGTTATATACCGTATCTATGAACACTAATGGGTATGTCCCAGTCCTTATAAATATGTTGAACACTATTGTAAGTGGGGGTAATGTGCTAAGTAGCCCACCACTAGCAGTGGTTTACCTACTTCGCGCAGCTGGCGAGTATTGTATTTTCTTGATGTTATAAACATTACCATTTCATTTCCAACCTCCGTTTCGGTTATTTCTCATTCAGTAACATTTTCTAGGTTACAAAAATACTTTATTAACAGTTTTTTTTTTCTTTTTGAGATAATGATTTTTTTCATCTTAGTATCCTGTCAAAATTATAGCATCCTCCCATAGTTCTCGTGAACACACAGGCAGCCACCTTTCGATTTATCCCTATGTATGCAAAATATTTCCCTCAATATACTGCCGTTTCTTTCTACGGTAGACAGGTTGCCAACTAAGGCGATAGGACCCAGCCTGTCCTGTTATTTAATCCATAGCTGGGTGGAGAGAAGAGATGCATTCATACTATTCCCAAGGGTATGTGCGCGTAAGAAATCCTACTGTATCTATAAAAGTAACGTATAAACAAAAAATATATTAAATAATTGTCGGACTTAATCCATTTCATCACACACACACACACATATATATATATATATATTTCCGCATAGATTATACCTGTAAAGGAAAAAACATAATAAAAAGACAAGAGGAAAACCTATTCATAGCTGATGCGTTTCGTCCTATGGGGGACTTGAAACGCGTAGGTTAAGAATAATTTTCCCACTTGTTTTGTATTCATTCATATATATATATATATATATATATATATATATATATATATATATATATATATAGTGGGTGTGCGTATTTTCTCCTCTGGTGATTGAAAGATCAATTAATTTTTCGCTTCTTATTTTAAATTTCATTAAAGTTTTGTCAAATTCATGCATCCATATTTTATTTTGATAACGAAATAAGCTGAATCATCAGGTCTCTTTTGATAACACCTCAGGTTAGATTAGCCGAAGACTCAATTTCAATGATATGTGGAAAGGGACATTTTGTTATGCTAATATTCCATACAAGAAAATCAGAAGTCAAAATTCTCAAGACTTATTTTCTTTTTACCATTTTTTTGTATTTTTCTAGCAGAATGGTATATATTGCAAGTTCAGCTTCGAGGCAAGGCATAGTCTGTTAGCCATATTTTATCCTTTTATTACTTCCATAAATTCTCTCCGTATTTCCGAGATGAGGAAATATCATCATTATTATTATTTATTTATTTATTTATTTTTTTTTTTTGAATTGGTACCATCATCATGATTCGTACAGTTAAGAAGTTTCGACCTTTACACTGTACGGCTTTCTACAGGTTTCTGTCATATTCAAAACCGTTCTCTTACTTTGATAGTATTATTATTATTATTATTACCACATTCTAACTTCTATATAGCCAATGCATATATCCATAAATCCATATGGGCATATACTTTATTTAGTACTATCATTAATCTAATATAAGGTTTAAGAGCCACTCAAGTTAGAGATTTACTATTAAAACAATAATGAGGAATAAGTGGTGTGATGAGAATGAAAAAGGGTGTGGTAGGATGGGGACGATAGAAAACGACTCGCCTTGGCTTGAATATCCAAGGGGCAGGGGCAGGTGTAATGTTGGTACTATAAATTTATTGTTTAGGTTTTATTTCAATTTCAAGGATGAAGACTTATCATTATTTACATTCGGACTATTGTCCTCATCTTTGTTATTTCTATCACAGCGTTTTGACCGTTCTGCCCTCCGGACATTGCCACGTGCTTCTTGGTCCGAGTAACCCCTAAAGAATTTCAGACTGAATTTTTATGCCATCTTAGTCGTTCTGTTGTACACGTTTATGGATATATCGTTTTTAATATATTTTATTGTTTTACAATATTTATATAGACACAAAAATTTAAGTAAATGTTCTGTTTTATAATAAATGTTATTAACAACATTTACCGGCCTGAAAATCCGAGAAATTGTCATAGAAAATATGCGACCTCCTTTGTAGCTAAACTGGTATAGCACTTTAGGCCATATGACGGTTTCGTGTAGGATACAGGCTCGATTCTTGTCGGAGGACGCATATTTTCTATGAAACTTTTTCGGGCGTTCAGGCCGGTTCATATTGTTTATTGTAAACAGAACATTTACTTAAATATTTATATCTATATAAATAACGTATAACAGTAAAATATATTAAAATAAGTGTCGAACTTTGTCCATTTCGTAGTATACATCGTTTTGTTTTTTATTTAGTACTGGGCAGTTATTAAAAGGCTGGTTCTTGAATTTTCTGACACAATAATGGTGAGTTCAATCGCTGGACCGGGTAGTGCAGAATTAAACTCAGTAGAATAACTGAATAGAATTAAATAGGAACAAAACGAGATATCCCTAGACATGGACAGTAGAATGAGAAGTTACACCGTAGATAAAGCATTCAGTACGAAATTACATGGATTCCTAGATAACCGATGACGACAGGGGGCTCAACGGTCGAAACGTTTTAATAGTATCAACAAAGATGAGGAAAGTAGTCCGAATGTAAATAATCATTTTTTTTCTTGCTTAAATACTCTTTTAAAGTGTTTCTGTCCTAGTCCTAATGTGGTTATAATACTATGGTTTTTACAATCAGGTTGAGAACACCTGTTTAAATACATCAGTGTGTAATAATAATATTAATAATAATAATAATAATAATAATAATTTCTCATCTCAGAAATGAGTGTGGCATAATGTTGTTCTGATATTGAGAAAACTAGGAATTTCCTTTGTTTCTGCTTATTTCTTAATTCAAACGGTTGATCTTTCTTTTTTTTTCTCGTTGAAAATGGGATCGAGAGCATGAAACTCGTATGTTCGAATTTTAAAGATGTTTTCAAATCGAAATCACAGATCGATTCCTTGAAAGTTAAGTTAAAGTTTCAGAGCAAAAAAAAATTAATAATAATAAAGGCTCTTTTGTTTTTCTTCTGTTTCGAAATCAACTGATGAAAATCAAAATTAACTGAGGGCTTTCTTAGAATCTCTGATTTTAGCAGGTCTTGTACTCGACCTGAATTAAATTGTATAAATAATTTAATTTTTCCAAAAACCTTTTTACGAGTGAAATACTTTTTTTAGTTAAAATGTCCCGAGGCTAAGCAGCGTTTCGGAGGATTCAGAAAAAAACTCCGAAAACTCATTATTTTGTAGGATTTCATACGAATAGGCATGGTTTCCTATTCGAAATATAGTCTCATATACCGGGTGTAAAAGCAAAATTGTGCAAATCGTATAACAGCATAATTGACCAATTGTTAGATTAAAATCTGAACCGTTGTATCTTAGAAATGATTAAACATATCTTACTGAAATTCTACGAGGTTTTTATACAGTGTAACCCGGATATAAGAGAAATTTTTTGGTCCCATATTAGAACCTGTGTTAATGTATATAAATTAGACCAAACCCTGATATAAGTGAAACCCAGATATAAGAGACTTCTTCTCCGGTCCCGACAACTCTCTTATATCCGGGTTCCACTGTAACACTATTGGAGTCTACTTGAATAATAATGTATTTAGCTCTAAGTTGAAATAATGATCCCTCTTTCTGTTTATTCATCGTTTTCTTGATGGTTCTTCAATGGACTTTGAAAATAGAAACCAGAATATGAATGTTTGTACCATTACTGAAGTCCTGAAGGATTTTTTTCCTCTCACCATTGCTTATTTGAGAAGATATAGTGAGGCTGACACAAAACGATTTTAAACTATTCTCTTTCTAGCTGAATAACTCAAAGGGATTTTTAGTAATTCTTACAAAAATAGTGCCAGGATGGTTAAACGTATTATCTGAAAACCTGAAAATTAAACTCAATTAATTTAGTTGTGTTTTAGATATTAAACATTTTGTGGGATGAACAATTATCCCATGCTGCTACACGATTTGGACGATTTTTCTGTTACACACGGTAATTCCTACCCGGTTAACTCCTTGTCAAAGTTTGAAGAAATACTAATTTCTTTATCTTGGATATTCTTGTTCTGATAATGGACAAGACACAGTTTCGAAACAATTCAGATATAGCGATGAAGGTGTTAAGAACAAACATTACCATGTAGCCGCAAACGATTTATGTTGAAAGAAATTTCTTCATCTTTGAGCTGGGAAGAGTTCCATGCCTATGGGGAAATGGCGGTGGAAGGTTGAGGTGATGTCTGGCGAGACATTTCTTTAACTTGGGCCTTCTTTTGCTACGAATAGGACAGAGATTCTATTAGGTTGGTGCAAAAATAATGACGTAATAATGTCGTTTTATGACGTATTTTTTAACGTCAAAAAACGACATTATTACGTCGTTATATTTGCACCAACCCAATAGATAATTTTTAAGCCATGATGAAGGCAGTAACACAGGAGCTCATTCTCGAGCAGTTGACGAGCTAATTTGCCAACATAGTGCCACAAAAGAATAATCTGGCTCTAAATAATTACAAAAATATATTTATACAACGTTATTGCATATGGACTTTATATTTGATGGTTTCTTATGCGTCATAATGTGACCTTCTTCTCCAGAGTTGTCACATCCTTTGTCTTATTCAAAACCGCTAAACTTATGTACTGCACAATTTTTAGATTTTCTGATGTAAGCATATTCGTGTCGTAAGATTAAGGGAGGTAACTAAGTTATTACGATGTCTATCTATTTTTTAAAAAACTATTTAAAGCTATTAGTTAAAACATAGATATTTTAAAACTATCTACTCTAAATATTTTAAAACTGTTATATTCCGTGCTAAGGGAATAAATACTTAACACCAGATGGATACTAGAAGAAAGGTTTTATTGTACACAACCAGTACAATATGCAATATGGTACAGTTAGACACACAGGTCAATCTAGTAGTGAGTGCCACTAATTGGAAGGTCGGACGTGCTTGCGTCTTCTCTCCCCCACCCTTAATATTTAACAGCCCCACCACCACCACCACCGCCACCACGTGGGATTTATGTTAAACAAAATCAATAAGTTTCAAGTAATGGAAAGATAAAAGTTCGAGAAACGCTGGTCTAACTAACGGAACTTGTTGGAGTGTGGGTTCGAAAATGAAGAATTACAGCAGAAATTCCATGACACTGAGTGTCGCCAACGTAGAATGGCACTACCGAAAAACAAAGAACTTGAAGAAATAACACAAACCGCACCGTTGGAGGAGTTTCAAAAGCAACAACTAAAATGGACAGTATATGTAAATCGAATAAAAAATAACAACAAAATCAAAATGCTGACAATACACATTACTTTAAACAAAAGGTTAGGAAGGAAGCCTCTATCAATAAGAGGAGGAGCGCTAAAAATGGACGTGAGAAACCTATTTTCTAGGAAAACAGTTTTAAGGGAAATTTTATTTAAAAATTTCAACCGAGAGTAAAACAATTTCTTCGCATAATGAATGCTGCATATTTCCTTAGAAGGAAACAACTAATGTCACCATTATGATTATTATTTATAGCTATTTCAACATCATTTCCTACATCTTTGTACTTTTAAAAACTTTTTTATCCATGGATATATATATATATATATATATATATATATATATATATATATATATATATGATATTGTAGCCTCTGTCTGTCTGTTTGTTAGTTATCGAACTCTTCCTAGGGTTTTGGAGATAGACCCCCATAACCATATATATATTATGAAACTACGTTATCCAGAGTACTTGGCCAAGTATATTTTATTTTGATCAAAGACGGTCCCCGGGTTGGGTGCAGGGTTTGACAAACTCCTACTGATTTTTTTTTCCTTTGACACAAATTAGATATCAGTCTGAAGAAGGGAACAAATCCAAGGGTACTTGGATAGGTATATTTCATTTTGATCAACTGTGGTCCCCCCACAACCACTCCCACTGAATTTTTTTCCTTTACATTTAAACTAAACTTAAATTTGTATAAGAGAAAGACTACTATCCAAAATATAGTAGGAGAAAGCCAGAAGATGGAGGTCACATCGGCAAGATCATTTAGTAATATTGCAATGCATCATATTTCTCCACAAAGTATAATAATGATTTAGAATCAATCAGCATTTTCTTACAAAAAATGTGTGACGCAGCAAGGCGCAAGTAAGTCGGCTCGTAAGTATGATATTCCGGAGCTTTAAAATGTTTTAAATATTTCTGTAATTATATGTTAGTTTGGTTAATGTCCACAGATGCAATAAATATTGGTAATTCATTGGATGCCATAGTATTTGTTCTGTTAACAGATGCCCTTTATTAGTAGGGTTGATAAAAAGTCAAAATATCAAACTGGTTTTCTTTTTATAAATCAAATATTTATATTTTACGTTTATTTTTGATAATATATTTATTTGTAATTTTCGACACGGGCATATTAAAATCTTTAATGGTTTCAATACGTCGATGTAGGCAGAGAGTAGTAAAAGTATCTCTTAGTGACTAGAACGCCGTCGTAATGCCAGAGTAAATGTATACAACATAAATGCATTTCTCGTATCTGGCAAACGTCGATATTGTAGAGTCTTCGCCAGAACGTGACGCCAGCGTGTCAATGCTACTTGTTGACCTTAGGGTAACATGGCGTCAGTTTCAAGCAAACCTTTTAGTGGAGACGTACTCGTTTTTTCTTTTCTTTTCTTTTTTTATTCATTTTTAAGCAAAATTTCTACTGGGGAAGTCTCTGAAACATTGAAAAGAGTTTTAGAAGAAAAGTTTACCAAAAGACATAGATTCTGCTCGTCTGATTAAATTAACTTCTTAAAAGTCCATCTTTGAAAGACGATGAAAGGATTTATTGATTCAATTAGATTATATAATAAAATGTCTTTCACTCGAGAAAGTTGGAGGTGGGTGGTGGGGGATATGTATTCATACAAGTTTGATTGCAAACGCTAGAGAATCTTATATTTTGCATCATTTTAGTTAAAATCAAAGAAACGGTTACCGTTGATTTAAAAAAAAAAATTAAGGGATTTTTTCAATGAATTCCTCAAAGACGAAGAATAAACGTGTACTAATGATAAGATTAACCGTTTCCTTATAAGGAAACATTCGATGTTCATTGACCTAGCAGCCAGTACTATTGTTGTTTGAAATTTATTTAATCATTCTCTTGAAATAACTATTCAGGAAAATAGGCTTCTTATTTCCCACATCAATAATTCCAGTATTGATGGTGTTTTCCTTCCTAACCTTTTGAAGTTGTCTTCAAGGCATTGTAATTATAATGGATGGATGGCCGATTGCATTCCC
Source organism: Acanthosepion lycidas (assembly GCA_963932145.1). Lineage (NCBI taxonomy): Eukaryota > Metazoa > Mollusca > Cephalopoda > Sepiida > Sepiidae > Acanthosepion > Acanthosepion lycidas. The sequence goes on from OZ010572.1 coordinate 124,214,557, forward strand.
GTATACCTGTCTGCTAGACTAACTAACCCCTTTTAGAGACCTTCAAGAACCACTGAGCTAACCCGTAGTTTATACTGCGACCATGCTGAACTGAACTTCCTGCTAGTAGAGACCAAGAGAGAGAGATAACGCATAATATGACTTTATCACCATTTTGAATAAAGCTAGTACACTCAAACGCTTCAGCACGATGGCTTATGGGATCGTTCTAGCAAAAACATCGACAGCTTCTGAACAGTTTACACTACCTAATTTCACTCACAAGGCTTGCGTTAAACTGTGTTACCGTTTTCAGACACTTCCCAGACTAATATTTACAAATTGCCCGTGTAAAGTGTATTTTTTATTTACAGATATTGCATCCAATACAAGAGCCACTCAATGTAGAGGTTTACTGAGGGAGATTATAACGAAGTGAGAAGAAGAATTTAGAGTATTACGAGGGCCAGTGGGATAGATATCAGTTGACCCAGATTGTAGCTGTCAGGGAAGCATTCACTCGTGAGTCGATTCCACAGTTCTGGACAAGAAGCCGTCTGATTGGAACTTGCTTTTTATCAAAGGAACGCGAAGGAAATGGGTATGATTTCCATTCGAGAATACGGCATGGCAGGTCCTCACTGTGAATGCTCGAGCTGTGGATACTAAGGAATGTAACTCGTCCGAACATATGCCAAAATAAAGCTGGCAACATTTCGTATGTGGGATATGGGTTGTAGGGCGTAGAATAATTCATTACACACAAGGCCATATAAGCTCTTTTGAACTCTGTCGTGGCTGGACAGTTAGGGCTGGGCAACTTGCTCGACCTGAACTGATTTTTATAAAGATAGACTATAGCAGCGGTAATTAGGTATATTCTGGAGCGATACGATGAACCAATCTGTTTTTCATCTTCTTTTGTGATGGCACGAATATGTGCGTTCCGTTTGAGATTGGGAGTGACCTTTAACCTCAGTTGGCGTTCGCTATAAGGGGGCTCGTTGTGAGCCTGATCATTCATCAGGATTGTTGCAGGTTTATGATGCTGATAATGTTAAGAGTTTAGTTTTGTACGTATTGAATGATATCAGTCAGGCTTTTCCCCATTGACCCGTGAGAGTTAGCTCAGTAGAAAGATCAGCTGACAGGCACTGATCAGTAAGATATTTTTAGGTGAGTCCACACACTGTGGTATTGCCTACATATATATTTACCATACATCTGCACGTGTTCTTGAGCAGATCGTCAATATAAAGCAGAAATAGTGTAGGACTGAGAAAAATGACTTGCGGAGCGGGGGCCAGCATTGATCTCATGTGCCTGAGAGGACTGGCCGTTAATAGCGATTTTCATAGACCTACCTGACATGAAATGTTTGATAACTGAGAGTATCTTCCACGTTTTACAAATATTTTTATATGAGGAACGCGTGAAAATTCAGAAAGATAAGAATTGACAAAAGTTTGAGAACTTGCTTAATAGAAAAGTATATGTATATGAAATTAATTTTTTTTGAATCGATTTTACCCAAGCAAAGCAGCAAAGCCACGATGATGCAAGGGGTTACAGGGTTTGAAAGAATTAGGAACAGAAATAGTACTGATGAGTGGAAAGAGAAGAGTAAATAGGAAGTCAGTAGATAGCGATTGACATTGCATTTAAATTTTTGGAGATTAAAGCTGCCTGGAAAGCATGTAACCGGAAGAGAGTTCGACAAGCGAGAAGATAAATGGGTGACGAAATGAATGTTGGTGATGAATTCTTCCCCGCCCTCAACACATAACCGACAGACGAGACGTTGTCAGCCTTTCACTGCAATTATTTTGGCAGATGTTTGGACGAGTTATATTCCTTAGTATTAGGTTGGTGCAAAAATAATGTCGTTTTCTCACATGGTAACATATGCACCAACCTAATATCACGAGAAAAATAACTATTAACTATGACACAGTGATGCAACATTTCGGCGGTGGGAAAATACCTGAAGCCGAGATGCCAGAATAAGACCGATTATATTACTGATTTTTCTCTAGATTTTATAAAGGAGCTCAAAGTAAATAACAAGAGCACCGGACCATATTTGGCAGCAATATATTAAGATTTATAGATATGTATATTCTGGTGAGAAAAATTATGTGCACGATACAGGGAATCGACTTTATTAGCAGCTGACCTAGCAATAGATTCAATATAGTATTTCCACTTCATGTCAGTTGTGAACGTTAGCCCGAGAATACGCAACAAATCACTTTCCTGGAGGTTAGCATCAGCCATGCTGATAAAAGGCAGAGAGGGGTCTCTCCGATGATTAATGGAGAGAAGTTTAGTTCTGGAGGGGTTAAAATTAACAAGCCATCTTTTACTCTTTTTAACAACGGACTTGAGGTCGTTTTGGACAACTGCTGCCATTTTGACCTTGGTCAACTGATCAGGTTTACTATCGACACAGGAGTAAATAGTTGTCACCAGCGTAGACACCAAATTGAGAGCTGATGACATCGGGAAGGTTATTAATGAAAATTAAAAACAAAGTAGGTCCAATGATGGAGTCCTGGGAGACACGCGCATTAGTATGAATGTGGCGATTCAGGATAACTTTCATTTCACGATTAGATACGAAAGACTGGAACAATTCAATGTCTCCGGAGATACCTTAACTTTTCAGCTTGTGGAGAGGAACTATATGTCACACCCTGTCAAAAGCTTGGACTTCAACGTTTTTATCTAGAGCATGATAAATATTTTTACTTTGCTATGTGTCTACAGAACCTGGGCGAGTGTACACTCCCCAATCTCCTATCTCGTGTAGATCGTAATAATGTTTGTCTTTTTAACATTCTATCCACTTCCCGTTTCACCACCCGCACGTTCAAGTAGTTGACCCACTCCTTTCCCTTTGTCTCTTTTGCCTGTGATATGTCCTGTGAGTGTTAGATTTTCCAAGTCGTCCTTCCTCATTAGGTGTTCTAAAATGCTCAGCTGTCTCTCTGTTTTTTTTGTTTGTATTGTTTTTTTTTTTTGTTTTTTTTTTTGTTTTTTTTTAACGTGATACTTAAGAGAATAGACCTTCATTTTTGTATTAATCATTTCACCCCAAGTAAGACGGGAATGCAATTAGTACGCAGCGTGTTACAGAGAGAGTAAAGATTAAGTATAGGAAGGATTGAGGAAAGAACAAAAGATAAACAGGATTCAAGAAGATACAAAATGGTGATTGACATTGCATTTATATTATTGTATATGTTGACAAAACTAACCTGCCCGTTGGTCTCGAAAAGTACTTCCAATCTGTGATTGACTTGGGCAGGAAATAGCTTGTAAACTTTACTGCCTCCAAAACGAAACTGCTTTCATTTACCCATCATAGAGAACCCTCCTTGCCTCCCATCATTATGGCTAATACCCAACTCTACGAGAGCGCCTCTATGCGTCTGCTTGGACTCACGCTTTCCACTGACCTGAGGTGGAAAAAACATATTGAATCAATAGCTTCTTCTACCACAAGGATAGTTGGTTCTCTGTGTCGTGCCGGAAGTCTTTACTCGTAAGGGTGCATTCTTCATATTTACAAATCAACCATTCGTCCTTGCAGTAAATACTGCTGCCATATATGGTCTGGTGCACCCGTTGTTCCCTCGAGGTCCTTGACAAGATCCAGAGATGGATATGTAGTGTGACAGGTTCTGATCTGGCATCTCCTCTACAATCTCTTTCTCACGTGCGGTGGCTTCCCTCTGTCTTTTCTACATGTATTTTCATGGCAACTGCTCTGACGTGTCACTGGATCCCAAACTGCATGAATTTAAGCGTGCCACTAGGTTGGCATCTCGGTCCCACCCTTTCACTGTCAAAAGGGTTAAATGTAGCCACCTCTCCTACATCAACAGCTTCTTATCTGGCACTTCACGAGAGTGGAACTCACTTCCTCTTACTTTCTTCCCTGATAGCCATAATATTTAAATATTCAAATGTAATGTCAATCGACATCTTCTGATGCCTTGATCTTGATCTTCGTCCTTCTCTTTATCCTTTCCTCAAACACCCCTCTTTTATCTTGCTCTCACTCTAACCCCTTGCGTGCTACTGGCACTCCTGCTTTGCTTGGGATGATATGCTTAAATAAAAGCATAATGTATTTGCATTTACGAAATAAAAGTATTGAAAATTAAGAAATAAAATGTAATGTCAGTGTTCTGGAATCCATGCCAACTTTAATCAGAGAATAGGGCTATTTGACCATGGAAATTATTTGATAATGATTTATTATAGAAATGCATTACAAATTATTTTATTGTACTAATCATGAATTAAGACAAACTTTAAAGGCAGATTAACGATATTTGCATCATTATTGTAATTTGATACTTTATAAATTCAGCAGTTTTAACTTCTCTGTTTGAATCTTGCTTGTTTCGTTTAAATTTTTTTTTTTAGTAAAAAAAAAAGAATATAGCCTAATTAGCAAATAACATTTCTTGAATTGGGTGGGCGAAAATCGACAACAAATTGTTCTCATTATTTTGGGGGTAGCTTTTCAAGTGCGACGTACAGAAATAAATTCTTCTTTTTTTTTTTTTTTTTTTTTTTTTCGTTTATTTAAAAGAAAATCTAATAAAATCAACTGTAAAAATAATGTTAATTTGATATTTTTACACGAAATCTAATTACTCTTATGTCATTATTCTAATATATTTCCCCGGGCATTTGTTTTATACATACCAGGTTGTTCAACATGAAAATGCCAACGTTTTCAACAATAATAATAATAATAATAATAGTAGCAGTAAAATAATTATTTATTCAGTCCAAATATTCATAATTTTTCTTGCTACTTTACACTTATAACCCGTTATTTCCGAAAGAATTCTTCATTCAAATAATCTATACGCGGATTATAAGCTTCTTTTTCATCTCGGATTGAAGAATCGGAGAGCTGAGTTCGAATTCCAGTTGAATCCACGTACTAATACCCTTGGGAAAGGTATGAATCCTCTTCCCTCCCAGCTATGGATAAATAGCAACACAGTTCGCGTGCTATAGCCTTGGATGGCAACTGGTCTACCGAAGAAAGAAATGGCAACCTAGTGCGGGAGAAAACATATCTACCACGTCAGTCATGTATCGAAAGATACATGATCGCCTAAGCGTATGTCACGCATGGCACATAACTAATTGTTCACCAAATACTAAACCCAAGAGCCACTGAATGCGGTTGTTCTAGTCACCGCAAGGGGTGGGGATAAGAAGTGTATATTATGAGGATATACGGAGTAGGTAACCTTTGATCTGGAGTGGTTGATATTGTAGTGGTCGGGAAAGCATACTTTCGTGTGTCTCTTCCAGAAAGTTACACTTCTTGGAAATATCTGAGCGGAAGTTACACTTAACCAAAATGAATACGAAATGTATTATGATGAACTGATGCAGTGCACGTGGCATGGCGCTTCCTAGCTGGTGAAACTAACGAAAATGTAGCTCGTCTAAACATTAATGGCGAACCTACATTTTCAGGGTCATGATGCTTGAACTGCTAAAATGTAGGTTATAAATATATTTGGGTGAGCACAAAGAGTTCACACAGCTGAGTGTTCGTGCGCTGCAAACTCCAAGAAAATTTTGAAATTTGGCCAATAACAGGGAAATTTTGAGGTCGTATGAAATCGGTGCTAGACCATATTCTAAAGGCCAACATTAGCTACTTCAACCCATTGGCTTATGATTCTATCACGAAAATGGCTATAGTTTCAAACGTGGAATGTTGAGACCTAACTGCAAATCTAGTATTGCGCTGAAATCCGTGAATTCAAGTACTAACGAGGAAAGCTTCTCGTCTATAAATATTATTGCGGGCCGGTTTATGCGTTGAGAGATAAACACGTGTATCTCCTGAAATGCCCACAACCAACATGGCAGATTCGGATTATGTGTCCACCTAAAAAAATGCAAAGAAACAGCATGGACTAATATATATGTGTTCAAGCAAATGATAATGTATTAACAATGAATGGTTACATAAACAATAGAATTGTGTTGTGTTACTGAACAATGAACATGAATGGAGAAAACATTTAAGCTAATGAATATGTGCAGTTTGGTGTAGGAGTAAATCCTAGAAAAAAAGTGAAAGGTGCGTACGTACGTCTGTATCTTCATGCGTGTTCCAAAAAGCGAACGTGTTCTTCCGCGAGAAACTGACATGCCGAAAATGAAATGCCCACAACCAACATGGGAGACTCAGAATATGTGTCCACTTAAAAAAATGTAAAGAAACACCAAGGACTAATATATATGTGTACAAACAAATGATAATGTATTAATAATGAATGGTTAACGGAAAAAGTAAGAAAGGGCTGCGAATAATTATCGCGGAATATTTATAATATAGAAAAGCGTCCACTGGTAGCGGTTTCGAAAATTAAGAGGAGATAACCTGACAAATATTTTCACTGAAATTATTCTGATGAGCTTTCCTCGCTGGTACCCCGTTTTCACGAATTTCAGCAGAGTACGAAATTGGCAGCTAGATCTAATAATTTCACTATTGAAAACGCTAATTATAACACTAAATTCTATACTGAAAGGGATTTCTCTCGCGTTTCTCGCCATTGGAACTCTCTGCCGACTTTCTTGTCAAAGACGATCTCCAAAAAGGTAAATGCTATGTCAATCGTCATTTTCTGTCAGTTTGAATCCTGTTCTTTTATTGTAATCTCTTCTTTCACTCTCAGTAACCCCTTGAATCCTACTGGCTTTATTGCTTTAAAAAAGATGTTTAAATATACGGTTTCGTAGACAGTGTTTAAATATACGCTTACGTAGGCAGTGTTTAAATGTACGCTTACGTAGGCAGTGTTTAAATGTACGCTTACGTAGGCAGTGTTTAAATGTATGGTTACGTAAACAGTGTTTAAATGTACGCTTACGTAGGCAGTGTTTAAATGTATGGTTACGTAAACAGTGTTTACTTATAGTTTCAATTATAAATCAACGTTTGTATTTCGACTCGAGAATAAACGCAAGGAATGTGTGTGATTTTGGGTATTTTGTTGTGTTTTTTTTAGAAAAAGGGATCAGTGGAAAATGTTAGGAAGCCATTTCTCATGTTTGAACCCGGAAGAATATGTGTAGTCAACAGAAATCCAAGGAAATAATACTATTAATAGTAATAATAATAACATTTTTCGATATGAAATAACTCAAGAAGAGTTCATATGCTAAAAAATCCTGTAGCCCAACAAAACTCAACTTTGAACAACGCCCGATCAATTTGTATCTGTGACAGGTCTGCTTATTTTCGGGCGGGTAAAGATTTTTACATATGCCACGTCCTTACCTGTCAGATATGATTTAAAATATCGCCGATTTACCGGTTTTCTCCTCAAACTCCATTAATAAATTAAATTAGTAAAAAGTAAGTGTTGTTAGCAAAATATGAAAGATTAATTACAAATTTTAATATAATTAAAGAAAGACAACATTTAGGAATTATAAATGAGTTTTCAAAGAGAATGAAATAAAAATTTTATAATGGCTACAAACCTTTTCGAACTTTGAAAAATAAATCGTAAACAGCACGCGAACAAATTCATATAAGCATTTCGTTTTTTCTTTTGTACTTTTTAAAAAATAATGAATGCAACCAAGAACTTCAGTTAGCTGACGTCTTCGATGGCGAAATTTCATTCAAACAACACAACACTTAACGACTTACTTGTTTAACGACTCCCAAATTTATTATGAAATTATCTGAAAATATATATATATAACCCAACAAGTCGACAAAAATATTAATTTAAAAAAAAGTTAATTTAAAAATTCTACCAGCTAGTGTTTTCTTCCTAAATTAAAGCAAAAATCCAGAACTTTCATCACTCGTGTTGGGCGGCTGTTCCCTAAGAGAAGCCCAGTGACGTGAGCGCCTAATGGAAACTTCTACATACGATTCATTGTTAAAGTTGTTGGATAAATGGTCGGTTTTCTGTACCGCTCCCGCAAGTAACTCGTTCGTTCTGCTATCTTATATCATTACAGGAGCCAGATCACACCAAAAATGAAATACTGCTATCATATATAGACAGAAGTAGCCAAGTCTTCACTTTCCACTCTCTACAGTCAAAAAGCGTCTCGGCGTCCTAATAGGCGATTAATTATTTTCTACTCTGAGACAAATCTTTCGCTACTTCTTTCTAACCATTTCCCAAGGTGAGTTTTCTAAAGAACTACATTCCTTAGTTCCCAAAGTCTTCACCTTCACGGCTCGAACCCGCCATGCCACGCGTATTGTAGCGAACTACCCTTATTCACTTTGTATTCACATGTGGCGACGTAAGTTCTACTGGATAGCTTATTTCCACGAACTACATCATTGCGGAACCGACGCTCAAGTCAAGTGCTTGCTTCCTTGATCACTACAATCTTAACTTGTCCAAGTTTCGTGTTAACCGTTATCTTCCACACATATCCGTATAAGCTGTGTCTCTTACTCTGTAACACTCTGCCTTGAGTGGTCATCGAGCCTTGTAGACAGTGGACACCACTTTAAAAATAAAGCAAAAGTCATATTTTAAAAAAATACCAAAAATCAGAGAATTATCCGATTGAAATGGATTTTTCAACATTTATTCATTTCTGAATGAATTATATAATAAATTCATTATTTTGTTAGAAGCTCTTGTAGTTATTTACACCCATCTTTTGATACATTGGGAACGTCTTTAAAATTAGGCCATTAACATACAAAAATGAGGATTTTAAATAACAAGCCAGATATTCAGAATTTATTTTATAACTTTGTCATTTTTTTTTTATAAATTTGATATATTCTTATAGTCGTTGTTATCAGCAATACATTTTTGGAAAAAAAAATATTACCAGCAATAAAAATCTTGTGGCATTAAATAACGCATTGAGGTTGATATGTCGTAAAGCAAAACAAACCAATTACACACGTATAATGCCTGATATAGCGGTCAGATACTTGTCACTTACCGACCACGTCGTTGGAACAGGACCCCGACGTTAAATGAGTAATCGCTCTACTGTGAAATATTTTCTATATTTGATGGTTATCCAAGATTTTTATACCTGTGCTGGACCCATGTAAGACTAATAAATAATTTCTGTGACCACTTCAATAGAACAGGACCCGGTCGTTAAACGAGTAATAGATGTCGTGTGTAATGCGTTCGATCCTTAGCGGGTACGCTAGATTTGTAATCCTGTGTGAGACCGAGCTAAGATTAATAAATACTTTCTTCGACCAGGTCGTTAGAACAGCACCCAGTCGTTAAATGAATAGTACTTGTACTGTGAAATGTGTTCTATGCTTAATGGTTATCTAAGATTTTGTTAACCCTGTGCTAGACTGAGCTATGGTTAGTAAATAATTTCTGCGACCAAGTCACTGGAAAGGTACCCGGTCTTTAAGCTGCATTGCTTTCTGACTTGTCTTCAATTTATTACTGTATTCTATCTCAATACACGAGGTGTATATGCTCTACAACGTTTATAATAAGCATCGTGAAATCAGAGAAAGAAATAGCCTTAAAGAAAGGCTTCAACCTGCTCTTTATTTCCTGAAAACGCGTTTTACATTAACGGCACATTAATCGATTTGATCATGATGGCTTAAAACTCAACGAATTTTTTTACGCTACATTTTACATGAAAACTGATACGAGAAACAGTATCTGCTCTGATCGAATTCCAGCTAAAATTCTCTCAACTAATGAAATTATTTGCCGAAACCTACGACAAAAAGGTATAATTACAGCCGACGATCAGACAAAGAATGGGACCATCTATCATTAATGACACTCTTCAGCGATATATTCCTTGCTTGTTTATGACTGCGTCTGGTAATGTCAACTGATAGATTCTTCGCATTTCAATGGGAAACAGCTACGATTTCAGTTCGTTCTAAAAGAGAATGTTCAAGCTAGCTGTTAAATTCTCTAGTTAAAGATGACTACTAAATACACTGAGTGAGTATCTTAAAAGACATGGCCCAACGGAAATGAAATATTGTATAATTCACTTAGACTTTAGAGTACAGGACTAAATCCCTGATTATGTAATACTTAAAACTCTATTGGTCCACTGAAGAGGCATATCAGCATTACATGGAAGAATTGATGGTTACAAGTTCTGGAATTTCCAATGAGAGGATATTGGGTGTAAAAGATACGGTAATAATATAATTACTCGTAGGTGAATCAAATGAAGAGTTTTATATGCTTCAGTCACTTTCACACTGCCGCAAGGTTGCCTCTGATGTCTTTTCTATAAATACATTTAATTGTTGTTTTTTATTCCTCTTCCTCTACAATAAATGTATTGCATATATAAGAACTAGTTAGAATTTTCATAGAGACAATGAGGTATTATGGTGGATGTAGTAAGAAAGGTAAGAATGTGTTGTTTTAGTGTTAGGAATATTGTGGTATGTTTTGGTCAATGTTTGTAGCTAGCTAAGTTTAAATTTAAGACAGAAGAAGACCGTCCTTTTCTCCATTCCCCATTTTTGGCCTTGTGCCACATTTTCTGTAATTGAAGCGGAAATAAATATCGCTCTTTGCTATGATATCTCAACTTTATGAATTTAAGCGCAATACTGGACTGTCAGGATTATCTCACCTCTTTTACGGCAGTGAATGTTGGAGGGTCTCCTCAAAGAAGAAGTGACACGAGGCAACGAAGGTATGGATCTACAGAATGATGCTAAGGATATCATGGACCGAGCGTTTGAGCAACGATGAGGTTTCGGAGAGGATGCAAACAAAGAGGAAGCTTACGCTTAACACCAGGAAGAGGCAGCTGAAATTTCTGGGACAGGTAATGAGAAAGAAGGGCTTGGAGAATCTGATACACACAAGGCGAATAGAGTGAAAGAGAGGCAAGAGAAAACAAGGCATGACATACTTAGCGGGCTTATGCAAGTGGATGAGAAAAACAGGGTCTGGGAGAAGTAGCAAAGGGACAAAACTTCAATTTTGACATTTCAGATATAAAAGAAATCTCATTGTCAGTTTAAGATAA
>OZ010572.1:124233075-124243075 GCA_963932145.1 Acanthosepion lycidas
TTGTCTGCGTTGCAGTCATGGGCAGTTTGATGGTCATCAATCATGCGGCAAAAAATTGAATCAGCACACAATGTTCAAATTTCATTTGATGTTGCTTTTGTTATTTCAGACACAATGAATAAGACAAACAGATATTTTTCTATATTTTGTTATACACCACACGGTATCGCCGAATTCATAATCTAGAAACGATTCACCGGTCATTTTTACCAACGATATAAGTTTGGCTTGGTAGATTTTACGACATATCAATTGTTTGGGTATTTAATGTCGGAATTTTTTTTTATTATGTCAGTGTAAAGGTAAACATTGGCCTAATTAATACATTAGCCGAAAGTAAAATATTTGATATATTTTGACTATTTATTGATATATATATATATATATATATATATATATATATATATATATATATATATATATATATATATATATATAGCACTTGTCGTTCATCACAATATGACCATAATTTTCACTCAATGCAAATTTAATTAAAAATAGACATCAGTTTATTCAGACGAACATATATTGAAAGTGAATTAAGACTACAATTACAATGTGGAATATTTAAAGATAATAGCGATGAAAATAAATAAAAATGCTGAAGAAATATGCGAGCCTTCTCATTTCTATTTCAAGGATATCGCGAGTATAAACAAGGCTGTATTTGCTTCTTTAAGGCATCTATGGCGAAAGCGATGGCCAGAAGAATGCGAACCTTCGGCTTTGTGTCCTCATTCGCATCTGAAACCGCCCGTCGGTTGTCCTCATGACACAGGAATCTCCTCTACACATAATAAGGCTGAGACTTTTAAATATCTTGGAGGCTTGAAGAATATTGACCTCCTTAAGGGGATCAAGCTTTCCGTGGATAAGAGCTCAAAGAAATGACTTTAGGCTAATGTAAATGATAATATATAACGTTTCGTATATCTTATATTTTTGTGAGAAAGATACTTAATATCAGCGACAGACCACATATAAATATAATGAGTGTGTAATTTCGTATCAATTCTGGATCAAGATAAGGTAAAGAATTAGACGTGTTTAAATAGACTGGTTTGAACGAACGTAGATAAGCAGGAGGTATACAGTTACATGCAGATGAACCAAGCTGAAAGTTTCTATGTATCTTTATGGATATAAACAGACACGTATAGATAGAGAGATAGATAGGTAGATAGATCAGTAAGCATTTACCTTCAGATGGCCATAGCTAAAGATTTCAATATGTCAATAATTGAATGAATGGATTGGTTCAGACAGATAGAAAGATAACAAGAGAGATTTATGCAGACAACAAGATTCAAAAGCATAAATAAATGTGGTCAGTTACAACAAACTGGATATACACAGAGCTTATCTAACTAGCTGGATTGGCCAATATAGCTTGTTTCAGGTATATATATATATATATATATATATATATATATATATATATAAATTGTGTGTATTTAGGCAGCATTTTTTCATTGATGCATGTTTCATTAAATAATATAGACAAGTGTTGCCTATTTATTTATATAAATTCTTTTCATATCGTCTGATAAGCTTAATAACATTATCATTAAACGAAGAAAGAAAATCACAATAACATATTTTTTTTTAATTTTATCTAAGCTTTCGGCTTACAATAAGCCATTATTATATATGACAATTTCATTACAATATATTAAGCAATACACGGACAAAACAGTGATGATAGTCTGTTTCTCTTTACATGGAAGATTTCCAAGCAACGACTAACTTGTGCATATAAGACGCTGGAAGCGGAAATCGCACCGCAGCTCATGACGTCACACATGACCAGGCGAGAGTGAAAACGAGAAGTATTAAGTATGGGAAGCCGTTGGTATAAACCAATGGCTTCTGTTATCAATTATAGGCCTTTAAGAATATTTGTGGACATTTCATAGTTTATTTTGTTCAAGTTAGGTTTCAACTGTTTTATGCATATAGCTTCAAGAATTTTAATTTTTGTTTATTGTTTTCATGTCTCAGTATAGTTGTGTTTTCAACAAGGATTTTCTGGAATTGTGTATTCGGCCAGGCATGTTGTTTTAAATGTCTAAAAATGTTAGAGTTATCTTTCAAATGTAGTGTCAAGCGTCGTGAAAGCGAGTTTTTGGTGTGACCAACATAAATATTATTTAATTCGTTGAAGATGCAATCTCCCAAAGGGCACTTGAATTTATAAACTATGTTGGCTTTTTGCCAATCGCTAACCTGGGTAGAAGAATCATTGCGAATAATTGAGTTGGATATATTAGATTTAGTGTAGTATATGAGTAAATTAATTTTTTTGCTAGGGTATGTTGTAGATATTTTAGTATTTAACTACATTTTTTCGTATATTTTCATAGTTTATAATTAGTATGTATTTGATATATATATATATATATATAGAGAGAGAGAGAGAGTGAGAGAGGAAAAGTATTTTATGCAGACGCAAAAATCCAAACAAATATAAACAAACATTGATAAGTTGTTACAACTGACGAGATATACATATGTACAGATAATTGATCAAAACAAACTGGTTTAGATAGGTAGATAGATTGCTAGATATTTTGAATCTACTGACAAAAAGACGTACAGCAATTTTATCATCCGAACTCTTACAAGTTAGAAAAAGGCGGATTTGTTTTAAAAGCTTAATGTACATTTCCTTTATCGATTTTCGTAAAACAAAACAAAACTGCTTTGTTGAATGCATTATCAAGTTCGGTTTATTTCTTCCCCTCTATTTTGTTTATTCCTTTTTAACTCGTCTTTAGTTGAATGGATGGATTTTATATTTTGAAATATTTTACAAGTCTATAAACAACGAGCTGAAGGCAGGGACAGAATTGATTGAAACGTGTTGAACAAGACGTTATTAAAGGGGCCACTGAAGAAATTAACAGACAAACTGAGTCGGGAGTGGCTCATTCATTGACTAGCAAAATTGCTGTCATTGGTTTACAAGACGGAAAACATTTCTAACGCAGTACGATGAATATTCTAACTTAACGTAAGAAACTGCACCTTTTTTATCGATTTAAATCGCAGAGTTTCTACACGCTATGTCAATTCCAGCTTAGAGAGCAAAATCGGATGTGCGGTTAGTGTAACAGTTACCGCCGCAGAAAGTGAATCCAACGTGTCAAGTTCAAATACTGGCTTAGACAGTTGCGTTCACTTTTGAATTAATACCCTTGGGAAAGGCACTAATCCAGCTCTTTTCTCCGGAGCTATGGAGTAAATATGATGGTAGACGGAACCCTTTAGCCTTAGATAGAAGGCAATCTAGAATTTTAAGGAACTGTGTATGCGACCAGTCATGTTTTAAATGCCTAAAATGTTAGAGTTATCAAGCGTCGTGAAAGTAAGATTTTGGTGTCACCAACAAAAATATTATTTAATTCGTTGAAGATACAATTATCATTGAAAGACGAAAGGAAATCGCCATATTGATACATGTCAACATAAATATTATTTAAGTTATTTGGTTTCTTTAGTTTGGTACCTGTGCGAGTTTAACATCCGGGATACAGCAATGGGAACCCTTGCAATATTTTCCCAAAAAGTCCTGGTAATTCACAGGTAATAATCGCTTGCGTTCTTAAAGAGATATATCGTTTTTTATTATATCTTCTACTGTCGTGTGCACAAGGTGATGTAAACCCTTCTGTTATAACATATTCCAGTTGTCTCAAACACGCGGCCCGTGGGTTACACGCGGTCCGCTGACTAACTTGCTGTTCCCAAGGGGAACCATTTTTGTGACCAATATTCCTTAAAATTTTAGTTGTTTCCATAACAACACACTCAGCCAATGGGTAAATGGCGCGAAACGACTGACCCACAAGACCCCGGTGTTGTAATAGAGAACAGAAGGTAGATTTTGTTCTGTTTCGGATCAAATGATTGACATTAGAATTCTATTTAACATTAATTATAAGTAGTAAAAAAATGGTACATTTGATGTCATTCTCTGCTCCCATATTCGACTATTCGAAATTATTTTGATTAAGAATAAATAGCAGTCAGCCAGGCGTATAGATTCCCCGTCGCCATGTGACTGGCCTCTGAACCCCACTATTTTTGCACCCCCCCCCATCTCTGAATTGGATGTTAATTGTTCGAGAGAATTAAATCTAACCACTTGTCTTCTCTAAACATCGTATGCTCACACATCAGAAACTGATGCCTTCCACATTGGTAACACACTGGGGACGGGCGTATTTTTGTCCCAAAGCAATTCTTTCTCGGCCCATAAAGGTCCTTTTGAGTTCTTTAGTTTGGTACCTGTGCCTCATTCCATCCCTCTTTTACTTGTTGATACTGTATAATAACAAATGTAGGCGAATTAAAAGGAGGAGTTAGACGCCGTCCCATCATACATATTCAATGGAAAACAGTTGTAACGATCAGGCTGGCGAGGGAAGTTACTGAACATTATGTAATCGAGCTTCGTATTCGTATTGCACGAATGGCAGCAGAATGGATTGAAGTATGTCATAAACGTCTATCATACTGTGCAAGATTTCCTGCACAGAACCAAACCCATCTCAAGTGGCTGTCATTGAAAAAAAAGCTGCGCGTGTGTGCGTATCAGGGATATGGCCCCTGCCTACACGTGGCTCTTTCATTACACTGAAGAATATGGCAGAAAGCGTCACTGATGCAGGCTCAGGCGCATTTGGTGCAAGTCTTCCGACTTCAAAAGATGGCGGATGATCTTAAAAATCGGAATATCAACCACTCTCTTGTATGCAGAAACTGTGCCCAGGTTAAAATCGGAAAAACAAGCAATGAAAACATCAAATATTAATTAGAACACGCAGTTTATGTGAAAATCACACAGTTTTCTTATTTTAATTTTATGATAAATCTTAATTCTTTGGTTAATGATGGAATAAGCTCCTTACTAGTTCCGTGACTATAAAATACCCATGGAAATTTCTGCATTACTGCTTTATTTCAGCTTAACAACTTAAACCCTTTCCCCGCCAATTATTTTGGGAAAAACGTATCATTTTCACACGAATTTTTTTTTCATTTGTTTTTAACATAGTAACTAAGAAACTGTGGCACCTTGAAGAACCCAAGAGGTGGCTGAACCTTCTGTCAGGCGTATGAGTTGATAACTGAACAAATTTTATGCTTAGAATGAATCAAGATCGACGTATAAACATGTCTATAGCTGGGTTTTGTTAGTTATTTTGGACGTGTATAGTCGTCAGTGTCGGAAAAGGCACTGTCGGTAAAAAGTAAATATACACGTCTACGTCATGAGAGGGTTTAACAAAAAATGCAGTAACAATCATAATTATGAATGCAGGTTAGTAGTTAAACAAATAAGGCGGTATAACTAAAAAATTAAACTTGACACAGTTTCTCATTTTGCGGAAGCAAACGTTAAAAGTATGTTAGCTCTATCACTTCCTCTAAATTTCGTTCTTTGGTTCGTTCGTTCTTATTATTATTAATATATATGGTTTCTTCTTCTCATTAAAAACAAAGAGCGTCTCTGATATATCTTTTACTTCTGACTTTCCTTTCAATCAAAATGATAGGGTCCATTATTTAGCTGACGCAATTGAAGGACGGAATACAATGGCCGAATTATAATCTGATAATTTGTGGAATAATTTCAGAAAATAGAACTTTTAATATAAGGATCAATATTGGTATTCGGTATATTTATGGAATGGAGTATACGTGAATTTCAGCAGCAAAGAATTATTCATTTTCGATTGTTTATCTGCTATTCTTGCTTAAAATTTGCGATTTTGTATTCTCTAATGTGCCGGAATTCTGTTCAGGTGGTCTAAATTGACTGCATCAACGGTATCTGGATTTCAGAGAAGATGCCATTATGTAATTCAAACGTCATCGCAAGACTTATATAAAACAACTGAATACAAACAAGTAATTAATAAATTCACCGAAAAAAATACTTTATTGCTAAATTATCTCTTATTGAAATGAATGGAGTAAAATTCTATCGAAAAAAAACTGTCTTATAAAAATATTATTTAGTTTAATAATTTTTATATCAACATCGCGCTTCATTGCATCTAAGACGCATTTCTAGAACAAGGCGCCTTCGTTTCCGAGCAACCTTTGTCACCACCGCTTCTCCTCGTGAGTCATTTAGTACTTGTATGCGATTAAGTATGTTATGGTGCCTGTCACTCTGCTCAGGAATTCTTTTTATATAGCAATGTTGCTTTCTGGTGTTCTGGGTGGACGACATGTGTTCACTCAGGATTATTCTCTTAATCAAGGGTGTTATTAGGTTGGTGCAAAAGTAATGTCGTTTTTTGACGTTAAAAATGCGTCAAAAACAACATTATTTTTTTGCACCAACCTAATAAAAGATTTCAAAATCGTGACATTCGGGGGAGACGCTGTGAAACGAAATCTCTTTGCTGTCGAATAGTTAAACATAGCATTTTGCAACATGGAGTGACGGACTTATGAGTAAAGAGAGTCTTTTTGGAACATGTAATAGCTTTCCTTTTCATAGTCGTAGAGAAGTCAAGTAACCTATTTCCACACTTTATGTCCTCGTTGTAAAAAATGAAAATAATAATCCATTTAAGTTTTTACTACTTCATCCGAGCTGTCGTCATTGTACTTATAATCAATGTTTGTGCAATTAGGTTGGTGCAAAAATAATGTCGTTTTCTCACATAGTAACATATGTGAGAAAACGACAATAGTTTTGCACTAACCTAATAGCTTTTTAAAGATACCTTGAGACATCCCCACATATAATTGATAAACCAACAATACATCTCTCTCTCTCTCTCTCAATATATATATATATATATATAAAACACATGATGTGTGTGTGTCTGTCAGTCTGTATAATACCGTTTCACTCCAGATCCATCCTAACGATTTTGACCAAATTTGGCATATACATTGTACAATATAAGAGATAGGTTCCTAGCGTAAAAATCGATAATTTTAAAAAATCAATAATCGATAAAGCCGATCAAAAATTCAACTTTTTTCCCTCCGATTTCATTCATACTTGGTGTGTAGGTTACTAAGATCATGACGAGCTCAACGATACCTCATTTTTATTTCTACGCCGCTTCGTTTAGCGAAAACCGTGAAAAAAGAAAAAGCGATTTTAACACAAATTTTAAACTAAAAACTCCCTCAATTTTCAAGCAATCTAATACAATCTTTACTCAATTATAGCCAGCAATAAGTTGTTCGTTTAACAGTCATTTAACTTGATAATTCTGTCCACACATATAGTGAAAACCCGCGTAAAGAGCGAGAAATGGCCATTTTTACTTGTTTCTTTCTTATTTTTCGTTGATCTTCCAACCAATTTTTATCAAATTTAACAATTGCTTTATAAATGTATTCTCTTTTACATCCCTGGTAGCTCACTGACAAGCTGAATTTCAAAAACTCCAAAATAATTGTAGTCTGAAGTGGGTCTTCGTGTTTCCTGTTTTACCCCTTCATGTTCTCGGCTAACTTCGATTTAATAAATAGAGAGTAATTCTATTATATCAGTAACTACATTAATTCAAAATGTTTTATAATTAATAATTTAAAGTAATTGAAGACGATAGACTCTTTTACATCTAAACATGATGCTGTTTTTTGCTCCATTCTAATTGAACGCTTTTTCTGATCGACCAGCTGTTTAGGGCTGCTTGTTTCTTAATATGAGGAAGAACAATTTCGGCTGTATAATAGACATTTTATATCAGTAATTTCATCTGGTGATATTTACCTTCATTATCCAAAGTTCATAGCTCTCCGTGGCTCCGTTCGTACCTCAGTGACCTCGGAAATAAATTTGATTTAAGAATGGTTAATAAACACAGGGATAATTAAGCTACCAATTTGAATATACCAAATACGATACGTAGAAAGTGTTTATAAAGTGAAAAAAAGTTATAAGTTTCTTATAATAATAAATATATTGTATACTGAAGTAGCTCAGTTCTACAAGTATGAATATTCGAAATTATTAATGTATATTGTAATAATTGTTCATTTTTATGATGAGTTGCTATTGATAATCACATATTACCCTTAATTTGCAAAAATAGTTTTATCACACACACACACACACACACACACATATATATATATATATATGATAATGGCTAAAAGTATTTTCCGAATGTGTTCTTACATACAAAACATTCCGACAATTTCTACATGTTTTATGTCTAGAAAAGAAGAAATTATAAGAACACAAGATAAAATTCAATGAAAAACTTAACCGCAGTACCTTTCCAATTGACTTTAATAAAAATTGTATAAAAGAGTGATTGCTGCCTAAATACACAATCTTACATATATATATATATATATAGGAATTGACTCACACTATCGGTGAGATTTAATTGGCTTGTGCATATTATGCAAACATCCGCTACCCTAGTTGTCGACGGCGTGATGATTGCGAGCAAAATCTTGAAACTAGTAGTAATAGTCGGTCAATCTACACCAGAAACATTACATAAGCTTGTCTTTGTGTGTGTGCATATGTGATATATTGGTTTGGGTTCTGTACACATAGAAAAAAACTGATGATTCAATAAGATCTGATTTGCTAAATACCACTAATTTCCATTGGTTTCAATTAAACTATTTTACTCTTCTGTGATGTCATGTTTGTTGACATTTTGTCGCTATACTTCAAGCATTTCCTAACGAGTTGTTTTCACTGATCAAATTCACGTCAGCACATGTCTACGAGACGCTTTCACCAAGCCACGTTGAAAAGTTGCCAGAGGCAAAAGTACAATCGAAACTCATCTGCGTGTGCCTAAGTAGTGCAGGACTTTGTAAATTACTCTCAAGAAAACATCATGATGAGTCACTGTCAACTTATATATATATATATATATATATATATATATATATATAAGGTCATCCCATAAGTTCTGTCCGAATTTTAACTTTTTGATAAAATGAACGAAATTTAAAGAGTATTTTATAATATCTAATGGAGATGAACATTATTTTTATGTTTAGATGCATTTAAACTGATCAAATTTTATTTCAGAGAACAATAAAATTAAATTGTGTTTGATTAAAAACCTGCTAACATGGAAGTACCCAAGAATCATTTGAGGCACATAATGCTTTATGAGTTCAAGAAAGGAAACTCAGTAGCCGAAGCGGCTAGAAACATTCACTCAGTTTATGGAGAGGAATTTGTGAATGAAAAAACTTGCAGAAGATGGTTTGCAAAATTCAGAGGTGGAGATTTAACCGTTGAAGATGAAGATCGAACCGGACGTCCAGTTGAGTTTGATGAAAAGCTTCTTTCGCTTATCATTGCCAAAACGCATCTGTCGCACGAGAAATGCCTTATGGATTGAGTTAGATCTTTTCTAATTGATCTCTTTAGCTCTAACTTGAAATGATAATCTCTCTTCCTGTTTCGACCTTCTTATCCAGTTTTACTCCCCACTGTTCTCTCGTTTTTAAACTTATTTACCGTCCTCTTGAACGTTCTTCAATAGACTTTGAAGATAGAAGCCAAATTATAAATGTTTGTATCATTACTGAAGGCCGGAATGATCCTTTTTCCTCACACCATTGCTCATTTGGGAAGGTATTGGTTCTGATACAAAACGATTTTAATCTGTTATCTTTTTACATGGATAACTCAAATGGTTTTCTGTGATTCTTACGAAAAATGGTGTCAAGATGGCTTATCTGAAAACCTGGAAAAAGAAACTCAATTAGTTTAGTGATTGTTTAAATATTAAATAATATGTGGGTTAGATAATTACGGTGTTACACAATTTGGAAAATTTCTATGCTGCATCCGGTATATATATATATATATATATATAGTTCAGTTCCTTCTTTCATATCATACTAGTAGTAATGTTAATGGTACTATTAGCCGTTTCCCTACAAGAAAACATTTGACATTCATTGACCGAGCAGCAGTTGTTTTTGGCTGAAATTTTCAAAAATATTTCTGTAAAAACAATTTTTTTTTTTTTTTTTT
>OZ010572.1:124248075-124268075 GCA_963932145.1 Acanthosepion lycidas
TATATACATATATATAAATATGTATATATATATATATATATGAATATGTATATATATATATATGAATGTGTGTATATATATATATATATATATGAATATATATATAAATATGTATATATATATATATATATATATGATATAGAAATGTGTATGTATATATATGATGTAGAAATTTGTGTATATTTATAAATGTGAGTATATATATATTATATAAATATATGTCTATGAATATATATGATATATAAAATATCTGTATATATATATGATATAAAATGTGTGTATATGTATAGATATATATATATATATATATATATGATATATAAATGTTTATATATAGATATATGTATATGATATATAAATGTGTATATATATGATATATAAATCGTATATATATGTATATGATATAAATATGTGTATATATATATATATATATATGATATTTAAATGTGTATATATATATGTATATATGATATTTAAATGTGTATATATATATAGATATATGATATTTAAATGTGTATATATATATAGATATATGATATTTAAATGTGTATATATATATATATATTTAAATGTGTGTATATATATATATATATATATATACATGATATATAAATGTTTATATATATATATATATATATATATATATATCAATATGTGTGTGTATATATATATATATATATATATTTATATATGATATTTAAATGTGTGTGTATATATATATACATGATATATAAATGTGTATATATATATATATATATCAATGTGTGTGTATATATATATATATATATATATATATATATATATATTTATATATGATATTTAAATGTGTGTATATATATATATATACATGATATATAAATGTGTATATATATATATCAATGTGTGTGCATATATATATATATATATACACATATATGAATATGGTTTTATAAGATGTATATATATTTATATATATATATATATATATACATATATATATGTAAAGTGTGAGTATGTATATATAGTTTATGGATGATATATAAGGTGTATATATATGTGTTTATACATGAGGTGTAGAGATATGTGTTTATATATATAATTCATGATGTGCATACATATGAGTTATACATATATATATATGTATGTAAATATGTATTAGGTATGTATATATGAGCTGTATATATATATATATATATATATAGAATATGAGGTGTATATGCGTATATGTATAGTATATGAGGTGTATATATCAGTATATATATATAATTTATGATTTGCATATATGTGTATATACTTCGTAAAAATTCATCTATGCGTATATACATATGTATATATATATGTGTGTGTATCTAATAAATTTATATATATATATATGTATAAATGTTTATATATGTTGTGTGTGTATGTATATGAGGCATATATTTGTGCATTTAAATATATATGCGTGTGTGTGTGTATATATATATATATATATATATGTATGAGGCGTATATACACTAAAGTTATAAATTTGTGGGTATCCCTTGTAACTTTTTAAATTGGTCCCAAAATAGTTTTTTTTGTACTTTAAAGAAGAGAAAATTATTGTACTTGTTTTTTTTTACTAGAAATTTAATCATGTCCAAAAAAACATTTTTTGATTAAATCTTTTAAATTTAAGTCTTGATTACTGCAGCATAAATTTTCGGCTTTCGTTGTAAAAGCTTCAGAAAGTATAAGTTTTATAATTGATTCCATTCGTTTTTAAATGACTCTAAAAGATCTTTTTCTTTATTTCCCTCTTTTTCAAGTTCATCATATGAGATATATCTGAATATACATATATAATACATGATTATGTGTGTGTATATATATATATATATATATGATTATGTGTGTGTATATATTATTTATGAATATATACATATATATATAAATATTTATGAATATATATATATATATATATATATATTAACATTTATGAATATATATATATATGAACATTCATAATATATACATATATATATATATATATATACACGCACATACATATATATACACATGTGTGTCTATATATATATATATATATATATATATATATAGCTTATTTATCCCTATTTTATACTGCTTTCGTTAATGCCGACTGACAAAATACTTCAATTAATTTTTTTTTTCTTTTATGGACACAACGTCTGTAAAAATAGCCCAATGGTTCTACATATCCGATATTTAGATATTACGAAGGTCAAGCTTTATTTTTATTTTAACTGAATGTGTGGGTTTTTATGTATGTGTCTGCTCCTATAAGAATGTTTTCTTTCCTAAACACAGTCAGGATATTTTGCCCATGTTCGTAGTTATTTTTATTGACTCTTGACTTTTCAATGTTTTATTATTCGGGCTTCCATTTTTTATCCTCTTTTCCCTGTGGATGGGTCTATTATATTTTTATTTTCTACTAGTATGTTCTGGGTGCAGTTTGGTATGTTTTCTTGTTTATGTCCTAATGAGCTCTGGTCGTGTAGATGTAAGGTGTGTCGTCTAGATAGGTATGTAGTAGTAGTAGTTGTATGACCCATATAATTATTTATGAGTTTGGTTTGATCAGGAATGCATTTGTAAGGAGCTTTTTAATCCGTAAATAATGTTGTTGTTGTTGTAGTTTTGATTTTCCGGGTTTGTTGTTTTTGATGATAAGGTTAGCTCTTTTAAATTTTTTTGTAATGGAAATTTAATCTCTTTTTTCTGATATAAAGTGTGAGTCAGTATGTTTGGTGTGTGAGACGTAGATATCATCTGGATTTTGACATGAAAGTTTCACTGTATAATATCCTATCTACGAGATGGATGGAGAAGCGTTGTTTTAAGTTTATCAAAAAGAAAATGCCCATGTTCAGAATATGTGTTGAGTCAAATAGTGGTTTTTTTTCAGTAATATATCTAGTATTCCCTAGAATTCTGAGAAGATTTTATAATCTAAATGATACAGATACAGAATCGACAGACAACTCTCTCTTTCTCATATATATATATATATATCTATATATATATATCTATATATATATATATAGATATATAAGGAATACTAGATATATTATTAAAAATATATATATATATATATGAGTCAATAAGCTGTCCGAATGTCCCTTCCTTCTTACTCTCGGTATAGTAAAGAATTGAGATGATTTATTACACAGTACGTGGTTTAGATGTGAATGTCAGAAATTGTAGTATTTTTCTCGTCAGAACTTTTCTTGCCCCGGCGAAAACTTTATTAGGAAATGGCGATGTTTGCTCATTTGATCATATTTTGGGGAATTCGTAAGGTTCATGAAATTTTCAACACACGCTCGAAAACATTCTCATCAATTCGTGTATCAGATCAGATCGTTTCATACACCCCTACACACACACACACACACACACACACACACACACACACATATATATATATATATAGAGAGAGAGAGAGAGAGAAAGAGAGTGGGAAAAAGAGAGTTGGGGGGAGACAGTGTTGTATAATTTGCTCGGCTAATTTTACCGTGATTTTTTTTTGTTTTGTTTTTGGTGAGAGTTTTTGTGAGATTTTTCAGTTTACCTCGAGAGTCAAGATAAATGTTTGCTTTTTTTCCGGACTCTGAATATTGACAGGTATTCAAAAAGCTAAAAGGAAAAAGAACATTCAGTGCGGCAATATTTTTTTCTTCGTGAACTGGAACAAAAAAAGAAAATATCGTATTTATTATGAACAAAAGTAAACACAAGCAGAACGTACATTTATAGATTTCAAAACACTTCTAGTCTTTGTTAAAAACTAAATAAATGTCTTAAAAGTGTCTTTCGCTGAGTTTCTTCTGAATACACCCAATATATATAAAGTCTACTACTTATTCTCAGGCGGTGGATTAAATTACACGAGAGAGTAACATATATTTGCATGGTTCTACTGAGTAATCATATAGAAAGTATATATTAGGTTGGTGCAAAAATAATGACGTAATAATGTCGTTTTTGACGTATTAACGGCAAAAAACGACATTATTACGTCATTATTTTTGAACCAACTTAATAGTATCGCTGACTAATATGAGGCTCTTGCTTGAAATTATGGCGCGCAGTATTGAAGGATGTACTAGAAATATTTCGAATAATAATATTTCATAAAGTTTGGTCAAATTTAGCTCATTCGTACGTTAACCCTAATTCTGAATTATCGAGACATTAGCATTTCAGAATAAATCGTGCAAACTTTATTCTGATATTGTTAATAAAATATCAAGGCATATAAAGATCTTCACCTGTGTCGGTAAATACGCATACGTCCCTCTGGTCAGGTTTTAGTTAAATTCTCAAAATGGTGTTAGCTTAATTTCAGTTATCATGTGAAGTTGGTTTGTTGTCGAAGAATCGTCCGAAAATATTTCATTAATATTTCCTCACAGAATTAGGCAAGGGTTAAAAAAAAGAAAGGTGGTTACTCTTGATATTTTTGTACAGTAAAAAATGTTCAAAGTTTCATCAGTCACATTTCAGCTGGATAGAAAAAACGCATGAGAATCAGATGCTTTTTGTTGTTCGGTATAAAAATATGGCATTAAAAATATGCAATTTAGGAAGCAACCAACTACTGAAAGACTATGGTTAAACAACAAGCATTAATACTTTACTTGACTTAAAAAAAAATATATCGTATATCCGGCTAATGGGACCAACATTCTCATACCTCCGGCCCCCGAGACCAACGTTCGGATAAATTCAACCACCGGAACCGACTTTTTCATATATCCGGCTAACGGGACAAACGTTCTCATGCAGCCGGCCGCCGGTAACAATTTCTCATGCATCCGGCAAACGGAAACAATTTCTCGTGCATCCGGCCACCGGGAACACTAATATATCCCGCCAATGGGACTAACTTACTCATAGATCTAGACATTGGGAAGAACTACCTCATATATCCGGCCACCGCGAACAGTTCTGTCATACATCCGGTCACCGGGACAAACTTTCTCTTTCATTTGGCCACTGGGACGAACATACTCAAATATCCGGCCACCGTAAACAATTTTAATACAACCGGCGCGACCAATGTACTCACACATCCGGCCGCCGCGAACAACGTCGTTATATATCCAGATATCAGGACGAACGGACTCATACATGCGGCCACCAGAACCAACGTAATCATATATCCTAGGACCGGGACAAACTTTCCCAAAAGGCGATTCTAACTCCCAGGCAGCAAACTATGAGGAAGATCCCTGGTGTCTTTGCAGTACAAATGCATAGGATGACCAATTTCTACGCTTGAATGAACGTATGTACCTTAAATAAAATCTGCTATAGGTGCTTGTTTGTGATTATGTAGTGCCAACACGCAAAGTTCAAAAAGGGGTTTTCCTCCACAGCTTCCTGTAACTTGTCGCTCTAAACAACGTTTAATTCTTTACCTTTGTTCTTTCCACTCTGACATCTCTTTGCACACACTCCTTAGGTAGGCTACACGATTTTCTTCCTTCTTTCGTTCGCTATATCTTGTGAATGTTATATTATCCAAATCATCTTTCCTCATTACGTGTCACCAAAATTTAAAAAAACAAAAACAACTCTTTCTTTCTGGTTTAAGTATAAGTGTACATTTGATTCGTATGTTTCTTAAAACATTCTAATATATTCGTTCTATGGAATAATCCGGATCATTACTTGGAACCCATCTCTTTTGCTCAGGAAGGAAACTGTCCAGTATTGCCATATTAATTTATACCGGGTGTAACAGCAAAATTGTCCAATTGTTAGATTAAGTTTTGATAAAGTTGTATTTTAGAAATGATTAAAAATATCTTACTGGAATTCGCCGAGTTTTTTTATAATACTATTGGACTCTACTTTGAACAATAAGAATGTATAATTACTCTCCAAGCTTAACAGAAGAATCGTGCTGAAATCGATCATAAACGAAAATTACATGTTCATCATCGGAATCTCATGAAGTATTGAAATAAAGGTCAAATAATATATATATATATATATATATATATATATATATTCCAGAATCATTTTCCAACTTATCCGAGATGATCTTCGTCCTCTCTAACCTTCTAACTTTCTGTCTTAAAGTAACAAACTGTCTGACATGTTCTAAGTACGATTTCATTTTCAAGTCTTTTTTTCACTACTCTTTGAACTGTCATTGCTGAACCTCATCTCTCACGTGCCAAACATCTTATGGATTGAGTTGGATTTTTTTGAACTGATCTCTTTAGCTCTAAATTGAAATGATGATCCCTCTTCCTGTTGCGACCTCCTGACCCAGTTTTCCTCTGTACTGTTTCCACATTTTTAAACTTATGTAACGTTGTCTTGGTGGTTCTTGAATGGATTTTGAAGATGGGAGCCAGAGTATGAATGTTCTTTTTCCTCTCAACATTGCTCAGTTTGGAAGACAGTGGGATTGATAAAAATTATTTTAAACTGTTCTCTTTCTAGCTTAATAACTCAAATGGATTTTCAGTGATTCTCACGACAAATGGTGTCAAGACGGCTAAATGTCTCATCGGAAAGCCCGGAAAAACGAAACTCAGTTTAGTGTTTTTTTGTTTTTTTTTAGATATTAAACATTTTTTCGGGTGGACAATTATCCCAAGCTGTTAGAGGATTTGAATAATTTTGCTGTTACACCCGGTATATAACATAGCAGTTTAGCACTTTTTTTTTATCATTTCCAAATATGTTTTCCTGTTTCTTGATACTTTCCTCAGTATCCAGAAGGCACATTTCACAATTAGGATGCGGCATCAGATCTCTGTGTAACACATTCCGTTTACATTTCTGTTTCGTGAAGGCTGCACAATTTTCCTCAATAATGATGAAGATACTTGAAGCAAGAGAAATGTGTTTCTAAAGAAATATGCTGAGGATACCATGGATCAAACATGCGAGCAACGACGAGATTTTTAAAAAAAATGGAAACAATATGAAATCTTATATTTGAAGTGAAAACATAATGTGGAAGGTGGTCTTGGAGAATCTGTTAGTCACAGCATAGAATGAGTGCAATAGAGACAGGGGAAAACAACGCAAAACATACTTGAGGAACTTGAGAGAATGGATGGTCGAACAGGGTTTAGGAAATTAGGAAATTGTGGAGAGCCATAATCGCTTACATTCTGAGAAGAGATGGCACATAACGAGTAAGACCTGCTTGATTCTGCCATCCCGAACTCTTAGTTCAATCTTTGGACTTGTTGAGGACATGCTCGAAATTTGGTCTCGTAGAAGAATCTCACAACAATAAAATTTAAGATAAAGAGACGTCGTTAATAAATGGTATGACTTTATATACAGTGTAACCCGGATATAAGAGAGTTGTCGAGACCGGATACGAAGTCTCTTATATCTGGGTTTCTCTTATATCCGGGTTTGGTCTATGTTGTTTAGGTAAGTATGCCTCTAATTTGGGATCAGATATTAATCTCTCTTATATCCGGGTTACACTACCAACAATACAAGTTGGTTTGACAAAGTTAAATGAATAAAGTCTCTTGTTTGTTTATATTGCTCATAGAATTTTTGGGAACTGACTTTTGCAGTTAATGGCTATATTTGCTAATATGGGTGTGTGTGATAAAGTTCGTGTTTGTGTGCAATATTAACGTAGAAAAATAGATAAATAAAATGAATATTTCTTACAGTGTTCATCGGCAATGCGTAAGTATGACTGTGGATATATTTGGTAGCAGCATAATGTCAAACGTGAACCATAGTGAAAATAATTATGACTGGCTCCCTATTTAAGCCGGGTCTCAGCCTTTATTTATACCTGAGTCCAGGATAAAATCAGCTTCGAATCAGCCTGTTTTTTTTATCTTGGTGAGAGGCCGTCTGATTTTAAATGTTAACCGGAAGCCTGTATGGAGCCCATGTGTGTACGGACACATTTTCGTCATATGGCTTTTAGCCCTGGAAGCGTTAACTTCCTGTCTGGCTTCCACATGCTATATCCATTGATAACGTGTTCTTTTTAGTCCTTTATCTCGGTTTTTTTTTTAGTTTCTTTCTGTGTTTGTCCTCAACACAGTGCCATCTGTGTAGCCTATGTCTTTGAGATTATGTCGACCGATAATAAGTCTTGGTAGGACTCCTAGTTCTCTTAGAATAGTCTCGTTGTCTAGGTTAAATAACTCAAATAGCACAAACCCATTCTTATTTTAGTCTTCGTTCTATTCTTTATATACAGTGTAACCCGGATATAAGAGAAACCCGGGTATAAGAGACTTTTTATCCGGTCCCGACAACTCTCTTATATCCGGGTTACACTGTACTTGCTAATTCGTTTTCCCTCCGCACGCAGATTGTTTTTTTGTCTAAATATTTAGAGTGTTTTTAAGCAATAAATATCTTCCTCTAAATATGCTTCTGATCCTCACTCTAACTTAACATTTTCAAATTCTCTGTCACTGGAAAAGTGCAACTTAAAACGAGCAGCGGCTAATCCAGATGTAATACGTAGACATTTAACGGATATTCAATTCTTTTTACTTAAATATCTGATTTCTAAACGAAAGATGAACAGTAAAAGCTGATTAAGAGATGGTTACATGTTAACATTAATATAATTATAAATACATTGTTTCAAATAATTTTCGTCTAATAATCGCATTTCTGAGTTTCGTAATATTTCCACATCAAAAGAATTGCCTTTTATTAATTAAATATTATCACTTTATACAATCTGTTATCGTTCAGGGTGGACGGAAAGCAAACTGATTTTTAATATTTTTATTGATTTTTTCAATAAACCAACGTTTGTAATAAATCGAAATAAGGTTTGATTAAAGTTTGACGAATTAATGAAGCTTTTCTAAAAGTGCATATCTCTTATGTTCTTTCATAAAGAAAAATGACATTCTTCTATTGCTGTTTTATTCTTCCTATATGCGAATGATGATGTCTCACCATAAATTCTTCTTTTCTAAGCTGCCGATTGAACCGAAAACTTTCCCATTTTCAACTTTTCTTAATTGGCATTTTCGGCAATTCTAATAAACAAAATGTTCATATGAGCCGTGGTGGGATTTATGAAAAGGATATGTTTGAACTTTCTTGTTTTGTTTTGTTTTTACGGCAATCAACCTCAGTGGGTTATTTAATGCCGACAAGCTTTTTATTGCTGCTAATATTTTTTTTTTTAAATCTATTGCCGGTAATATTTTTTTTTTAATTTATTGCTAATATTGGTAATATTTTTTTTTAATTTATTGCTAATATTGGTAATATTTTTTTTTTAATTTATTGCTGAAAAAAATTTGTTGCTGGTAATTTTTTTTTCAAAAAATATATTGCTGGTAATATTTTTTTACAAAACTCTATTGCTTGTAATACAGGGTCTGTTTCTCTATGAGAGTTCTAACCAATTTCGAAGAAGGTTAGAACAACGAATACAAATATCAGGAAATATGTTGAAGATATTTTTTAAACAAATTCATTATACAGGGTACGGTAGAAATGCCTCCCATAAATACCTTCCAATAGATGAAGACACTGTTTCCATTAATGTATTAGCATTATGCGTAGGTATTTATAGAAGTTATTTCTGCTGCAACCTGTATAACGATGAAATTTTTCAAAGCTAAGTTGTTTTAAAACCATGGGAAATAACAATGATATATACTAAATAAATAACCTGTTAGCATCTTACCATCTGCTCACTGTAAAGTGCTTATTAAATTAACGCACATGCAGCTAAAAACATGGACTTGTCCGCTTCTGACGTTACCATATGGAGAGGTAAATCCATTTCGTCAATAACGATTTGCCAAGTGACGAACGACGAGTGTCTATTTTTTTGTTTGAAACTGAATTTGACCATAGCTTAATTCTTGCTAATTGATTTTCAAAATTTCGATAAAAATCTCAATGTTCAGCACGTTCGCATCGTACGAAGAATTAACCTATTGAACGAAGAATTTGTTAAAGATACAAAAAACGAAATGGTTAAAAATAAATTCAGTGGAGAGATTTGTTCTTTCGCCGTGTGTACAGAACTGAGATTTGTATTTTCATATTTCTTATCATTTCACTGAGATAATTTATTCGATGTCCAGAAAATTCGAAGGGGAAATTGAATGAAATCTTCCCGCTTCATAAAATTTTGTTTATCTTTTATATGCCTCCCAAAAGCTAAGCAATGTATTAAGGTACAGGAAAATTTAATTAGAAACAAAGAGCGTACTGAACTGTTATGTATTTTCAGTCATTTTATATGACAAGAACGCATATGAATCACAGATGAAGATAGCTCTACATGATGTTAGGGGCTCCCCACCACTGGTAGAGTAGAAGAAGGTTCCCCCCACCCGTGAAGTAGATGCTGCAGTTGTAGTATCTGTTCCCTGCCGAAGGCCTTCTCTGCTCCCTTGCATCCCCATTGTTACGTAGCTGTGGTATGACCGGTTATGACTAACTTAAATAAGGATGACAAGCTTAGACCATCGGCCCAAGTGGAAACACTCGGGTCCCCAATTAAAAAGCAACCTTGTGTCACAACCCCCAACAGTGGAGGGGGGTTAAGGTAAACTTTGGATTCTACATGATGCTGAGATCACACTGGATGGAAGAGATAGGCAAATAGAAGGTTTTGAAGGCAACGGAAACAAAATCTACTCTTGTACTTAGCCTTGAAATTTCCGTTCTCTCTAATTCTATGTAATAAGGAAAGATGGCTTCGAAAAGTTGACACTCATAGAACATATTAAATAATAAAAAACAAAACGAGCGACCTGCCTAACAAGCTTGTGTCAATGTATAGCAGAGAGGGAATGGGGGATACTAAAAGAGCAATTATTGCTAAGCGCTACAAAGTATGATAATTTGGGGAAGAGTTATGACCCTCAACGTCCTGAAGGGATAGGGCACATAATCCAAGGTTTTTGAAACACTGAACTGTGAATTATGTCGCATCAAAAGCTACTAAGATAGAAGTGGTTACTGAGTGTTAGATAATATGTGAAAAATAATGAGATAGACACTATTTAAAGTAACAGAGAATTACGATTGACATTGCATTGGATATTTTGGATTTCAAAGTTGAGTGGAAAGTAAGGAGCTGGTAGTAATTTCCACAAGCGAGAAGTACGAGAGAAGAAACTGTTTGCATAGAACTTTTGCTCACATCTATCCATTACAACTCTAAAATGATGTTCCAGGAACTGGAACAAAAGAAAAAAATATCGTATTTACTATGAAGAAAAGTAAACATTTGCATAGCGTACATTTATAGATTTCAAAATACTTCTATATTTAAAAAAAAAAAACAAATAAATGTCTCGAAAAATGTATTTTGATTAGTTTCTTCTGAATACACACAATATATATGAAATCTCAAGCGGCGTAAAGTTTGATAAATCAAAAAGCATTGAGGAGTAGCAGCGATTCGGAGGGTGCTGCTGAGTAATCATAGAGAAATTATATAGTAGCGGTGTTGAATATCAGGTCATTTTTTTTTTTTTAGTAATAATTAAATTATTGTGTTTAGTATCCAAAGATGTACTAGAAATATTCATAATGCCTGTAATGAAATTTTATATACAAAGTACAGTGTATGTGTGTTTGTGTGTGTCCAAGCAAATCCTCCACTCCCACCGGTCCGATTTCAATGATTCATAACTCATTCAAAAAGACCTAGAAAAGCTAAAAGGAGGGAACGGTTTTTGTTGAACTCAGATACGAGGTTAAAATATATATTAATATATTATACTAGCCATTATAGTTGCCTTCATAGTTCAAGGGGAGTAACTTATTTTCCTTTTTCATCCAAAATTGCAGCATCGGGCGGTATTTAAGCTATTTCCTGTGGAGGACTCTTGGTTTGAGCACCGTCACAATAGCTAGGGAGGAGTAGATGCAATAGGCATCAATAAAATACAAACTCAAAATTGATCACTGCGTTTAAGTATTGCATTAATATTTAAGCTTACTTTTTAAAAGTTCAACGATAATTCTTCTGCTGCCACTTAATTTAAAGACGATTTAATGTACGTAGATCCTTATTTTCCGTACAAACAATTATTTTTATTTCATGCGTGACAGAACAGGGGGACAATTTATAAGATCAAATTAATATCGTGTGAGGATGCAAAAACAGAAATCAGAATTAGTTATATATTCAACATTTGAAGAGAAACATAATAGCTAATTAAGTAAAACCTACATTATGGAATCTATATGAATAAATCCGATATTAGAGCACGACTATCCGACGAATTCTTTGGTTATAATGCTATACGCTGAAAGATCAATATCTATATTATATATTGTCTACTTCTATTTCAGGTTTAATTAATTTGCATATTGATTTTTAAAAAAGTATATTTTATTAATTACTTGTCCTTTATTAGTGTTCTTTTATTCAAGGATTGTTTTGATTTTTTGATTAGGAATAGTGTCTTATATAGTGGAGAAAAGTGTCAAAAATTGGGGATTTAAAAGGTAAGTAATTACAGGTATACTGAAATATATATATATAGATAGATAGATATATGAACAGAGGGAGATAGACAGATACATAGATACATAAATAGATAGACAGATACATAGATACATACATAAATAGATAGACACATACATAGATAGACAGATAGATAGATACATAGATAGACAGATAGATAGATACATAGATAGACAGATAGATAGATACATAGATAGACAGATAGATAGATAGATAGATACAGATATAGATAGAGATATATACAGAGATAGAGAGATAGATATAGACAGGCAGTGACAGATTGAATTAAATAGCAAGTAAATGATATTCAGGCTAATTCTCAAAAGATCTTTTCGTTTTGAAAACCGATTTTTTTTAAAAAAAATGTCTATTCGGAGTTCGTATAATTTTCTATCTTTGGATCCGACTACCTTTTCTTTTTTTTTCCCCCTAATCACAACTGAGCGTTTTATATTATACGAAAAACCTCCGGCGCCGACAACAAAACGAGCTGCGCAAAATGGAGAATTCAGTTGAGGCATACAATCAATCATAACAGAGATTACGACCTCCGCCTCCCTTTACTCCTTCACGTCCTTATTTGTTTCGTGCTCCCACCTTTATCGCTCTTTCGTATAATCTCGCATTTACCTCTATCTCCTCTTTTGCCTATTTCTTTTTGCCTTCTATTCGCTTATTCCTTTTCCTACATCTCCTCCTCATACTTTCTCTTTCATTGGCCAACCCCCATTGCATACTCCTTTTCAGTGATTTTTTTCTCTCTCTTCGGCCTTCTTTCTTTTCATCATCCTATTTCCTCCTACTTCCTCATATTCTCTTTCGTTCTTGCCCATTGCTTTTACTCCTTCTTTTTTTCCGCGTTTTCCTTTACATTTTTTTTCTTCCCTCCTCTTCTGTTCAATATACTTCTCCTTCCATTCTCTTTAATTCCTCTCTATCTCTTCTTTTTAATTCTCTGGTTTCCTGTATTTTTTGCCTTATATATATATATATATATATATATATATATATATATATATCCTATTCCTTCTTGTCTATCTTCTTTCTTTCATCATCTTTCTGCTTTTCTTACTCCTCCTTCTTCCATACTTCTCTCTAATTATCCCAGTCCTCTATATATTCCGTGTTTCCTTAACTTCCACCTCTTTCTTCGCGTCATTCTTTTCTCTCCTCCTTTCACTATATATATTTCCTTCGCCGACAGCACAACGCTTCCTCCAACCTTATTTTCTCCTTTATTCATCCACTCACCCCTACGCCTCTTTTCCACATCCTTTTCTTAGTTCTTTCTTTCTTTTTTGCTATCCTTTTCTTCTTCTTTAGGTGAATTTTTTTTTTCTTTCACGAAACCCATGACTACGTTTAGTACAGCTGCTTGTAATCACTTATTACAAAGATCCCGCACTCCGACCACTAAGACATCCGTCACGTGACATAACACATCTGAGCGCATGCGCTCACAGCTTGTTTTCAAAAACCGAAACTGAAAATGAATTTTTCGATTGTCTGCCGTTTTCGTTCGGGAAATTTAAAATAGCGCAACTTTATCAATTTAAAAAAAACAAAAAAACATGCAGCTTATACTCTGCTTATGACACATTTTTTTGGAGAGTACTTTTATTCATTTTTCTTTCATTCGATATATTACGAAAATTAAAAAAAAGAAACATTTCAAATTTAAATAGAAGGCTTTGAATGTATCTTAAAGTGGCCATAAAAGTTGAAATATATAGTTGCATATCTTACATAATTTTAACTACATAAAAACAAAACACAAATGCAAATTATGAAATAAATATCTTGCAAGCGCGCGCACACACACACACACACATATATATATATATATATATATATATATATATATATATATATGGTTTTAATATATGTTTTAGTGATAGGGTAAAGTGTCCAATATCTATAGAACGTGTGTAATTGTAAGCAAGAACCTGAAGATTGTTTTACGCAGACTGACTGTACCCACTCGGTCTTAATACCAGTGTCATCAAATTTAATATACAATTTATAAACAATAAAATCCAAAATCACTTCATATAGGGAACAGCCTGTTCCGGCTGATGAAGGTATCGGTCGTCTGTCTTATCAAGACCGGTAGGGCTGAGTTCGTGCCACAAATAGAAATTTAACTGTAAAAGTTAATAAAAAAAGAAAAGAAAGCAGAGTCTACAACTAATACAGAATTTATCCATTTCAATGTTCAAGTCAGACGAAAGGCACGAGAAAGGGGTCAGGGGAGTGTGGGAGATATACTTGACATACATACATACATATATATATATAACAATGAATCATTCATACAAAAAGTAGATTAGTAAAGTTAATGATTTAAAATGGCGAAATCCCTTCGCACACAAAATTTTAAAGGTGCATTAACCTACAAATCACACGATGAATGTTGTGACCCTTGTTTTTTAAAATTATAAGCTGTATAAGGTCTTCTTCAATACACAAGTACTTTCAACTGTACATTCAATCATCTTCAGGCATGGAAATTATTTTGTTTTGGCAAAATTCAGGTAGTATCCAAGACGAAAAAATTAAATGCGAATCGAATTTTTTTTTTTAAATGTGTTATTGTTAATATATATATATATATATATATATATATATATATATATATATATTAGGTGACTCATTTATTTAGGAAATCACAAAGCTATAAATAACTATGGATATTACCTATGAGACAGTTGAGTGCGTACTATTTCCCGTGAGTAACACTACACTATAAAGGCGTCGCCAATATCTAAAGAATCGAACGCACAATTACCACTACGATAATAGAGAAAAATAGAAATTGGATATTAGCGCATGCAGACCAAGTTAGATTGCAACAAGACAACGATGAAGAAAAGTTTAGTGAGCCTGAAAGTAATGAAGGCGTAAGTGTTATATCAAGGCAAGACCAACTAGACAGTGAAATCGAGATTAATATAGACTCTGGGGATGAACAAGGACAATCACTGGAGGAACACTCATATAAAAAACGAAGGAGTAGATCTTTAAAAGCCAGCCAATCTCCTAGGGAGAGGCAGGAAGAATGTGTGGAGACAAAAGATAGGAGAAGAAATACCAAAGAAAATAAAGAAATAAAAACTCTTGGGCGAAAGAGATGAGGTGACAATTTACATATGAAATCACAAAGATTATAAATAGTTACGACTATTACGCAGGAAGCAGTTGAGTGCACACTTCTTACTGTGATTCATAACATTTTATATATATATATATATATATATATATATATATAATTGTCAGCTGTCAATATATACCCCGTAATACTCTCGAGCGCTTCGTCTTGGAGCGGGTAGAATGGACAGCAACATGCTTTAGTGGACACAGCAGTTTTCAACCAGCTTCTCTGAGTCGTCTTCAAGAAGAGAGAGCAAGATTTAAATGGTCAGCCAATCTAACAGTGATCTCATTCCACAACCCTTAATCTTGCTCCATATGTGCCCTCCTTTGTAAATCACTAGCAGGTCTTAAGTGCCAGTTAAGATTATCGCACAAAATTTCATAACTGAAAAAAATTATGTTATCAGATCCTCATACTTCGAAACTGACGGGAGAGTTCATAATTATTATTCATTATTTATATATATATATATATATATATATATATATATATATATATATATATAGTCATCCGCAGACAGACTATTTTGCTGTATCACAGCTCATTAGTGTGACTAGATATCCGATTGTCTCAAACCGGAATCGAATCCCAACTGATTTGGCATCATTCGAAGATTTTACCGTTTAGCTATCAGAGAAGAAGCCGGGTTGTTACGTGCTTATTCTTCCAATAAACACGCCAGTGTCTGAAAGGGTTCAATTCATAGAAAAGCTTTGCAGTATTATTAGTAGTCGTCGTCATTGTTTTGAAATTCCCGCTTTCTCTCAAAAGTGCTCTACAGGAATTAAATTTTCCACGGGCGTATATATTGTCATCCACGGTCCGAATGTTTCGCTGTATCACAGCTCATCAGTGTGACTAGACATCCGATTGCCTCAAGCGAAGATTTTACCTGAGGCGGATTATTACGTACTTATTCTTTGAATACAATAAAAAACTTTTTTTACATCGCTACACACAACCTTTCATGTTTCAGTACTAAGATGGTACTTCTTCAGGGGATAGTAGATAACTAATGATAAATATCATTTATTAGGAAATTTAAAAAACAAACCTTTACCTCTTTTTGTAAGCTAAAGCTTGAGGCATAAGTTCAAAATTAAAATTATACTTATCGGCATGCCTGGGTTGACCAATGAACGTCGGGTCTACAGTAAAATATAAAAGAAGGTCAGAGGGAGGTGGTGGGTGGGTTATTATTACATGTCAAGAAAACAGATGCTTAGAACAACAAATTTACTGACGTATCCAAGTATGATTTGCCTATTTGGTGAGGTAGAAATAAATTTATCAGAAACGGATTTTTAAAAAAGTGTGTGGATTTTTACTGCATCCGTTCTTTCGCTCTCTCTCTCATACACACACACGTTTTGTTTATACGTTATTTTTATAAAATAAATATTTAAGCAAATGCTCTGTTTATTTACTTAAATATTTAAGTAAATGATATGTTTATAATAAATAGTATTAACAACATTTACCGACCTGAATGTCCGAGAAATCTAACCAGACGCTTCCTTCGTAGCTCAGTGGTGTAGCGCGTCAGGCTATATGACGGTTCCATGTAGAATACAGGTTAGATTCCTGTTTGAGGATGCTTATTTTCTATTAAATTTCTCGGAAATTCAAGCTGGTAAATGTTATTAATACTATTATAAACATATCATTTACTTAAGTATTTGTATCTATAAAAATAACGTATGAACAAAAAATATATAAAAGTAATTGTCGGACTTAGTCCATGTCTTATATATATATATATATATATAATATATAATATATATATATATAATATATATATATATATATATATATATATATATATATAAGGTTGGTGCAAAAATAATGTCGTTTTCTCACATAGTAACATATGTGAGAAAATGACATTATTTTTACACCAGCCTAATAGTATTTGTGGAGCAAACTTTCTTTTATACACGTTTCAGTGAATGTTACAAAAAATGAAATATTTTTATTTCGCTTATATGATGTTTTACAGTTGCTTCTTTGATTGGGTGTCGGCGTCGAAGAGAGCATAGAATGTGTCCGTAGTGATTATTGTCCCAAACGCTTTCGGAAATTCCATTAAACAGTTTCAAGGGGTAATTTTACCGTCTTTGTGTTCAAGTTGTATTGTGTGAAAGTATTAGTTTTTCGAAGCTGTGCCAGATGAAATATGGAATCCCATGTTCCGGCGTTCTTCAAATGACTGCCTTTGTCATATAGATTAAGATTGAGAATTGGCTTAAAATCTTTTATGTACAGAGCTTCAGTTATTTTACGACGTCATTTACAAATATATTTCCTTAGAATAATGGCGTTATTTACAAAAGAGATCTTAATTGATCAGGTATCTTTGTCTAGACTCTTTTTTTATAACACTGGAATCAATTAAGCGTTTAAGGGAAAAAAAAACCTTATGAATTTATTTTTATCATTCACATAATTTGTGTGTATATGTCTGTGTCTGACATATTTCGTCCTTTAGGACTTCATGGGACTGAAGGGATATTTACGTTGATCTGATTACGCATAAGCCTGAAGGCGAGGGGACGGTGAAATTTTAAATTTAATTTTATTTAATATATATTCTGAGCATATATTCTAGCCGATAAATTTTTTTTTTTTTTTTTTTTTACACTATTTTTTACACTATTTACATTTTGTCTTCATCTTTTTTGCCATATTCACCACGTTTCGACCGTTGTGCGCTCCAGCCATCTTCAGGTTATTGAAATTTTATTCTGCTTGTTTTTATCACTTTGTTATAAAATATCCAGCATTCTGAGAATAGATGAAACACCAGCAAAGCTGGAATATAAGAATTTTTTACCCTTTGACATAGATTTTCCTGTAAATTTTCTTGGTATATAAAACATAATAAAAAAAGAAAGAACAGTAATATATGTAATCCGGTGTTCTTATCGATATTTTGATTTTTACAAAACAATGTTCAATGTAAATTTACAGAACATATATATATATATATAATATATATATATATATATTATATATATATTATATTTATGCTCTGTAAATTTACATTCAAAACTGTTTTGTAAAAATGAAAATATCAATCTTATATAGGAAAATCTATGTCAAAAGGGTAAAAAATTCTTATATATATATATATATTGTTGTAGATATAATGGCATTTTGAAGGTTTGCAGCATTTTTCTTATTCAGATAAATTAAGATTAGTCTTCACTCAACATTTGTGTATCTTACGTCGCATTTAATGCATACTGTATAGTTCATCTTAAAAGAACGATTTCACAAACAATTGGCAAATCATTGGAACTGCTAACCATTCAAGAAGTATTGCAGGAAGTGAAAAATGTGATAGTTTGCTGCATCATGCATGTAGCACGACATAAAACGAGAGCAGTTGCGCGACAAAATAACCAGCGAAATTCGTCATGCATCTTTATCCCAGTTGTGTCGTTCAAACGAGCGAATGTCTCACCTCGGAGTTGTGCACTAGTACTTTTTTCTAGGTTCCAGCAATTTGTAAAAAGGAGATTTGTTTGAATCCCAACACAAAAATCAATAGATTCATTTTTATTTGGTGGGTATTTATATATATATATATATATATATATATATATATATTTGCGTATGTCGGGGTGGTAGTCTTGAAGGCTGTTTTGATTCTCACCATATATTTTTCCGTTCCTACTTTTTATGCAAACTCGTCACTGAAGTATTTTTTTAATTATTTGTGTTGAGTCAAAAAAGAATAAGATAAGTTTATAATCATTAACCAATATTTGTTTTCGGTAGAGGAAAACCATTTTCTTTTGCTCCGGATTGTTTTCGTAATGTTTGCAAATGAATTGTATTTCAATTGATTGAGAGCTCAAGCAATGAAATGTCGAGAAAACATCAAAGACACACCCAAAACCTTAACAGAATTTATGCAAAAGATAGCACTTGAAACGTTTGCATCAATACACACATACACGCACCCATAATATATATACAAATATATGTGCATGTTTTGGCATTTAGAAGAGACCCTAGATATAGAATTTTAGATTTCTGTTCATCTTTATCTAAAGTTTTCTCTCTCTCTCTCTCTCTCTGATTTTTATTTATTCGTAGATAAACGCAAGTCTTATCGATAGTGAAACCGCTGTTGCAGTTGAGATTTGAAACCGTGCCAAGCAATTTTAAATCCGACCTCTTACCTCGCAGTTATCGTAGTCTAAAGAAACTGGAAATTTTCGTTAGAGACCAAGTCATATTAGTCCTCTTATATGACAGTGAATGCTGGATAATATCCTCAAGGATGAAAAAGAGAACTGAAGAAACAGAAATGTTGTTCTACATAAGGCTATTGAGAAAACAATGGACGGACAATGTGTTTAAGGAAAATGTGGA
>OZ010572.1:124273075-124298075 GCA_963932145.1 Acanthosepion lycidas
TATATATATATATATATATATATATATATATATATATATATATATGATTTTGGCACGAAGTTACAGTAACGGTTTAACACCAAAGTTTTCTTTATTTTTTATTTGCAAATTTTTTTTTTCGTCTGTCAATCATCTTGTTATTGTCTCTGGTTTGCGTGTTTTATTAAGCTGGGTTCCGCTGCTCTCTTCTGATAATTTAGCTGTTTTTCTTGCAAGTTCGTTCATTATTTAGTGCCCCGTGAATTCGTACCGTAGTTCACCCCGTTCCTCAAATATCGTTGCATTCATTGAAGTGAGAAACGTAGCCGTTCAGTGAACTCCAAGTAATGGCGGGATTGTTCAACGGATTCTCAATGCTTGAAGATGGAATCGTGACATTTTAGCTGCTGTGTGGCTTCACTGGCACTGATGCGGCCAGTGGGACTCGAATAAGGCTTCCTTAATCAGTTTCAAAGGAAAAGCAATTATATGGCAGCCCATAAGAAAATCAAAGTGCTATACTCCAAATATCACTTCCTGGTTTTATTAACCATGATAAAGTCGAAACGAAATGGTCTATTGGTGGATACGGTACACATTCAGCCTGTCTGTTATGGACATCTGTAATGCATAGCTCAATGGATTACAAATTGAAATCTCTATCAAAGAGTTTGGATAAACTGTGACATTGATAAATCTTTATATCACGCACGCACACACACACTAGTGTCTGTTTGTGTATGGATGTTGTTTACGGAAACGTCGGCAGAATGTATTAAATAAATCCATTCACTCCGATCGGAATATATACAATGGACAGAACATATGAGGAACAAGTAAGGTTTCAAGAAAATCGAACGACACGGAAACCGATACTGACAATTTGAAAGAGACAGGTGATATTTCTCGGTTGATATATATATATATATATATATATATATATATATATATATATATATACGGTTATTTTCAGGTTATTTAAAAATTTTTTTTTTTTTTGGAAATTATAATAATTTGTTGAAATAAGTCCTTCTAATTAACCCATAATTAGTGTAGAAGAAGGGGTGCGTTTAAACTTTCCCACACACGTAAGAGAATAAAATGTAGACTTTAGGAGTGCTTAATGTATCGCACGCTCTGTCCATGGTATTCGGTGTATTGGTCGACAAGACCATGTCTGTGGTTTCAAGTCTCTTCTTCGTTTTTGAGAAAATTGTCCAGCATATAATGATATTTAGAAGAAATATGTATAGTTGGTCACTCGTATTCGAGGATATCTGTCTACTAGACGATCCCTATTGAAGACGCTTGCTCAGAGCTATTTATGTTTACTCAACACCCACAGATGCCACCTGTAGTTTATACTGCAACTATGCTGAGCTGACCTTGGTTTCAGTTTCTGGGAAAGATCGTGTTATTTTGCATTATCAACAACCTGAATAAGGCCAGCACGCTCAAGCCCTCGGCCATGATGACTTGTGTCTTCGTGCTAGTACAGCGGTTCCGTCTACTCAATATCACTTGGGTCAACCTGTGGTATGGTTTGCTTTTTAGGCACTTTCCAAATGTGTCGCACGCTAGGACAGTCCGATAACATCAGGAAATCTTCTTACTGACAAATCGACCATGATGAGATTCGAAACCGGATCTTATCGTCAGAATGCGAATGTTCTAACCACTTGGCTACGAGGATAAATATCCTGTTTAATGAAAACCACAGTATCTCCTCCAATATGGGTCTCCACTAAAAATAATGTCTAAGTAATAAAATATATCAAATTAATGAATGAAAAATCAGTTCCTAAAATTGCTTTGTTTACTTCAGTATAGGAAATTGAGCAGAGATGTATATTTCGGGAAGAATCTGTGTTTAAAATCAATATTTTGTCGATCAGATTTTCTGTAGCGGAGACATTAAAGCACATCAGATCTAATGACGGTTTCTCCCGGTGGGGGCGGAGACGCAGGTTCAAATCCTACCGGAGAGCGCATATTTTTCTAGTAAAATTTCTTGAATATACAAACCGGTAGATTAAGAATAAATAAATATACTGTTTAATAAATAAACAGACCATCTACTCAAATATGGTTATCCACTAAAAATAACATTGAAGGAATAAACGATTAAATATTACATACTCCAGCACTCTTTTCTTTCTTCCTATTGATATTTTCCTTGGTTTGCTTAGCTTCAAGAAATATTTCGCTATTTATGTGTGTTTTCAGATTTCTGTGCCACATTTTCAGTCTCATAACTCAAATAATTAAATTTTTTATACCTACTTGATTTTGACGCGCTCAATATCTAGCTTACACATTTTTTTTTTTTTTTGGTGCATTTGTCATTTTTTACGGCTCATTCACCTTTCGCAGGTTATTTAAGCCAGAAAATATTTTTAAATTGTAAGATTTATTGGAAATAACAATGATTTACTGAAACAAGTCATACTAATTAAACCATAGATGGGGTCGAGAAGAGGTGGATTCAGACCATTGCCACGTGTATTTGCGCGTAAGTGAATACAATGAACCCGATTGGAATTGGAACTCGGTATTCCCGACTTCCAATTACGAGCCGTTAACCATTATACCATCAACACATCCAAGCTTACAGTAAGTGGTATTCGCAAGTGGTCACTCATTTCGCTACTGACCAGGCTCGATGTTGGTCAACTTCGGTGACCATTCGTGTTTCAACGTGGTATGGCTACAAGCTGAAATTTCTGGGTAACATAATGACAATAAAAGGGTTTTAAGATTTTAACATTCACTAAAGATGCTTTTGCTAAGTATATTGAAATTCAGGGGGAAAAAAAGTAGAATCTGCAATGTTAGCAGTCTTGACGTGGCATCTTGGATTCAATCTTTTTTTCTTTTTTTTTTTTTCCCACCGCCGTAATGTTGCTTCATTATCCACTTTTTAATAAATATTTTCACGACAATTCTTCTAATGAAATTTCCTTTTCGGTATTTACTAAAGTATATAAGGGACAGGAAATTGTGGAGAGTCGTGATCGCCAAAGTTTTGAAGGGAGAAGAAGAGCATTTATCGTTGAGAAATTAGTTTTTACGTTCTTCTTCGGCCAACTTGGCGTGTTGCGCTTAGTGATGATTATTTAGAATTTGGAGTTTGATTGCATTCATACATTTAGCAAATTCTTTTTTTTTTTTTTTTAATGCTGTTCGTTTTTTGTTTTGTTTTCATTCGCAATACCAGCTTCTTTAAATATCTTTTTTTTTATTTTGGTTATCAACCCTTTCTTGCTTATTACCGTTTTAAAATTTTTTCAAAACATTTTTACTGTCATTTTTATGATCATTTTCCCTGATCTGATCTTGCCAATGTGTTCAATATGTTTTTTGATTGTTCTGCGATCTCAGTTGCAATTTTTAATTTGTGTTCGCCTCGCTAAATAACTTTATATTATCTTTTTCTCTCTTAGATTGACAGATAGGTGTCACAATTGAAATTGTACGAATTTTTGATATTTGAAGTTATTA
Organism: Acanthosepion lycidas; assembly: GCA_963932145.1. Taxonomy (NCBI): domain Eukaryota; kingdom Metazoa; phylum Mollusca; class Cephalopoda; order Sepiida; family Sepiidae; genus Acanthosepion; species Acanthosepion lycidas. The sequence continues at coordinate 124,276,556 of OZ010572.1, forward strand.
TCTCTGAAATTTGTTTTGCTAGACAATTTTTATCTCCAGATTCTATCTATATAATAAATGCGAATGCCATTCTGTCATTGTGACATACTTTTTCAACTTTACTCCTAGAGGATGTAGCCCAACATATCATTTTAGAATCAGGTTGACTCCTTGAGCAAATTAAAAACATTCCAGACCGGATTCGAACCCACAATCCTGAAATTTTGGATTCTCAAGTTTTCATTACTGCGATTGTTTTCGGCGATTTTTTTTACATGATTTTTAATTTTTTTTTTTTTTTTTTTTTTTTTTTTGCGATAAATGTTTTTGAACGATAACAATTTTTATAACTTGGAAATAAATTTGGGAATAATCGAAATTAATATCAAAATCCGGCGAAAATCACCCATGAAATAAAAATAATTGTTTATACGGAAAGTAAGGACCTACATACATCAAACTGTTTTTAAATTAAGTGGCGGCAAAAGAATTATTGTTGAACTTTTGCAAAGTAAGCTTAAATATTAAGGCAATAAATGCAGCGATCAATTTTGATTTCTGTAGATTATACATCTACTCCTCCTTACCTATTGTGTTGAAGGCCCAATCAAGAATTCTCTGTAGTAGCTATCTTAAATGCCGCCCGAGAGGGAGTTTTTAAGCTAGTCTTACATATTCATAACACTATAATTCGTCCATGCTAGGAAATATTGTAGCCACATATGTTCTGATGATCCAGCTATATATTTCGCGATTCTTGATAAAATCCAAAGATTAATCTGCAATGTTAATGGTCTTGACATGACATATCAGCGTCAGTCACTTTCCCACGCTCCTAGTATATCTTACAAGTACGTTTTTCATAAATACTTTCATGGTAATTGTTTTGATGAACTTTGCTCTATAGTAAGAGAAACTTTATGAATTTAAACGCGGTGCTAAATTGGCAACAAGGTCTCATTAGTATACAACTTAATTGGCTAGATGAAACCGTAAGTTCTATTCTAATAGTTTCTTCTCTCATAGTTTTCACCTGAGGAACTACCTGATTCTTGCTCTCATGTCAACTACAATCTTCGAAAATTTTGATGCATGTCAATCGTCATCTTCTGTCTCCTTGAAACCTGTTCTTCTTTTCTTTTTTCTTTTTTTTTTTGTCCTTTCGCTTCAGTCTTCTCCGTTTATTTCACTTTATTTTCTTTAATCATCAGTGAATCCCTGCGTCTTAGCTGCTTTATTGCCTTGATCGGAGCGAAGTAATATAAACCGTGGAAGCCAGGAGAAACCGTGGTGAAGTAAGAATTACTAAGCAGTTACAACAGTTGTATTAGTACCGACTACATTTGATTCCTGGATACGTGGGTAAAGTTTTTACTTGTAGCTACCAACTGGCTTTAGTCCCATTTAATCATCATCGCGTATCCTTCATCATTGACAGCGCTATCAAAAGAAATGTTTTCAGCAATAGCGTGAAAGGTTTACGATTTAACTCCACGTTGTCCTGCATTATTAGCTACGATTATTTTATAAATTTCACAAAACTATGAAAGCTTTCATGTAAATTCCTGTTCATGTTATTTCACAAAACGTATAAAATTTACTCATTTGTTTTTATTAAATATTTACTAAAATAAGGCCCAAGAGCTACTCAAGGTAAAGTGTTATTGATTGAGCTTTTTCCTGTCGACTCTAGACCGGAAGAGGTTAAAATTTTGCTGGTCTGAAAAGCAGGCTCTTTCACAGAAGTAGCTACTCTTGAGAGGAATGTATGAGTGGAACTACCATCTTACTATAGGAATCCGAATAGAAAAAGAATGATTTGATTCTAGACGCCATTTGCTTCTTTCAATATCACCCCCATTTTATAGATTTAATCCGATTTTCCAAATTTCATATTATCTCGGGTAAGAAAATTCCAAAAATATGATGTTGCAATTAAAAATTGTAATCAAGGAGAGATCGCTGATTTTTAAAAAGTCAAACAACTTGAACAGATATTGGAATCAGCGTCACTTTAAAGAAGATAAATTTATAAAGGCAGCATTAATGTGAAATGCATGTTCGATGTTCTGAAACTAAGAGATGTATCCATTGATTTTGTATGCTGATGCACATCTTAATGTGATTCAGGCTAAACAGTATCCAGATTAGCACTCCAAAATCCATGTTTGCTGGCAGGTTACTATCCGCCAGTGTAAACATTCCTTTTCATAATACTCCACCAGTTTTCACTCGAGTTAAGAAGACAGCCACTGCACCAAACATGTCTCTTTAAAATCTATTTTACTCATATTCATTAGTTTCCTTCACCAAATATGATAGACTATTAATGGGTATAAAATAATAATCTTCTTGAAACGTGGCTCTACGTGTGCATTCATTAATAAAAAAAAACAAAGAAACATCTGAGATGTCACTATACACCATCTGGAAAACATTACACACAACGTCAATATAACTTCAATCACACTACGTTTGCTTTGATGTTAGATTTTAGCAGTAGTCACCCAACCGTCTTGCTTCATCTCTCTGGACCATCGATTGTAACACAGTATTGTTTGATTGGTATGAAATGAAAAAAAAAGTTCTTCTTGCTTGTTTTATACGGTTTTCCACGTGAATGTATCTAGTAATCTGTCCGACGTTTTGTCACTTAATTTACCTTTTAACATGTGCTTTGTGACGATTTCTCGCAGCCACAACGTTTTCCATAGAGAAAGACGGATTTCTTCTTAATGTGCGACACAGATTTGCATATTGTCTTTGTCCAATCTGCGTCAGTGCGATCCAAGTTTTTTTTTAACAAACTGCCGCATAATTTGCCCTATTTGCATCGTTCTACCTTTGACAAACTGTGAACTTATTCGGAATTTCTGTTTTACTGCCCCACTCAGAAAACATTAAACAAGCAACGTGACTTTATTTGATGCTTCGAATTCCAGGATATTTCATAAAAATGCTTACACTATATTTACATCTGCGCAGAACGAATCGGCTTTCATCGTAACAGCGCAGATAGATGGTGCCCTCGTTCAGTAAATCAGCATTTAGATTTCAACGAGTGTTTATTTAATATCCTGATGAATAAAAACATCAAGTGGTTGCTAACGTGAGATGCAGTGTAAACAAGGAATTTCCCTATTTTGATATAAACATTTTTTCACGAGTGTCAGCTTTCAATCTCTAAGTTACGTATAGAAAATATGTAAGAAAGTGATTTCGATGGTCAGAATTAACGGAAGCTATCTGGCATAACTGAGCAGTTACTAGCACACACACACACATGTATACATATATATGTATGCATACATATTATCTATACATATATATATATGTTTGCATACATATACATACATACATACATGTATGTATGTATGTATGTATGTATACATACATGTATATACACACATATATATACACACACATACATATATGTATATATACATGCATATATATACGCGCACACACATATATGTATGTATGTAAAAAAAAAGAAACTGTTAGAAACATCCTGTACAAAAACTTGTTGTATAGACTAAAGTGAGAATTGGAAAATGGCACCTCATATTTAATAGAGTAATATTTATTTATAAGATATGCATTTTTACAGAGAAGAATTAAAATTAAAACTTTCTTACTTACAACTGGATTTTCAGTATTTTTCTTTGAAAAATAATTTGTTGTCTTCCTTTCTTTTATTTATTTATTTATTTGCTTTAACCGGTTTCTCTTAGCTTTTCAAAATGTTTGAACTACGTGTTGATGCTTATGTTTTGAACAAATGAAAAATATGAGAATCAAGGGGGCGTAACTGGCTATATATGTCGGTTATGGTAAGGAAAATTTAGTAGAATCTATTTATACAATGAATTGAGTATTGGTTTGAACTTGTTGATGAAAAATATTACTTTATTAATCTGCTTTTGTTCAGTGGTCACACTGGTAGAATGGGAAGGCACTAAAATCCTCCGTATTCCTCTATATGTTAGCTAGGGGGTACTTTCTTTGGTGTGGCTGTGGTAAGAAGAGAAATATTTTTTAACACCTACTTTGTTATATAGTCATCGTAAATAATTTCCGTTTTCGTCTATTTTTTTTTTCTTCAAAAAAATAAAGCACATTTTTCACCCAAGCTAGGCAAGAAAGCCACTAAGACGCAAGGCTTAGAGAATACGAGAAAAATATTCTATTAGGGAGAGAGGACGTTAAAAGAATAAGAATTAAAATTATTACCTATTGAGATTCGACCGACTCAGTCAGTCATCACGGAGGAACAACCACGCCAAGATCAGGCAATGATGTTTTATTGTACCGTTTCTCGCAAAATGTTATCCCTTTTTTTAAAATCATTTCACCTCCACCCCACCAAGCAAGGCAATAAAGCCACTAAGATGCAAAAGGTTACTGAGTGTTAAAGAATATGAGAGAAAAAAACATTATTAAGGAGAAAAGATTAAAAGAGCAGGAATTAAGAAGACAGTAGATAACAATTGACGTTGCATTTAAATTTTTGAAGATCAAAATTGACTGGGAAGCAAGAACCTAAGATATATATATATATATATATATATATATATATATATATATAGAGAGAGAGAGAGAGACCCACAAGTGAGAAGTTACATTTTATTCAATCATGTAATACATAAGAACACCGAATTTCAAATTAGATTACGTCTTGCAACAATGTCTTTAAGAAAGAATAAATTTAAAATAAATTGTCACAAAAAAGTTAGCGTTTTTTTTTCTTTTCTCTAGAAGAATAATTAATGTGTTTTAAGAATTGTGGGATATCTGCAGATAAATTCAATATATTAACAAATCCCCCGGCGAGAAAATACCATTTCTGTGAAAGTTAGGACGATATGCCTAACGTTTTTATTTGCTTAATACTAATGCTCTATCTTTTAATATTGATCTCTCTAATTACAAAGACTGCTCGCCTTACTAGTCACTATCCTTCAGAAATACACTGACAGACCCTTTGTCTCTTTTTGTCTATATGGAAAATACAATCCTTGTAATTCTATATATGTGTCTATGTGTGCGTGAAATTTATGACCAACTTTTTTTTTTTGTTACTGTTATCTTTTTTATCACTGCTTTATAGATTTAATATCCTCTGGCATTTAAATTAAACGCTTTGAAGTCGGAAGAAACTAGTGCACAGCTTTGGATTAACGTTCCATATCTTTAATCTCTTTCCAGATTTTTATGCCTACTTCATGCTTCTTTCTTTAAGGAACGGATAATATTCGACAGAGAACGTTGTCATAAAATGCAACAGTTAGATGAAAGAATAAAAGGAAAAAAATAACTGTAAACATTTAATTTCAAAATACAAATAAGAAATAAAAATAGAAAGAAGACGTCAGCTAATGTCCACCCACACCCTTTGCAAAAGAGCTTTTCATGATCAAGCATTTGGAGTTAAACACCACCTGACTGTCCAAAGAGACAGTGACAACAGTAATGTTAGTATTAGCCGTTTCCTGATACGGAAAAAACATTTCGGCATTCATTGTTGACCATGTTCACCATAATCTATGAATATAGAATACAGAGCAGTACGTAATCTGTTCAATGAACAAAGTTAAAGATTAACACTGACGAGTCAGACACTCTACTGAATCTGACTATATCGCTACCAGTAGCTGTTCCGTAATTCTTCAGTCTTCGATATCAAAGGATGGCAGTGCATATTCAGGAAAAACATGGCCGCCTTTATACACGTTGCATTGAATATTTTGAGCCTTCTGATTGGTTAGCCCTTCTATTGGTGAACTATAAAATGAGCCAGCTCATTTTGGCTGGCTCACTAGTACACCAGGGTAACCAAAAATTCCAGAATTCATTGACCGAACAGCCAGTCCTTCTGTCGGTTGAAAATTATTAAAATCTTCTATAAAAACACAATTTTTTCAAGAAAATAGGTTTCCAAGTCAGGTAGATGTTATCGCTCTTTCCAGTACTGATGGGGGTTCCCTTCCTAACTTTTTATTTGAAGTAGTGTGTAATGCCAATATCTTGATGATGTCTTTATTCTCTCTTTGAGTTTCAAGTAGTATCCGTTTTTAGTCCTCAAGTGATGTGGTTTTTGTTATTTGGTACAGTTCTTAGTTTGTGATTGTATAGCGCCAGTCCACAAGGTTTGAAGAAGTGTAGTATTTGCCAGCACATAGGCTTCATTTACTTAAAGACATGGCCTAGAGTGTCTCAACTTCGATAGGTGAGCGTTCATTCCCTGGGTGAGACCGATTAATCAGCCAAAATGGTCAGAAGCTCGAAATACCGAAATAATTAACTCTTACGGGTTATCTCCCTTATCAATTATAACTATATAAGAACAGTCTTACTTTTGTATATTAAATGATTTTCATACAGTGATGTTTACTCTGTGCAAGGCCCAAGAACCACTCGAGGTAGAGGGGTACAGAGTAAGAGGTACAGTTTATGAGGTATGTGTGGAAGGTAACGGTACGCAACAGACTTGAACAGATTAAGATTAAAGTGATTAGGGAAGCAACCTCTGGTGAGTCGGTTCCACAAAGCAGCGATTCGTGGGAAGAAGCTGCTCCAGTGGGGCTTACATATTTCCAATGAAATGCAAGGAAAATAAGGCTGGTTCGCTAAAATGTGCGTGCAATGGCGGGTGTTAACCGTGAAGGTTAGAACTAAGGAATGTAGTTCGTCTGAGCACTTTCCATAAAAATTGACGTAGAGCAGCGAGTGGCTTGAGACGTTGAGCCTATGGAGAAGGAGATGTAAAGTGGAAAATAATTCATCAACCAAAAGGACGCGGCGACGCTTTTGGACTCTTTCGAAACAGGAAAATGAAAACTGGGCATACCCTGCACATATACGGTAGCAGTAGTCCATTTTTTGCTCTTGTAAAGGTTGAGGATAGCAGGGGGAATCAGGTATGTTTTGAAATTACTCGAACGTTACTGAATATAGCAGGCATCTGAAGACGCTCAAGGAGTACAACACCTGAAACTTTGTGTCTATAACAACCAAGATGACAACGTCAGTTTGTATAAGTACTGATAAGCCTTCACATTAGAAATTTATATAGAATCTATCAAATATAAAACTCGGAACATTGAATAATAGATAAGAAAAAGTAAAAGATTAGCGTTTCAAATTAAGAGTCAATTTAGATATGTAGCGATATCAGTGTCAGCCGATACCTTGTTAAGGTGAAAAAAACATCGGAAACACCTTTCAGATTAAAATGAAAAATTAGATTTATAGAGAAATAAACGCTGATAAGTTTGAGTATCGCCTTTAAGTATTGGTTAGCGAGGTAATCTCTGTCATCTTCCCTGAAAGCTATTATATTTATGGCCAAGTGCAGTATTTTTTTTTTTTAAACATGCACGATGTTTCTTGTAATGATTGATTACACATCCATGCATTGAAACACAAGCATTCCCAAATAATTAAATTTAGATAGGTTCGTCTATCATCCGGTTTAAACTTCTCCCTGATTAGGATTGGGTTTCCGGTTATTTTAAAGACTTTCCCTTCTCTTTCACTTCCAGCAAACTGCTACCGTCTTAGTGGTATTATCACCTTGCTTGGGGTGAATTGATAAAAAAGATATATTTAAATTAATGCTCAAAAACAAAAACTTGTAAGCACTCAAGAAAACCAAAATAAAATAAAATCTTATAGGCGGATATGCAATGTAGTTGGCCCTGCTCTGGCATGTCGTCTATAGTCACTTTCTCACAGACGCGCCGTCGCCTCCCTCTGTTCTACAAATACTTTCATGGAAATTGCTCCGAGGAGCTGCATTCGCTGGTTCCCAGACTTCATGAGTTCAAGCGCCCTACGAGGCTGGAATCCCGCTCTCACCCCTTCACTGTCGAAACTCCTAAATGTAGCCATTTCTTCTACTCCAATAGCTTCATGTCTCTCACTTCTCGCCTGTGGAACTCCCTCCCCTATTCCTGTTTCCCTGATAGCTATAATCTCCAGCTATTCAAGTGTAATGTCAATCGACATCTCCAGTTGCCTTGATCTATCCACTGCCCTCCTGCTCATCCTTTCTTCTATCACTCCTGTTTGATCTTGCTCTAAATTTTCTGTAACCCCTTGCGTCCTAGTGGCTTCCCGCCTTGCCTGGGGTGAAATGCTTAAAAAAAATATGTATAGAGGTGGATAAATCAAAAAACTAGATATTAGTAACCTCATATGCGCAGGTTAGCGTGCATATACAGGTAAGCAAATAAATATTTACTAAATTTACTTTAAGGTGTAAGCATAAAAGTGTTCAATGTGGTTAGACAGATCTAATATATATTAATAAGTATACATACAACTACGTATGGAGTGCGACTTAAGTTTCGTTGTTTTACCAACTCATCAGGCACGAAATATTAGTTATAATTTAAAAAATAATATGTAGTATAGTATATTTTTAAATCATAGGTAATGTTTCTTGAAACATTACCTATAATATATAGTATACTATATTATTTTTTTTAAATTGTAAGTAATAACAAGAATAAAATAAAGTAAACAAACAAAAACAAAATAAACTAATCCAAACAAATAAGTAAATATACTAAGCAAATAAGAGACAATTTAACAAACGACGCCCACCAAAATAACCGTTAGAATAAAACAATAGACTACCCATAATGCATCACTGACATTGATATATAATAAGTCGAGAAAAACATAACACGCATGGCCTGACGATTGCATTTAGCATGAAACAGATTGTCACCTCTGGGTATTCATTTTATATTTACATACGCTCTATCCCTGATATTGAGCACTTTTAACTATAAATATAGTATGCCATAAAACTGTATTTTATCATATAAATATATATATATATATATATATATATAGAGAGAGAGAGAGAGAAAATTAATACAAGTAAAAGTGTTGTCATTTAGCTGATTGATGTTACCTTCGACTCCAGAGTTTCGTAGACGTATCTGTCTGTCCACTCCTCAGTGGTTGTCAAAAATTGACTGCTTATACTTCTCGATTTGTCTTTTTATATGCACTCATCATTGCTGCAATTTTTTCATAGTGTATATGTGCGTGTATGCGTTTGCACACGTGATATTTAGGTGTATTTGTCGGTGGTAATCTGTGACTGTGACTGAATTATTATGAGACTAATCGAAATAAATCGCGGAATGCGAACAATAGCTCATCTTAGAATATCAAAACACGCTAAGACGATTAAAATCCTTTATAAGAATCAATACAATCCCAACCATGATAATTCGTAGCATAAAACTCTTTCATCACAAAATCTCAACCATTTTAAAATAATTGCAATTCATTAGTAATGATCGCTAGACACGTATTATCTCCAAATTATACAGATGCATGCTGGGATTTCTTCTTAACCAAGAAAGCCGCCATACTTTGTTCTTACTTATCTTGAAGTCAGATCGCTGTAGTCATTTGGTTGTATCCATTTTGTTCGTTAAACTTTATGACTTTTAACTTATTACTGGTTTTTTTTTTTTTTTGCTTTTTACCTCACATATATATTGTTTGCTTAATATTGCTTTGGCATGTTTGTTTTTTTTTTCTTTTGTTATTGTTTATTGGAAACTTTGTCCAATCATTCTTTGGGGCATTTTTTGCCAATTAAATTCAACCATAATTTTTTTTTTAATCCTTAATTGAAAATCGTACAATATCAAACGGGTCTAATAGAGATATAGATAAAACAAACACACAAGCGGACAGGCACTCTCTATGTCTAGACGTGATATTTTAGAGTAATTAATGTTATTAATGATACCCACTTATTCTTAAAGATCCCAAGGCATTCTTCTCCCGAAAATTTTTGTCTTTCTTTCATTTCAAACTGAAGAAGCCAAAGAGATTATACACTTCTCCGGCGAAAGGCGTTAATAAAATATTCCATTTTGCCTTGTTATCTTCACTTAACCATTGCCAATTACCAAGGTACTTTCTTCATAATGATCATCACAATCACAATCAAGATAATCTGAACAATATGTGTAAGAATAAAGCAGTTTAATCACAAAATGTCAGATGACCATTTTAAAAAAAACCGTAATTTTTTTTTTGCATTTTGGAAGAAAAAAAAAATAATGTTTTAACCACGTGAGTTGAATTCTTTCAATAATAAATAATGTTTTGTAGCCGCTTTAAAACTCGAGCAGATAAAAACTAATGGAGCGTAGTGTAGAGAAGTGAAATTCTGATCATTTTCGTTGGCTCAGCATGTGTCCTGACAAGGCAAACAGCGAAAGTCCATAAATCTATAAACCGTAAGGGCAAATTGAAATGTCCACAGGATTCACAAAAATATCAGATATTACTTGAATTCGTTTTATTTTCATATAAGTCGGCTATAGATATTACAGAAAAACAGAAACTGTTTCTTCCATCGTCATAAGAAAAAATATCTTATATTCGGCGATCATTTATATGAACTGTATTTCTAACGAAAAGAGCAAAACAGGCCCGGTTTAAAATTTAGCCACAGGAAAATAGATTCTTATATTTTTCAAGAACATTACGACGAAGTCAACGAAATTCAATGCTTCATTTTCTGAATTTTGAAAAGCCTGCTACATTTTTCGATCCAATAACGGATACGCAACACACACACACATGATTATATATATATATATATATATATATATATATATATATGGTTTAAAATGACAATAAGAAAAAATTCTTAGTACTTGCCAACGCGTTTCGTCTTCCGACTTTATCAAGGCAAGCAGTAAAAGCGAAATGGTTTATAGTGTTAGTTATCATTAAAATCCAAAATTTAAAAAAAGAGGCACAAAAAGCCTTTTTCTGGATACTGGTAATTTCCTATTTACTAAGAGGTTGTTTTTTTTTCTATGTCGACAATACATTATTCGCAGAATTATATTTGGAAATTTAACTAATATATATATATATATATATATATATATATGGAAATCTCCACCCTCTACCTGATGATGGTCGCGAGAACAGAAACACGTGTCGTAAAATTATGGAAAATAAAGCATAATATATATTTTTTTAAATCCACATTACAACCAAAAACGTTTGCGGTACCTCGCTTCTTTTTAATATACACACTTTTCTCTCGTTGGAACCACTATAACCTCTTTCTTTTATATATATATATATATATATATATATATATATATATATATATATATATATCGGCTCGGAATATTTTTTAACTTGCCCACGAAGTCGGTCTGATTCTAAAATGACATGATATGTTGGGTTACAGCCTCTAGGTGTAAAGTTGAAAACGTGTGACACAATGACATTCGCATTTATTATATAGATGGAAGGAGAGATTCTGAAATATCTCCGGCCTACCCAAGGAGCCCTTCAAATAATCTGATGTTTTAATTTGTTTTAAATTTAATGATATCATTTTTGACTGGAATCAGAACAAGAATTTTTCGAGTGCGTCCTCACATATGTAGCTGTAGACGATCCTCAAAATCTTTCATTTGAAAATTCGTGAACATTTTCTTCTTTCATTCTCAATCGTGTTTTTTTTTCTTTTTTTTAATTCTTGAGATGTAATACGGAAGCACATACACGTAAATAAATGAAACCTAAACATACATGCATGAAACATACAAAACTTTGAAGACTGGCATGTACTGGAATATGATTGATATATATGTAGAGAGGGAGATTGTTTTCAATAAATAGTGAGTTTACGTATTGTTGAAGACAAGATATTCTGAAATGTTTATCATTGGATATAAATTTTAATAAAATAAAGAACTGAACCCCCATGCCAAATGAGGTTGGAACTGGAATTGAAAAGAAGTCTAATCATTATTTTTAACAGATGAATAAAAGAGTCTTGGGAATGTAACCTGATTCCTCTTACATCCGATGAATGGAAATATAGCTTAAATAAAAAAGACATATATAATCATCTGAGATGGTTTCTCTTGATACACTCCCCTCCGGTCTTCTTCTTTGAAAATCTAAAGTTATATACGGCGGATCTAAAATTAATGCAATTCAAAACTTTTCTTTATTTCTAATAAATTGCCGTTATAAATGTGATTTATTCTTTGAAAAGAAAAGAATTTTAAAAGCAATTGTAATTTATCGACACTTTTCTTGGTTTTATTTTATTTTTTTTAAGTAATCTACCGGTAGAATTGTTTCGGTGTTTTAGAATGGATTCTTTTCTTTAGTGAACCTTCGATTATAAATAGGAAATTTCAGTATCTCTCTCTCTTACACACACACACACACACACATATTTATATTAGGTTGGTGCAAAAATAATGACGTAATAATGTCGTTTTTTGACGTTAAAAATACGTCAAAAAACGACATTATTACGTCATTATTTTTGCACCAACCTAATATATTCTTATCTTTTTCTCTCTCCATATATATATATATATATATATATATAATTTGACATTTAGTTGCTTCATGTTACCTTCAGCATTCCGAAACCAGAGTTTCGTAGGCGGACATTCCAGAAATCACTCGCCAGGTGGATTCAGCGAAGCTTCGAATATAGATAGAAATTTTCATTATTTCTCGCTCTCTCTCTTTTCATCTCACGTACACTTATATATCCCTCTATCTCTTTCGCTCATAACTACATATCTATCTATCTATCTATCTATCTATCTATCTATATTTGTCACTTTTCTGATTGATGTTATCTTCAGTATCTCAATTCCAGAGTTTCGTAGACAGAACTTCTAGAAATCACTCCATCCATTCGTTAGTCAGTATAAGTCAAACTTCGAATATGAATTTTCTGTATCCCTCTTCTCTGTCAATTATCTCTCCCACACAGACATACATGTTTATATTTAAACTCACTCTCGCGTGGTCATGTGTGACGTCATGAGCTGCGGTGCGATTTTCGTTTCCAGCGTCTTATATGCACGTGTTTATCGTTGCTTGGAAATCATCCATGTAAACAGAAACAGACTATCATCACATTTTTGTCTGAGGATTGCTTAATATATTGTACAGTAATTGTCATCTTATGTAAACCGAAAGTTTAGATTGGATTAAAAAAATATGTATCAATATTGTGATTTTCTTTTTTCGTTTAATGATAATGTTAAGCTTATCAGACGTTATGAAAAGAATTTACATAAATAAATATACAACACTTGTCTATATTATTTAATGAAACATGTATGAATGAATAAATGCTGCCTAAATACGCACTATATATATTATCGTTAGTGTTATCTATTCTTTATTTCTGTTATTTATTCTTTAGTTTGGGGCCGGAGACCCAATTAGTATTCCGCAGTAGTTAGCTTAAAAGTCCGCATATATATATATATATATATATATATATATATATATATATATATATATATATATATATACACAAGGCTAATTCACTTACATTAAAAGTTTTCAAACCACATCCACCAACCGCTTTAACACCGATATTTCTGAGATGAGGTATTATGTACATTTTACGTTTCGGCTGTTGTACTAATTATGCCGACAAAGATGAGGACAATAGTCCCAATAATGTAAATAGTGCTTTAACACTGTCCGCTAAAAATGCAACAAATAAGGCTTATTATCTATTTACCTTTTCTACATTTAAAATCCACGATATATATTTATTTACCTCTTGATTTGATCATTCTAAACAAATTATTATACGACTGAATGTACACTTCGTTATCTAATATTACTAATTTCATCTTTTATTTTGAGAACCTGAAGCCTGTATATTTTATGTTTCTTTTTCTTTTCTTTTTTCTCATACTGATCCGCATAAATCTGATGTTAATCGTTTTGTAGCAACCAGAAATCTGATTTCTCTTTTGTAATTGCTATTCGTTCGTTAATCAATGAATGCAATAAAAATTCATGACTCTGGTTGAGCGTTATGCTAATGATCACGATTTATGGGCATGACATATCTTGTACATAATTTGCAAAGTGACAAGGGAAAGCAAAAAGGGAGGTAATTCGCAAGGGAAGTTGATGCTGATTTACTTAGGGGAACCGTATTTGATCAATATATTTTCGTTATACATTTAAATTTATTGCAGTGAATTTGATCTTCAGTTAAATTTTTGTTTTATTCAAAATCACATTGAAAACACAAACATTACCAGTTGTTATTCTGAAGAAAGTGAAAGTAAAAAAAATAATACACATCTTGAATGCATTTTAATGAGTGCTCAAAATTTTGATGGCAGAAATTGCACAAGGTATTTTCTTTTAGAAGATTTTTTTTTGGATAATCGGTTTGGTTTTCTTTGGCATTACATTTTTACGGTTTTTTATTGCATTTTTGTGTAAAGCTTACTTAAGAAGTCTCATTGACTTTCATTGAAAATTGAAATGGAAAAAATATCTAAAATTTCTTATCTAATTATAAATTATAGATTGTCACTGTGACTTTTTGACAAACGTTATGTGAATGTAAATTATTCTCTCCTTGTAATTTAAACGATGTACGACGTATACTGAAAAGATCTCGGCCCAAATGAAAAGTCCTAACAAAAAAAGAAAATAAAAGGAAATGATTACCGCGATGCAAGCGGCCTGTTCTCTACAGCCGAATTCCTGACGCCCACATTATAGCCCAGAGAGTAGCATCAAGTAAACGCGATGCAAGGGCCCCGTTCTCTACGACAGATTTCACAGCACCCACATTGTTGATCCAATAGCAGACTCAAGTAAAATGTTCACATCATCACCCCTGGTTGCAGCATCAATTAAACCTGAAGTGTTTCGTTCGCATGATCGACAATTTTTTCTCGCTTAAACCTATTTATACGTCTGTCATTAATCCTTGCTTTGAATATTGCTGACTGTTGCTCCTGCTATATATTTCGAGATTCTTGATAAAATCAAACGAAGAATCTGAAATGTTATGGGTCCTGACCTGATATCTCAGCTTCAGTTACTTTATCCACAGCGGTAACATAGCTTTCCGGTGTTTTTTTCTTTATATATTTCCATTGTAACTCTCCTCTATAGTTCATAGAATTTAAGCTCAGTACTAGATTTGAGGCAAGATCTCATCATTTTACAGTTGAAATGTCTATGTGTAACTGTAGCTTCTATGCTAACAGTTTCTTCTATCGAACTTTTCGCCTGTGGAACTCTCTTCCGGCATTTTGCTTCCTATCAACTTTGATCTTCAAAAAGTTAAATGCAATGACAATCTTTATCTTCTGTCTTTTTTAATTCTTGTTCTTTTATCATTTTCTCTACTTAATAATGTTTTCTTTTTCTCATATTCTCTAATACTCAATAACCTCTTAATTCTTGGTGGCTTTATTGCCTTGTTTGAGATAAAATGATTATAAGACTTTGCTAGAAACGATAAAATAGAACACCGTTGCTTGGTATCGACGTGGTTGTCCCTCCACGTCGATGAAATGAGTCGGGCTTACTCTCAATAGATCGCAGATTGGTGTTGGCACTACGCAATATTACCCACCGAGGCTAAGTCAAGTGGTCTATAAGCCATCCTCCTTAAAAGAAAGTTTTCAAAAATGTTCTCTCAATATTCACATGAGCTCCATTCTATAGTTCCAGCAGTTTAGACATTTACTGCTCGAATACAACATTCTACTTAGACAGCGATGAATCACTTTCATTTCCTCCATATTTCATATATAAGCAGTTTGAAGGTTTATTATTTGCCAACAGCTCGAACCCTAACAGATGCTACCACACCGGGTCAGGGTGGACCTAGGAACAAAAACAATTAGGAAGTGAATTGGTTCGTGTTGCGAACTTTGATTTATATGTCATTCACGGTCAATATTACGCATACAAAAAATACAGAAAGTCTAATTTTATTAAACTTCTTCATTTGAAAGTAAGATTCAGAAACAAGATTCAATTAATGAAATCTTATTAAATTAGTTTCAGGTGTTTAATGTACAAAGCTAAATTTGACTCGAGCTTAGATTCGAAGCAGAATCATCTATGCAACCTTTTACGTGTGAATCTCGAAGTAGGATAATGTTTAGCGAGCGAGACTGGTTGATCATTAATATTGTTGAGTGAATACGATCCACATTGGGGATGTCTCGTACTTTGTGCCAAAACTAAGTAGTAGATGATGTCACAAGTGTCACCTTCCTATCCCCAGACGTCGAAATTGCATCCGTGTAGAAACATATATTGGAAAGAGAATTCGATTTTTTATTTCCCTCATTTTTCTTCTTTTTTTTTTTTTTTTGCCAGAACACCCGTTGGGATTATAATATAGAAAAATATATACGCTTCTCCAAAGCCGTACCTTTTTTCACTTTACGGACAGTGCTTGACGTCGGAAGCATCGCAGTACTAAGAGAATTACTAAACGAGAGTGAGCAAATTTTGCTTCTACTCGTATCTTCATCTGTTGGGAGCGATTTCATCTTAAAACAGATCTGTGCCAAATTCGCTCTCATGAAAAATATATGGGCCCCTACACGCCTGAATCGGAACACCCACATCGAAGTGAACGGTAAATGCTTTTATGTGAAACTGAAGTGCTTTGTGTTTTTATGATCTGCGCTAAAGTATACGATGTCAGATGTACAAAGCAGGCACCCAATTTACCAAAAAAAAAAAAAAAAAAGGAATAAAATATATAGACAAATAAATGAAAAATTTCGCGAACAAGTGTCGGTTGGTTGGAAGTTAGAAAGTTCTGTTCGCAGGATTATACAAAACAGGCAGAGAATTGAGTGTCTTCCCAAAGCATGCTTGCTTGTGGAGTCCATCGAGTTCTGGAAAGCCGCGTGTCGTGGTTTAGGATGGGCATAGGGTTAACAAGAGAGCCAAGGTTCTCGCTGGCCAAATGAAAACTTGGTCCGTTAGTCTGTCGTGACGGATGTAGTAGATGCTACAAGTATCATCTGCATGCGTCCCAAGACCGTAAAATTGAATCACTGAATAAAAAAAATAAATATATTAAAGAAAATTAGATTTTTCATTTATTGTCGTGGTGACATTTTTACCTTTCGTTTCTTTATGAACATTTATCGTGTCTTTCCCAGTTATTTTTTTAGCGGTGTGGGGTGGGGCGTACACTGATGCGAACGAGAATCGAGATACGCTGTAAGGTAATTTGTTTTATCAGTAAGAGACTGACAGAGAACGTTAAATAAAATACTAGTACACATATTCAGCAGGTTGTTCGAAAATAGCGTTACCGACTTGTAACTCTTTTTTCCCTAGCAATAGAACAGGCAGTTCTCTATTTGCAAGTCTACCGGACCTTAAAAAGACAGCATTGCGACCCCTTTTATATTCGTTCTTAGTCATGGACCCTTTTACAAAGGCATTTTATTTCCATAAACCAAACAACGGTCAAGGTTGAACCCTCGTGTCTGATGCGCCCTAAACACAAGTGCCAAATGAACTAGCTCTGTGTTTTTATCAAGTGTCAGGCTATTAAAAAAATCAGCGGTTTCATTTTGAGTTATTGGACAGTTGCTTACTGGATGTTTGCGTCTCGGGCAATTGAATACCAGACAATTTGCGTCCCGAGCAATTTGAATAACAGACAATTGCGTCCCTGGATAATTGCGTAACTCTGATAATTATTTAAAGCTTTTAAATGCAATTACCATAAATTTGGAGAAAAGCATAGGTAATAATTATATTTTTTTTTTTAAATAAAAAAAAAGGATTAAAATAAAAAAATATTAAAAGTTTATTTTTGTTTAAAAGGCAGTGACAGATTAACAAGTTTGCAAGATCACTGTACACATCGGCAGTATGTTTTTTGTTTCAACGGCGTTTTTTTAATGATAGTGGTAGTTTGATTTTCGGGACTAAGCCATGGTTTCTTTATAAAAATATAATCTATAAAATCCAGAACCTTTTAGATTTTTGTGGTACTCGCTACTGAAGTGAACTGAAACTATTAGCTTAATTTTCTCTTGCTTTAAAAAAGAAAAATTTCTTTTTTTTTTTTTTTTTTTTTTTTGTAAATTCATGGTAACTACACCGTTTCTGCTTGTTTAGAGTAATTTTAAAGGTATTGATGTGTGAATTTCTATATTAAGCAACACTTTAAAAAAAATGGTAACTTCAAAAAATTATCATAGGTACGCAATTATCCATAGACGCATTTGTCTAGGGACGCAAATATCCAGAGGTGCAATTATCTGTTATGCAATTCTCCAGGACGCAAATGTCCGTCCAACGTCATTTCGGAGCCCTAAATCTAATGCCTGTACTCAGGTGGTAGTACTGTCTGGGCATACGTGCACAGATTAAGAGCTTTTATAACACTAATGATAATATTAGACATTTCCCTATAAGGAAACATTCGGAATTCATTGACCGAGCAGCCAGTACTTCTGTTCGATGAAATTTATAAAAACTTTCTATGAAAACAAGTTTTCAGGATAACAGATTTCTTAAGTCAAGTACCTGTTATCGATCCCAAAATATTAGCATATGGAGATCAGTTTCTATTCATGACCTTTGTGTTCGCCTTTGCACAAATACACATTGAAATTAATGAAAAAACGGTGGGCATTATTGATGATGACAGTAGAAGCCGTTTCCTAATAAGGAAACATTCGTAATTTTCTGACCGAGCAGTCAGTACTGCTTCTGGTGGAAAATTATAAAATCTTTCTCTGAAAAAAATTTTTCAGGAAAATAGGTTTCTCAAATTCGGTAACTGTGATCAGTTATTCTGATACTGATGGAGGCTTCCTTCCAAACCTTCGGATCGAAACAGTTTGTCAACAATTTGATTATGTCATTATTTTCTCTACGAGTTACAGGTACTTTCATTTGAACAGTTGCTACTTAGGAAATGTGAATAACTCCCTAGTTTTTGTTAATGCTTCATTCTAAGGGTTGGAGTTATTAAGAGGCAAGCTGCATATTTGATTTAAAATTTACAATTTCACAAAGGTGCCAAACATTTAATAAAAAGCAAACTTTGATTTAAAATTTCATAATAGCGTCAAAACTTTAATAAAAAAATAAACTTTGATTTAAAATTTATACTTTCTTGGGGTGAATTAATATTTGCGATAAGAAATTTTACATTATTTGGGGTGAATAATTAAAAGAAAATATTCAAAATTTGAATTAAAAGCGCCTTGAATTTTCAATGTTATTTCATGTTTCATTTCATATATGAGACTTTTATTTAGAAAATTGTGATTTTGTCTGCTGAGCGTTTGTCATCTACTTCTCTATCTCTCTCACTGCCCATATATATATATATATATATATATATATATATATATGTATATATATATATATATATATATATATATATATATATATATATATATGTATATATTTTGTTAGTATTGACGACGTCTTTCATTGTTTTGGATGTAGTAGTAATAAATTTTTATGCTGAATTTACATCTACAATCGAAAAGAATCTCTCTAAACTCAATATAAAATTTGTTTCTACTACAACCATATATATATATATATATAAAATACTAACTGGCGTATTTCCCGTTCACTCTTCCATTTGGAGTCTGTCAAAGTCTGGTTTCTCTTGCAACATTTTGATAACAGATGACGTGAAAGAATGTATTTATGTTCATCGTATGGAGATGAGCATTTTAGTTAACCATTCCCCATTTGCCATATTTTAAACATGATTATCATTCATTTATATACGTATATTTTACTGGCGCGCAGACACACACAAATGCACATACATACATAAATACACACACACACACACACACACATATATATATATATATATATATGAGGGTGCGTGTGTCCATAGAGATAGGGTGGGTGGTAAATATAAACAAATCTGTGATTGCCATTTCGCCTGGAATCCGTTAACGATTCCATTTGGACTGATTTCTCACGACCATTCGAAATTTAACCCCATCCAGGGTTATGGGGTCAAGGGTTGTGCTCTCCACTTTGGGAAACTTTGAAGTTAAAAACGGATATGAATGGGGACAGAGCAAACCATTTCTTTCCCCCCACCCCATCCGTATCCCCACCTTCATCTGGTATGAAATATTTGGCAAAAAATACAAATTTAAAAATTATCCTTGCTTTTACAAAAAGCCGTGTAGTTTCTTTAAGATGCAAAACTAGTTTTTGTGGGGGCGTGTGCACACGGGTGTGTGTGTATGTCAGTTTAATGCATTTATGTATGAGCACAAAGTTCGATCTGTATGTATGTCTGTTTTATGTTAGATGGGTGACAATTACAAGTAGAGGCTGTATATATAATACAGCACGCGTATTTTTACACCTGTTTTTCTTTTTAGCTTGTTGCTGTTCTTAGTTATCTCCCTAGAACTGGTGACACCGAGTGGCAGTATCTTTCGTATAGTAAAGGGAAAGTTTTAAAATTGTTCATGCAAATAAAAGTTAGAAAAGAAAAAATTACAAAAATTATGTCTGCTTTTTGTTAGCATAATCCTTTCATATTCACGAATATTTGTCCGTGTATTACAATCAAAAGATCCAAGAAATGCACTATAACACTAAAGATCACTTTTATTTCCTCCAAGTACTTTCCATCTCTTTCTGAAAGATTTTCACTGTTACAGTGCATTTCATGCATCATTTGATTGTAACACACGGAAAAATATCTTTGAACATGAACGGATTATGCTAAAAATAAGCATATATATATATATATATATATATATATATATATATATATATATGGGATTGAAAAATAAATCTCTGTTTTATGTAAGATTGGCCAGCCATGAGTTCTGATTTAACACCTTTTGACTTTTTTTTTGGAGGGGGGGGTGAAAGCGTAAGTCTACTATAGCAAACCAAGATTTTAGAAGAACTTGAAGTTAGAAAAGTAAAACAGACTCCGTGAGAGAGTAATGTAAAATGAGAGTAATTGGAAAATATATTTGAAGACTTACATGTGAAAATATTAACAATATTGAATACGTAACAATATATTCACTTTCATAGCGTTCCACCCGTTCTATTGCTAATTCTGTAACCGGTAGGTGATGTACACTTTCACTCGCGGCCATATGACGCCCTTGCCCCTCAACATGTTCTGAAAGATATTCGAGAAAAAAATTTCCCTTTTTGCTGTTCTGTCTTAATCTAGGAGATCGAAATGCGATTTACAGGTCGCGGACACTAAAAACAAGCAGGTACGGAAATTTAAATATCTGGGATGTGTTCTGACAGAGGTCGGTAAGTGCGACGCTGAGATCCCAAGACGTATTGGGATAGCCAAAAACGCATTCATAAAGCTAGGCAGAGTATTACGAGACAGGAGAATTTGGTTGGTAACAAAGAAAAGAGTACTGAACTGCTACGTGATATCTTTCCTCCTTTACGACAGCGAATGCAGGACGGTCTCGTCAAAGATGAAGAAGTGACTCGAGGCAAAGGATGTATTGTTCTACAGAAGGATGCTAAGGATACCATGGGCCGAAAGTGAGCAACAATGAGGCTTTGAAGAGAATGCAAACAAGGATGAAGCCTATACGTAACACCAGGAAGAAGCAGCTGAAATCAAGTAATGAGAAAGGAGAGCTTGAAGAATCTGATACTCACAGGGCAGATAGAGGAAAAAAGAGACAAGAGAAAGCAA
>OZ010572.1:124300575-124323075 GCA_963932145.1 Acanthosepion lycidas
TATATATATAATGAAAGAGCGTGTATATACATATACATATATCTTGAACAACAAAAAATATTAAAAAAATTAAATCTTCCAACGCACTGGGTTGTATATTAATATTCCTTCGCTTTTATTATTATTTCATTTAGATTCCTCGACTAGTTTCGGCCAACATGGCCATCATCAGGCGAAAAATAATTTTCTGCTTGCTCAGTGAACTACAAAAATGAATGTCTTCGAGAAAATGAACTTTTATACATACATACACACACACATATAGTGAGAGAGTGTATATATATATATATATATATAATATTGTGTGTGAATAGGAACCGACTCGCTGTCTATCCAGCCTTTGTTCCTATTTTTCACCCACCTTTTTTTTTTTTTTTCTAGAACTAGTAAATTAGAAACGTCCTATCTTGGGATAAACGATTTATTTTTAAAATCACCTCAGGTTTTTGACCAGTTTCTTAATTTTGGCACCAGAATAACTATTTCAGTTGCTGAGCTGGTTGCAGAGTTTTTATTCATTCTTTAATCTAATAAATAATACTGAAAGACATTTCAGGATGCCTAAAATAATTGAAGAGGTCGAATTCTTAAATAACATTGTGAAGAAGCGCATTTAATAATTTAGTACGAAGGATAGTTCCTGCAGATTTTAAATAATTAAAGTGTTCTACAAACCGTGCGAACTTTACTTCTAGATAATTTTTTTATCAAGTTGTTTAAACCATACTAACGTTAGTAGTGGAGTTTTAATCAAATTAAA
The DNA here is from genome assembly GCA_963932145.1 of Acanthosepion lycidas. Taxonomy (NCBI): domain Eukaryota; kingdom Metazoa; phylum Mollusca; class Cephalopoda; order Sepiida; family Sepiidae; genus Acanthosepion; species Acanthosepion lycidas. Next base: position 124,301,336 of record OZ010572.1, read on the forward strand.
GTTCATTTGCTTATAATCAAATTCCTGTTATGACAAGCAAATTTGTCGCTTGGGTCATTACTAGTGAGTAATGAATTTGAACCCCCACCACCACGTACCCAAAACAAGTAAATAATTATTTTCTTAAGATAGTGGACTATTCCTCGACCTGAAGAGATCACGTTTACCAGCTATTATGCAAATTTAATTTTACGAATACGTGAGGTTTTCGCCTCAAATTCTGATAAATTTGAACACTTCACAAACGAAGAGCTTCTTTCCTCATTACTTTTTACGTAAATCTTTGCTTAGTAGGTAATTACTTGCGTTTAATTTACACCTATGTGTTTTCCCAAAGTATACAAGTAAAGCAGTCACCTTTTGTTTTATTAAAAAAAGAAATCCGTTATTTAAAACACTGGATATTTAAGAGAATTTTACCTGACTTCATCGCATCCCCATAAGGTAGGTGTATCTTGACTCTAAGAAATATATTATTTTTGCATCATATAAGCGCTGTTTGTTATATTGTTTGGTTAATGTTTCATCTTACAAAAATTATGACAATTTGCTTTATTCCTGGGACAAAAACATCGTACTTCGGAGAGAATTACATACGTATCATGCACTGTGCAGGTAGTGTAAAAGTAAAATCCATCGTTAATCCTGTAATGCTATCTACACCTGACTGTCATCCTGCATTTCAATGGCAGTTGATTTAAACGGTTTACTACTGGTTTCATTAGAGTTTTCCTTCACAAAGATGGATCGCCTTCACTACGTTTATCTCGGTCTATTTCTGTAAGTTTGTTTTCAGTCGCATTGTGCTCATCTACGGTTCGCCATTCCTATCAAGAGTAGAAGTGTCAGATTTACTGATAGTTTTCCCGGACCCAGAAAATCTAATAAGCCTGCCGTACCAAATAAACACCATTGCACGAGAGTGGGGAAAATTGAGAAATAATTTAACGCGCCGCCATTTTGGTACATTTTTTTTTTTTTTTGTGGCAAACTGACGCTGTTATCCTGCCATGGTCTTTTATGATAAATTAAAACCGGTTGACTTTTTACTGATTTGAGTAAACCTCAAATATTTATTTAAACAAGCGTATATAAAACATTTTTTAACATTTTAGATATTCTAATTTTTAATGTTTGAATTGGTATCTCTGAAGTTCGTCGTTCTAGACATTTTTGCACGACAGAAACTATCTTGCATGTTCGTCCAGCATTGCCTATGCTAGGAAATATTGTTGCCGCATATAGTCTACTGCTTTTGCTACATATTTAAAGGTTCTTGATAAAAATCTAAAGATCTGCAATGTTATTGGTGCTGACCTGGCAGATGTAAACGTAATTGCTTTGCTAACAGGTTTTCTAGCACTTCTCGCCTGTGGAACTCTCTTCCGGCTTCTTGCTTTCCAGCCAACTTTGCACTGCGATTTTTGAAGATCAATGTCAATCGTTATCTACTGTCTTCTTCATTGTTATTTTATTGTTTTCCCTTCTTAATACTGTTTTAGTTTTCTTATTCTTTCACACAACGTAAAACCTTGTCTTAGTCTCATTATTTATTTGCTTAAGATGAAATGATTGATACATACATACACACACACGAACATATATATATATATATATATCACACATTTACCTGCTTTATATCACATGTATTTATCTTGATCGACCCTTATTCTGAGCCACACTCCTGTGGTTTTAGCTTGGTTTTGATTTTACGGCTTATAAACTTTTTAAGGTGACATATACGCAAAATATCTTCTTCGATTGTGGGATAATAATGATTTTCCGCTAGAAGTCTTACTATTTAACCCTTAACTAGGAGCGTTATATTTAAAAGGTCATCCACTTAAAACAGAACGTAAACATTTGAAATGTAATATCTTGTATTTCGGCTACCAGGTGCGCAGGTGGTGTAATGGACAGTGGCTGGGAATTGTTAATCAAAGAACCGAGTTCCAATTCCAGTGGAGTACGTTATATTCACTTGCGCTCAAATACGGGGGGGGGTATTTGAGCGCAAGTGAATATAACTGGGAAGGTATGAATCCACCTCTTTTTCCCGTCCCAGCTATGAGTTAATTAGTAAGACTTGTATCAGTAAATCATTATCTTCAAAACATTTTTACAATTTAAAAATATTTTATGGCTTTAAATAACCGGCAATGGGTTGATAATCCGTAAAACAGGTTATATATATATATTTTTTTTTTTAAAGATTATTAGTGAAAATTCTAAATTCCAATTTTCCAAATATGGAAAAATCGTATTTTGAACGCTTTCTTTTTTTCGTTTTATATCGGATATCTTAATTTTTTTTGGTAAATTTGCTGATTAAAACCCCTAAAGCAATTCTAATGAACATTTTCATTCTGGTAGGAAACTGCTTGATTATTTCGAACTTAACAAAAGTTTGCGAAGAAAAACCTTCTAGGAGTTATGAACAATATAAGTTTAGCCTTATTCGCGTCTAGACCGGCCCCCATTGCTGGCTTTGTTTATATACGTTTCCTACGAATAGTAATACGCGGAAGCTTACTTAGTTAATGGCATTTATACTAATATTATTTCTTCGTCGTTTTGATTACTGTGCAGTTCGTGAAATTTTACTTTAAACTTCCCACATTGCGCAGTAATTACACAAGTGAAGCTTCCGCGCATTATTACTTGAGGTAAAAACACGGAAACAAAGCCAACAATGGCAGCCGGGCTGTAACCGCGACGCGAATGAGGCCGAACTTGTATAGTCGATAACACCTAAACGGTATTCGAGCGCAAACTTTGCTTATTTTTGAAAGATGCATGCAAATTTATACCAGAATGGAAATTTTCATTACAATTGGTTTCCGGGGCTTAATCTGCATATTTACTCCCCCACGTTTTTTTTTAATCCAAAGGAAGCCGAAGGTGAGTCTCTTTCAAGAAACTTACTTGTATTTATATCTAGTAAGATATAAGTACGAGTAAGTTTCTTATATCTTACTAGATCTAAGTACAGGCATTAATGCCGTGCCTGTGATTTTTTTTGTGAATAAGCATTTATGTCACGCAACTATGCTAACGCAACAATAAAGAAATACTCTAGGACATATCACATTTCTATGACATATCATATTTCTATGACGTATCATAACATAGTTAGGACCAAAATAAAACATATAGGGGACATAAATATATGCGTCGTGTGTACGAGACAAACTACATTTGTCGGACCAAGATTAACGGAGACTGCATCGTAACCACGGATCGTCGTAGTTTGGGACTATCGTAAGCCGGGAACTTACTCTAGTGTGGTAATCATTTAAAAATCATGGAATGGAGTATACCCGAAAATCGGGTAGGTAGTGGGTATACTTACAAAAGAATGAAGCCTTTTAGACAAAGGGTAGAATTATTAATCTTAAAAAAATAAGCTTTTCTCAAACTTGACAACTATATTTAACATCTAGACAGCTAGTAAATCTTTGTTATTTCATACACACTGCCTTCTTGAAGTCCTTTTCGTTGAATAAATAAACAGCTCCACAAGCAACGAGTCCTTCTACTGATCTTAAATATTCTTTGCGCTGTTACTCTACATGTTGTGAAAGGCTTCTGCTGCCATAATGTAGTGTTTTTCGTTTTTTGTGTGCCATGTCCCTTCAGGGAGTAGGCGATCATGGCCCTCCACGACTTCCTGTTCCTCGAAGCGCTTGTCTTTCCTAAACCCTGTTCTTCCATCTCTTTACCTATCAGGAATGTTATACGCTGTTTTCCTCTGTCCCTCAATCTATCCTATAAGAATTTCCAAATTCTCCAGAAATTTTAGTTGTATCTTAAGTATGTTTCTTTTTTGCTTCCATTTTCTTAAAAACCTCGTTGTTTGGTCCATGGTAACCCCAGCATCCTTCTGCAAAACCATATTTCTGTGGCTTCATGTTATTTATTCAACTTTGAGAAAATTGTTCTTCATTTACTGACAGGTATCACAACTGTTTCCTTTATTGCTAACAAAATTTTCCTCTTTTTTTAATACTCTGCTTAGCTTTTGCAAGGCATCTTTCGATGTCTCAATGCGTCTTCAGTGTCGCACTTTCCGTCCACTGTGAGAACCCTTCCCAGATATTTAAATTTGAATTTAAAAAAAAATCTAATGCCAATAAGACAATGGTTAATAATTCATGTGTATTTGGCAAATGTAAATCTTTAAGCCTTTATGCAAGTTTTTTTTTGTTTTTGCTTATATAGTACACGGCCCGTAAGAACGTTTAGCGGTCAGTTGCAGAGGATTTCTGTCATCTTACACTTACATTAAAGCTAAGAGCACTCATTCACCGATCTCGCAATATACTATTTACAACTTGTTCATCGCGAAAATACCACTCTCCTTACGACAGTGTTTCTCGAACTTTTTAATCAACGGCCCACGTAGGAGCAAATGAAAATATCACAGCACACTTAGCAAAATCTTTAAAGAGTTATGAAATAAAACCATAGATTTTGAATTAAACAAAGCTTGCTGAAAACAATTGAATGAAATAATTCAAATAAAAGGAATTTTTAAAAAAAGTTAACTAATATGGATATTAAAACAAAGTATTTAAAATAACATGTTCTAAGAATAGTGAAAAGAATTTTTTTAAAATTCAATACTTATTTATTCAAATATTAACCCTGTACAGTTATTACTTCCCCCTCACACACACACACATATATATATATATATATATATATATATATATATATATATAAGGTTGGTGCAAAAATAATGACGTAATAATGTCGTTTTTTGACGTTAAAAATACGTCAAAAAACGACATTATTACGTCATTATTTTTGCACCAACCTTATATATATATATATATATATATATATATATATATATATATATATTATTCGGACTGTTATCATCTTCTTTTCCATATTCACAAGGTGTCGGCTGTTGTATGCCCCGCCCTTTATTTTATCCATCAAGGTAGATTGTTCTAGTTCCACATACCATGTCTCTTCCCTTTAACTCAACTCTCCAAGTATTTTGGTTCACCACTGCTGTAGCCTGGTATTGAACTCGCAAGACTTTGTGTCTTGTCACTGGTTCTAACCAATGCGTCTATCCGCTGGAATATATATATCCTCCGCGTTGGCTGAGAATCACTGCCTTACGATATCATACATTTACAATGAACCTTGAATAAACATTTAGATCCGTTAAATCTGAACTTGTGTGTGTGTGTTTTTATTTTACATGTCAACTCTGGCTGGGTTATTTAATGTCAAAATTAAATTTTTTGTACAAAGTGCGACAGAAATACATTGCACATAATAGTAGGACATTAGTGGCAATTGCGTCTTCATCTAGTTAATGTATTACTCTTATTTGGGAGGTATTTCTACTGCAACCAATATTTGAATCGATTACTATTTACTTGGTCCGGAATTAAAAAAAAAAAAACAACAAAAAAAAACTGGTCGTTTATATTCAGTCTGTAAGCATTGATGCGACAGGTGCCTCCCCCCCCTTTTTTAGGCGGTGGGGTTGGGGTTTTTACGTCTCTACAGGGAATACAATCAGCAATTTCTGGTCCCTGCTGACAAGGCAGTACATTTATTTGGGATGTTTCCCACTTTCGAAAATTAAATTTTATACAATGGCGGTCCGATTAAAATGTGCATATAAACTGTGATCAATCAATCAACATAATAAAAATATTCCGCGAAGTACGTCCTCGATTTCTTTTGCATGTGTGTATGTGTGCGTTTTATTTTCAAAGTATGGAAGCCTAAAATTTAATTTTATTGAATTAATAACCTGAGCCATGTGTGTTTGCAACAAGTTAATCGCCATAGAAAAAATGAATAAATTGTTAGCATTTAGGTTACTGTACTTTTATGAATATGGGCGAACTGTTATCATTCTAAATACTTCTATCTGCCGTGTTCATTCAGGGCGTTGGTAACCATGTCTCTCCACAACTTCCTGTCCTTTGTAACTCCTAATAAATCTGTCTTTTTGTTACCGACTAAATCTTGCTTCGCCAACAATTTACTGAAACTCGTTATGTAGGTTGTGAGTTGTTTCAATCTGTCCTTTGTGTATCAAATTCTCCAAGATCTCTTTCCCCATTATGTGTCCTAGAAATTTCAAGTCTTTCCTTTTCATTTAATAAGTGTCATTTTTGTTTCCATTTTCTCTAAAACTTCGTCGTTTACTCACATGTTCGGCCCGTGGTTTTCCCAGCATCCTTCTGTAGAACAACATTGCTGTTGCTACCTCGAACAACATTGCTGTTGCTCCCTCGCACTTTTCTTTCAAAAAGTTCACTTAATTTCTAAGAAAGGACACGCATTCATTCAGGATACATAACTTTTCTTAAAAGAAATATGCGTTATTCTAAACGAATCTTAACGTAAGGATTAAATAGAGAAACGAGTGTCGGAAAAAGAAATCTGCTCATCTGTTTGTCATTGGTCGAAATCTCAGCCTCCATCACCAGAGAATATAATTTCTTAACCATTTATTTAGAGGCATGAAACGGTGTTCCCTTATATACACACACGTTCTTGCCCATAAGTGTATCAAATCTCAAAACACACACACACACACATATATATATATATATATATATATATATATATAAGGTTGGTGCAAAAATAATGACGTAATGTCGTTTTTTGACCTTAAAAAATACGTCAAAAAACGACATTATTATGTCATTATCTTCACCAAAATATTTTCTTAGAAATCCCATGTTACCTTACCATGAAGTTGATGGTTTCTCCTATAAAAGTAAGAAGCTGGTTCGATTCCTCCTGCTGTAGGAATAAAATAAATGTTTTTGATGACACTTGATTATGTATTTGGACGTCTTGATATTTATCATATCGATTCGTAAGGGAAATTATTATGTCATTATTTTTTTTTTGTCATTATAAACCTAATATAATGTTTATTAATTCAAACATTACGTCCTATGACAATAAACTACATCTAGCAGTAAGACCTCTGATAGGGAGGTTTTGAGGAGCTTGGAATCACCTCTTATTTGCTGTTGTTCCTAGGTCTACCCTTACTCTGAGTAGTAGCACCTGTTAAGGTCTCATCTATGGGCAAATAGTGAACCCCGCGAATTGGGGTCAAAACACTATGAAAATATAAAAAGTTATAGTAAAAATTTTAAGCAATGGATTTTAATAGCAATCAAAAAAAAAAAAATTAGCGAAACTCCCAAGGAAATTAAATTTTAACATTAAATGAAACGTACCTGTCTATATTTCTGAGATGAGGTATTATGTACACTATTTACATTATTCGGACTATTGTCCTCATCTTTGTTGCTATATTTATCATAACGTTCAGGTGGTTGGAATGTCGAACTGAACCGTTTATTTCGCTCGCGGGGGTAGACTGTTCTAGTTCCACGTGCCATGTCTAATACATTCTACCCACCTGAAGAAGGCCGGAACGTACAATGGCCGAAACGTTGTGATAAATATGGCAACGAAGATTCGAACAATAGTCCCAATAATGTAAATAATGAATCATATGTTAAATAAACCAAACCAAACCAAACCTTATTATTTAGTTGGATACTCGTATTTGAAATAGACGCCTAATTAATATTTTTACTTAAAACAGTGTGTATAATTCTAACGACTTGCACGCTCGAGTAATCTCAAAGAAAACTTGCTGTTGAGCACGAATCGAAATTGCGTCTCCCTTTCTAGGTGAAACCCCACCAGTTAGTCCGATTCGCTTTACTGATTGGATACAATGAGCGTCACACAACAACAAGGCTTGATTTCCCCCTCCTCTCTTTTTTTTTTTTTTTTTTTTTTTTTTTTTTTTTTAAGGAAATCACGCCCTCTTCACCAAAATATTTTCTTAGAAATCCCATGTTACCTTACCATGAAGTTGATGGTTTCTCCTATAAAAGTAAGAAGCTGGATCGATTCCTCCTGCTGTAGGAATAAAATAAATGTTTTTGATGACACTTGATTGTTATGTATTTGGACGTCTTGATATTTATCATATCGATTCGTAAGGGAAAATCGTCTTACGTTTAATAATTTTCGTAGAAGTAAGGTTTGTATAAATTTGCACTTTAAATACTTTAAACGTTTTTATAGTAAACATTTCTTATTTGGAATAGACGCCCCATTTTTATTTAAAAAAAAGGAGCCGACCATAGTCAGGCTCAATGGGGACGATCCTTTCCTTAGCTACATAGTTTGTTCTCCGCCAGACCTACATACTGTCTTGAATTCAGTTTTCCTCCTAGATCGGTTACCACTGAAGGCTATAGAACCCAGTCTGTCGAAATACTTATCCATAATATCTTTCCCAGGGAGATTCGCACGTAATTGAATGTTATGAACTCTTACTGAAATTCGAACTGGTATCTACGATTCCTCAGTCTGAGCGGCAATCCATTACTCTCGGCGTGCGTGTATATATATATATATATATATATATATATATATATATATATATATATATATATATATAAATTGTGTGTATTTAGGCAGCATTTTTTCATTGATGCATGTTTCATTAAATAATATAGACAAGTGTTGCCTATTTATTTATATAAATTCTTTTCATATCGTCTGATAAGCTTAATAACATTATCATTAAACGAAGAAAGAAAATCACAATAACATATTTTTTTTAATTTTATCTAAGCTTTCGGCTTACAATAAGCCATTATTATATATGACAATTTCATTACAATATATTAAGCAATACACGGACAAAACAGTGATGATAGTCTGTTTCTCTTTACATGGAAGATTTCCAAGCAACGACTAACTTGTGCATATAAGACGCTGGAAGTGAACATTGAAGTCAACACTCAGCGACATGCAGTTTCATGGTAGACGCAATCGGGCTGCCTGACGATTGCGTCTCGCATGAAACATCCTGTCGCCTTTAAGTGTTGATTTGATGTTCACTTTTCTATTTATATACGCTCTCTCTGATATTCAGTACTTTATCCCATAAATATAGCACTCCTTAAAACTGTATTTCTTCACGTGTATATGTATATGTGTGTTTGTGTGTGTATATATATATATATATATATATATATATATATATATAATGTGTTTATGTATAGATTTCTCGAATGTTCAGCGTGATAGACGTAATACAATTTAATAACAATAGGGGTGTCCGTTTTAAATAAGTGTCCACTATAATAATGTCGCATTTTTTTTTATTAAATACTGATATCAACACATAGAAAAATGACAAATGCTGTGGTTAGTTTTTGTTTGCAAGAAATCGCTTTACAGATTGTATTAGAACGGAAGGAAATGAATATTTGTCTCCCCTTGTTATCGCAACTGTCATAATCTCGTGTATTTAAATCTCTTTAGTGTGATCTTCGCTATCCAATGCTGCATGTGAGAGTGTAATGCTTCAAACCTGAAAGTTTCACTTTTGATAAAGACAACGGCGAAAATGTTCAGAGTTTCTCGAGAGCCCGTTGTTTGAAGTAGGTAAGGAGGGGGGAATGCAGTTTCTTTGTTTGTGACATGTCTCTTGACACACCTGTTAACCGAGTTGTGTGTATTAGATGTGGAGGAGAAAGAATCTGGTAGAAGGCATCTCTATGGCTGTCATGTGAGCACTTGTCTCTGTTTGCGCGCGTCTCACCTCATGTGTGCCGTAACCTGTTCTTCCGCTGGACCACCACCTACTCGTTTTTAGGATTGAACTAGCTGAAAGAGGTTGAACACCTACACTTCGTTCGAGTGACAGAAACGTTATTCATTGTAGCGGACCGGACCCACGCCCACTGAAATGCATAAGCGAATCAAGTAATGGACAGTCACTCAACGTCGAGATAGAAAGGACGATTGAATAAGGTGACGGGAAATGTAATTTCTCTAAAAATTCCACTTTGTCATTGCTTTTTTTTTTTTTTTTTTTTCGCTCTCCGAGAGTTAGATATTTTGAAACAGGCTTAGGTAAATCTAAAAGTAACCAGTTACTGAAAATTACTTGATGCTGTTTTAACAAGAGAATGGAAGTGCTTCGAGAGAGAATAAAAAGGCATCCTCTTCAATAATGCTAGGAAAATTTAACAAAGGTCTCATCATATGCACTCACACGGGTTATGCAAGTGATTCTTGCGATCAAGTGATAACTGAAAAAAAAAAAACCTGACTTCTTCATTGCAAACAGATATAAGGTAAGTTTTTTTTTTTTTTTTTTTTCTATTAAATCTTTAGAGGTTGCATATATTAGGTTGGTGCAAAAATAATGACGTAAAAATGTCGTTTTTTGACGTTAAAAATACGTCAAAAAACGACATTATTACGTCATTATTTTTGCACCAACATAATTAGATTTTCGTTGTAGAATGCTCTATAGCAATTATAAACATTTTAGCGCCAATTCTTCCACTTAAACAGTTTCAGACATATTTGTTTTAATACACGACTAGTGTTAATTTTACTGCATGAAGAGAACAAGCTGTCTTGAAGGCCTATATTAAATTTAGTTTCAAATTTGAATAGTCTGTATTTGCCGAATGATAAAACTATACGTTTACCCTTTAAAACCAAGAAAAAAACTCTATGAATAAAAGATTTAGTTCCTTGGTCGTTTGTTTCTTATTTTCCCGCTGAAATTTTCATTCAAGCTCTCTGTATTTATAAGAATTTTTTTTAAACATTTCCCAATTTTCACCAAATATTTTTACCATTTCACCCCAAGAAGAGCAATAAAGCCACTAAGAGGCAATGGTTACGGGGAGTGAAAGATTGAGCTAGGAAAAACATTAAGAAGGGAGAATAAAAAACAACAGGCATTAAGGAAACGGAAGGCAACGATTGACATTACGTTTAAATTTTTTGGAGATCGATGTTGACTGGAAAGGAAAAAGCCGGAAGAGGAGTTCCACAGACGAGACATACGAGAGAAAATAACTCTTAGCATAGAAACTACGGTTACATCTATATATTTCAACTGTAAAACGATGGTACTTTACCGCTTATCTAGTAGTACGCTTAAATTCACTGATATATAAAATGAACACACAAGCCATGAAGATTGTGCTCAAGCATAAAACACTATCGCTGCTTGATTTGACCTCGGGGATCATTTTTATATTTAGATATGCTCTCTCTGATATTGAACAATTTTGCCCATAAATATACCATACCTCAAAACTAAGTTTTTATCATATATATATATATATATATATATATATATATGCTTGCAGAGGTGTTGAGGTCTCATACTTTGGCGCAAAATCATACAAATATATACACGTCACACACACTCTCAAAGAACTAAAAGATGACATACACTTAACACTCGCATCCCCTTCCCAGCAACTAATAAAACGGTCAAAATGACCAAGTAGGGAATTCTTAGTCAGGAATCTACCATCCTCTTTCTTAAAAACATGAAACAGGCCGTTTGACCAACACAAGGACTAATCAAAATTAACGATAATAAATGAAAACATAAAGTTCACTTTCTTCAGAAACAGTCATACACTCCTGTTCATTTTACTAACAGGCAGGGATATTTTTTTCCTCCTGATGACGCTGGTCAAAACTAGTCGAGGAACGTAACTGAAATAATAAAATAAATATTAAAATACAGTCAAGTTTATGAAAATTTTAATTTTTTTAATATTTTTTATTTTTCAATTCTTAAATATAACGGGGGAGTGAAACGTCCTTTTGGCACATTGTGTTTTTCGTGAATATTTAGACTTTGCCAAAAGATACGCAAAAAACAATACTTGTGCCAAAACGATGTTTTATTTTTCTCCTGACGCTACTGTTTCTGAGTACGTCCTCCGCAATTTCTACCGTTTTAAGCAGCTACTTTTTAGAATTTTAATAAAACCCAAACATATATGTATTTTTTTTTTTTTTTTTTTTTCAAGAAAAAAAACTGGTAAAGACCCTTAGACTGTTTATTTACATGAATATTTTTTATATTTACAAGATTACCGAAATATGCGAACTAACAATGCGATATTTTATTATTTACCAAATTATAAGAAATAACTAAGAAAACGAAGTTGTTTTACTTACAGATCGAAGTAAAAAAAAAAATATAAATCAAATTACATAAACACGTAATGACGAATAACTTTAACAATAAATTAAGAAATATTGTTTTCTTTTTTTCAGATATTCATTTTCCTCTCGGATTGTTTAAATTTACGAATCTCAAGTATGTTTAGCTATTATTACACGTTCATCATAAAATGGTAATTTCATTTCCAAAATTCAAAATTAAACTCTCCTTGTAAACTAAGAACGATTTTTACGATATATAATCGTGATCTTGGATACCTAACAGATACAATCGAAGGTGTCAAACTCCATCAATTACGGGTTAACATATTTCCTACTCTTTAAAACGAAATCGATGCTAATTTTCGAAAATTTGCAACGATAGGTTGAATTTCGTACAAATGATCCCTTTTATTTACATCCATCGCAAAAAAAGCAATGTACAGAGCAATCTATTTAAGTGAGTTTGTGACAAAAGCAAATGAAAGAATTATATGGTAAATACTTCTTTTTTTCTATTTTCAAAATTTGATCGGAGTTATGTGTTTATTCAATTTTTTAAATCTCTATCTCTGAGATGAGATATTATGATTACTTACATTATTCGGATTGGTATCCTCATCTTCATTGCCATATTCACAACGTTTCGGATGTTGTAATCTCCGGCTTTCTTCATGTGATTGGAATTTCGAAACGAACCCTTTATTTCGTCTACGGGGTAGGTTGTTCTAGTTTCACGTGTCATGCCTCTTCCGGATGTCTCAATTGCTTCTTTTTAACTCGACTCTCGAGGTATTTTTGGTTCACCATTGCTATAGCTTGATATTGAACTCATAACTCTGTGGGTCTAGTCACAGGATCTAACCAACTCGTTTATCGCAGCGGATTTGACTTTTAATTCTATAGTCAATAAGCCACCAAATATAAATTTAGTTTCATATGTTTGGGCTTTATTAAAATGTGAAAAAAAAATACCTTTTTCAAACAAAAAAAAAAAAAAATACAGACGTATATTTTAATAGCGGTTTCTAGAGAAAAACCGTCCTTTTCACGCAGCGATTTTTGCGTGTACATTTATATAATACACACACACACACACACACACACATATATATATATATATATATATATATATATATATATATATATATATACACACACACACACACACACACACACACACACATTTCGCCCTGAAGATCCATTTAGGTGAAAACTAGGTAGGTAGATTCTGGCTTTCTAGGATTTGTTACGCTCTGCTCTACTTGAGCACTTTCTTGTTTTACTCGATTTTTTTTTTTTTTTTTTTTTTTTTGCTAGGCATTACAATGTCGAGCGTGTTTGTTTGTTTTTTTTCCGACCTACTCAGATACCAGTTTTGTTTAAAATATTTTTATTTGCAAATTGCATTATCCTGGATTTGATACCAGTCGAGTATAGATATTAAAATGAAACATATATATAATTTTTTTTTCCACAAATTTTCCGGGTAGGTTGCAGCTACTGGACGTAGAAATGTGCTTTTGACGTTTCAATGTATTTTAAATGAATAAAACCCCGACGATCCCAGCATAAGATTAGCTTCTTTTTTATTTCTATGGAGCTCATCTTTTGGGGTCAGTTATGGAGACTTATCCTTGTCAATCCATTTTCTTTTGCCATAAATATTATGTTAGTGTACGCCAAATTTATTAACTGTCATGTATGAATAGCAGTTGGGTTGATAAATTCGTTATTACAATTGCTTTCCAAAAAACGAATTATGATTCAACCTTATATTCACGGCTCTTACGTTTTAGTTATAGAAAAAAGCTGTTTAATTTCTTCTTGGAGATTTTCTATGTAGTTTTGATAAACGATATGAAACACCAGTCAGTTAGGTAATGCACAATAAGATATCGTTATATAATTTTCTTTTTATATATCGATAACAATTTTAGCGGGAAGAAATAGGAAAGTGGAAAAGTTTTCGTGCGAAGCGTTTTGACCTTTAGGACTTCATCAGAATAAGTTTAAGAGGCTGTGAGAATTTTAAGTTTAAAAATATTTTCTTTTAATTTTAATATTTTTGGCATATAACCTACTCGATTTAATTTAGATTTTTTTTTTTTCCATTATTTTTTTATTTTTATTGTATACCACATATTGTGATAATGGAAGATCTACCAAGAAAGATGAAGCCTAAAAACCTGAAAGTAAATTTACTGTAAATGATTAAAGTACTTTCTAAAGATAAACTTACTCCGATTAAGTCATAATGGACAAAACGAAAACATTTTCCTGTTTGTCATACATTTTCCCCATAAAATACAATACAATTAGAATACATTTGCTATTGGAAGAAACTTTGTGCTTCTGTTTAAAACAAATTTGACATTCAACTTATAAAGAATATCATTTAATATTAATAATTAACTTGGCTCTAAACTTTTTATTTATTTTTTTTTTTTATTTTTTTTTTTTAAATAATTTAGCCAACTGGGAAAATAGTACTTTTAGTGCACCATCGATATTGTAAGTTTCCTAGCGGTGTTCTACAAGTATTCAGAACTAGATATCTTATTTTTCGCTTCGAGATGAAATAATACACTTCGGTACAAATAGTCCGTAGTGAGTGACATGATATCACGGAAGTAAACAAAGAATATGCGGCATCTCGCAGATAGGAGGAATGAGGAAAAGTACCTTCTTAAAGTAATTAAACTAAGGTGGAATAATCAGTTAAAAGAAAACTCACATTTGCCTGAATACGAGACTTGTCAACTCTCTGGGCATTTCTGTGACGTCACATTTCAGCACCAACAAGTGCATTTGCAGTTCAACTCTTTTAAAGATATATAATCCGGCGTTTTAATAATACAGAATATGCTTTATCATTTTGTCTTTGAGTTCATTTTGTCAGTTGTACCCTCTTTTAATATGCTTTTGGGAATTACTTTTGCGAATTATTTCATTCTTCGACCGGCAAAGAAAAATCACTAACACATTCGTTAATGTCAAAAGGGGTAAGAAAGTTCATTTATTCTGGACGATCAGGGTGAAGATTTCAAGTGTTTTAACTTGACCAATTTTTGGAGAGATTCTTTAAATAGGTGATTGTTACAATTATGACCATTACAGTGTTTTTTTTTTGTTTTTTTTTTTATTGAAATGTGATCTTCGGCTTCACTATTTCGGCCGTTTTGTCATCTTAGTCTTAAAGTGATTGTCATAGTTAACCTTTCGAGTACTTCAAACCGAACCCTTTATCCAGTCCATTGGACAGTTAGATTCTCATTCTCTTCCTATAGGAGAGGGTCTCTTATCGATTAATTACATTTGATATTGCGATCTTGTTTTCTTTAAGTGTCTACTCTAGGGAGTGTGCTCTGAGTATACAACGGGCGAAATGTTTACCTTTAGGAACTAATGTCGGTTATTAGTTCTAGGAAATTGGTTTTAAAATAGTAATTTAGTTTGTTTTTTCTCTCTTAAAACATTGTAAATTTTAAGAGCAATAGTTTGTTTTTTTTTTTTTTTTTTTTTTTTTTTTTTTAATTTTTACACACTCAGTTGTAGGAGTTTCCTTCTCATTCTTTCCCAGATAAAGATGTTCAATGCCTGGGAACTAAATTTATTCAGAAAAATTGTCCCAAGTTCCTTATTTCTATCGAAACAGATTGCTGAATAAACAAGACCTAAACTTCAAAAGCAACCTAATTAAAATGCAATTTAATCAGCTGCATTAGCGCTATTGTAACTTTTATTAGAATATTTCTATCATAAGACAAACATCGATTTAAACGGAGAGAAGAAATCATTCTATTCGGAAAAGATATTAAGATAACCCAGAACATGTACTGGAAACAAGAAAATAGAAAATGGGTGTGAGATAATCTCTTTTCTCCAGATTTATTCAACCTCTACAGCAACGCTATCCTTAGCTAACTGGTCACCCTACCAGGATTTATTATCGGCGAGCGTAATCTCAACGATATAAGATACGCAGATGACACTGTGTTGATGGTTGACTCGTAAATAGAATTACAGGACCTCCCCTAGTAATAGTAGTAAAAGAAAGCAAGAAAAAAGACTAACCATTAATTCTGGTCATCAGCAAATGAGTTGCTGAAGTGAGATATCAATATCAAGCAGGTAAAGAAGTTTAAATATCCGGGATGTTTTTAAAAGAGGGTGAGAAACATGAGACCGAAATCCGAAAACGTATTAGACTAACGAAAGAAGCATTCCAAGACTTAAGCAAATTTCCAATAAACTGAAAACATTCGTTAAAATCAAAGTGCTGGATTGCTATGTGTTATCCATCCTCTTATGTGGCACTAGAGGAGGCACGGTGGAGTAATGGATAGCGCCTCAATTCGAATTCCAGCCGAATCCATTACATCCACTTACATGCTAATACCTTTTTTCTCCCCCTAGCTATGGGTAAATAGCAGGACATTCAGTGTTCTATAGACTTGGGTGGCAACTGGTCTAGGAGAAGGACAACTGATTTCCTAGGTTGGGGGTTGGGCAGTAGGCTAACAACCTACTCACTTAAAAAAAACTTGTTATAGAAACACCAATGATAAATTAGTAATTTAAAGGCATATATATATATACATGAAGAAATACAGTCTTAAGATGTGCTATATTTATGGGATAGTGCTCAATATCGGATAGAGCGTGTGTAAATATAAAAGTGAACCTAGAAGTCAACACTTAGAGGCGACAGTCTGTTTCATGGCCTGACGATTGCATCTAGCATGAAACAGACTGTCGCCTCTAAGTGTTGACTTCTATGTTCATTTATATATATAGATGAGAAATTTAGAGGCAGTAGAAATGTAGTTCTACAGAAGGATACTAAAAATTCCACGGTCGTAGCGCGTAAGCAATAAGAAAGTCTTAGAGAAAATAGCAACTGAAAAAAACACTTATACTCAAAACCAGGAAAGGACAGCTGAAATTCCTTGGGCGCGTAATGAGGGAAATCTTGGACAACTTAATCCTAATGAGGACGTGAGTTGGGGAAGTGCAGCGAGTCACTTAGCTGACTAGCATTGATGAATGGCGGAACAGGTGCAGGAAGCTTAGTAAATGGATAAAATGTGTTAAGGACAAGGAAATGGAAATTGTGGCCAGCCATGACCGCCTATGTCCTGAAGAAACGCAGTCCAGTCAAGAATAGGTTAAACGTGGAATGACTTAAATTCTAGCTTTTAAATCTGCTAAGAGTTCACTTTGATACTTTGTATAATTCTTTCTACTTCTGTTGGAAAACAGAAGTTAATCATGACTATTGAATTATATGCACTTTAGTGTTCTAGACAATTTGTACACCTGGTGCATGAAATAGTTTTTTTTTTTTTTTTTTTTTTTTTTTTTTTTTTAACTGTTTTTCCCGCCTAAGTGTTTTCGCAATCTTTGAGCCGAAACTACGGTTTATTAAAGCAAAATAAGCTATCAACACACACCAGGAGTTCGTACTAATTAAAAAAAATAATATCTTTTTTCATAACACTTTCTGTGGATTGGTAGATGCGGGCGGGAAAATTAAATGAAGTCCTGAATTATGCAAATTTAAACCGTTTTATTTAGATTATTTACACGCAGATTATTATTCGTTTTTTTGTTATCACAATGTTTTTGGAGGCTTCCCGTCACATCACGTTGAAATACCCTTTTCCGTACGATCACTGAAGTTAAGCAAAAACGAGTCAATTCCTAGATGGGTGACCACTTGGGAATACCAGGTGTTGTAAGCTTGCATGTACGGGTGGTGTAATGGATAACGTTACGGAATTGGAAATCGGAGCAGCAAGTTCGAATTCCAATCAGGCTGGTCATATCACTTACGCAGAAATACTCTTGGTAAAGGCTTGCATCCAACTCTTCTAACCACAACTATTACCAGAATAGATATCAATAAATCGTCATATCTCCCCACTACCCACAAAAAATACAATGTTAAAATATCTTCTCTCGTCAAAAGAACCTGTAAATAAGCCATAAAACAAAAATCAATCAAAGCCACGTTTTGGCTGTTATAACCTTCGGCCTTCATCAGGTCAATCCGCGTAAATTTCAGGGAATTACGAACTGGATCATATATTTAATCTATAGAGATACATTATTCTCTTTCCACTGAGCCGGGATATACTGTTTAGTTCTTATTTAACCCTGCTCAGTTATTGCTGACTCTGTTTCCACTGAGTTCAAGTACACCCTACTCGACTCAGGATCTGAACTTGCAATTAGTATATCACCAATTCGACCATAACCCATTAGACTATTCTGTGTGAATAACTTGGAGCCTTAAACCTAACTTATCTGCTAATGAGGACAGCTACTACTGATACTGGTCACGCTTGACTTTACTCATATAAGCATCAGTTTTTACTACTGCTGCTTATGAAGCCTTGCTGTCCCATCTCTTCATTAATAGCTCCTCATATTGTATTTATTTCTATGCTAGATCATACTAAGGAGGTCTTTATAGCCTATCATATGCGCTGATTCTTTCAAGCATCTGATTTTCAGTGCTTCTTTCTGTCCAATATTACTACTTCATTTCACAGGAGTTGATTACCATTTTCCCTCCAACAAAAACATATGGAGGCCTGTAAAAGATAAATTCAGAAATTCGGATATAAACCGTTTTGTTCAAATTTCACTACTAATTCTGTTTGTTATCCACTGAAAACTAGGAAAGTTCTAAAGTAAGCAAGGCAACCAGAAATATTTTTTCAAATGTCTTTATAACTATAGCGTAAGCACCCCAGATTATGAATATCAAAATATTAAAGGTCCTATTTGCTATTGTATATGGATGACACGACGGAAAACAAAACAAAATATGCTCATACTACGTAATTTCTTAAATTAAAAAAAAAAATAATTTCTAAAATGGAGTGCTTAATAGATAGTAATAAGAAAACAATGATTTGAAAAATAAATAAAATGCTATTTCTCAAGTGTTTGAAACGTAGCGTGGGCATTTTGGGGCTTCTTTAGGTATATGATTTATATAGAATTAACACCCTCTCATGTTACATTTTATTAAAAAACATATTCGTTATCTGATCTGCTTTATTTACAGTAATATGAAAACAAAAATTGAGAAATTACTTCTAGGCGCAGTGCCTATTCTAAAATTTCATCAAAACGATAGAAAAATAAACTCTAGTATTTAGAAATTCTGCCAGCCGACTTTTTCGAAAGATGGCTGTTATAGGATGAAAACATAACTGAATGAGAGGATAGGTCTGTTATTGATATTAAAAAATAACACCTCTACGTAGCTTTCAATTACATATTTTTAAATTATATTTCACGTAACTTGTAGGCTCAGATGTTCATGGCTCTCCTTAACTTCCTCTATTTTGTATTGTTTCCAGCAGTACTTCCTATATTCTCCCTCTCGTTTCTCTATCCTATTTACGCAGACTTGATATGCAGAATCCTTTCATTTGCCTTCATTACGCCCTCTGAGTGATATATTCTCCAATCCTTCTTTCCTCATATATCCTATATATTTAAACTCTGTTTCTGATTGCTCAAAACATTTATTCACTTTAAAATTTTGTCAGACTAGCATTAAAATGTTTCTACGTATGTGCTTTGTGGTGGATTTGCAAATGGCTTTAGAAGCCTTTGAAATTACATTCTAATATCGAAACAATTTTACCTTCTGCTGCATAGAAAAACTAAGCTATTTGTATACCCAAGCTTGGATGTACGAGCAATATACGAGATATGGGTTCGGAAAGAGAAATCGGCGAGCAAATTCAAGTCTGGTTCATTTCATTCACTTACGCGCAAAAACCCTTGGGGAAACATTAATCTGTATCTTCTCTCCCAGGTACGGGTTAAAACAGTAGGAGACACCAGATTTTTAGACGTGGTTAACAAATTCAAAACCGGATGAGCACGCGGCTAGCAACTCGCTTATGTTACAAAGCGACCATGCTTAGTGTTTCTGAGATCTTGACTCCGTACTGCGTAGATTTTCAACTGGACTTGAGAACCGTGATCGCCATACTATGTAGGGTGTCAACAGAATGATTCAAACTTGGGAAAGCTATTGATAAGGGTCGCCCCCACACTTTTCAGGACTCTAAAACTTTTTATTTGAATATCTTTTTTTTTTTTTTTTTTTTTTTTTTTGACTACAGCGAATCTAAACTTTTAAATGCATGGCGAGAATAGCAGAGCTGAAATAAAACCTTGACGAAATTTCATTTTGATCAAAATTTGGCCTTATAATAAATCTGCCTTCCACGCATGGCAATCGCCTGTTTTGAAACTCTGGAACAGCCTTTTCTATGCTGTTTGGTTTCAATTATAATTTTACATCAACATAAAGTTGGCATTCACGTTTTCATCTCTCACTAAGTCTGAAAAACTGAACAAATTTGAACTCAAATGCTGGTTTCAATGTTAAGTTGTCTTTGGGGGTTTTTTGGGTTTTTCTTTTTTTTTTTTTTTTTTTTTTTTTTTTTTTTTTAAAAAAACATTTCGCTCCAGGCAAATTGATAGCCACTGATACGGAAGGATTAGTGAAGTTGAAAGGCAAGAGTGAAGGAAGCTGAGAAAAGATTTTTGATGAGAAAGCACAGTTAAAGAACAGAATCGAAGATTATTATTGATGTTGAATTTAAATTTTTATATTTAACAGGCAAGCTTGAAGGGTTCGCTGGGTAAACACTATTAGAATATTACTTACTGTTATATTTACCAATTCTAGTAAATGAGACCGCTATAGTAATATATATATATATATATATATATATATAATTTTTAGTAAACGTGGATAAACGTTCCATAAGACCGAACGAGAAATTAACGGTTTTCGCATGATACACACATTTTTTTTAATTTCCTTTATTTTTTTGGCAATCTGTATTTTAAAAATCGATGATTAGAATTTTAATAAAACCTAAACATATCATGAAAGTCAATTTATACTTTTCCATGTGCTTGAGAATTGATAACAAAAAATATTAAACACTATTTATTTATTAGATTGTTTATTTACGCTATTTACATTTATCGGAAAGGGTGGTAAAAAAAAAATCGGCTAACTGCCAATTGATTCAAACTTGATAAAATGGTAAATAATGATTTCGTTATAATTGGTTAACATATTTTAATAATTTAGTAAATGTTTATAAATATATGAATAAAAATTGCTTTCACATTTATTTGTTTATAAATTGGCAAATAATAGAAATTGCATTAGTTCTAATTGCAATAAGTTTTTTTTAAATGTTATAAATGTCAACATATTCTTGTGAATAAACAATCTAATAAACGAATAGTTTTAATTTTTGTGAATTCACAGGAAAAAAAACAAATTCACTTTCATCTTGTGTTTAGATTTCATTACAATTCTAATCATCGTTTTTTAAAATAAACATTGCCGAGGAGTGAAAATAACAGCGTTGTCTTGGGAAAAACCATCCTTTTGACACGACGTCTTTATTGCGGGCACACTAATCCATGTTTGCCTTTTATTTTATTTTATTACTAGCAGTAGAGCACGGCGTTGCCCGGGGATGTAACAGTAAGAGATAGATCAAGTATCGACCAGCATAAAGACTGAAAAATAAAATTGACAACGATTATTGTTTAAGGTTGACGGACACAGATGTCTTAATTAGTTTTATTTTTTTTGTATTTTTTTATTTTTTTTTTATTTTTTTTTTTTTTACGAATTGGTCAAACTCGAACAAAAACAT
>OZ010572.1:124328075-124365575 GCA_963932145.1 Acanthosepion lycidas
CATGTTTGGTAGGAGCTAGTCTACCAACTTGACGTGTGTCGTGTCACAGCTGATGCGCATATAGAACATTTCTGAAGCTTTGTGAAATCTGTTATAATATCTGCATCCCTTTTGAATAGCTTGTTCGAATTTTGATAAATCTCTTATTGTTGAACACCGAGCCTATGTAATTCTTTTGCCTGCGACATGTAGTTACAGTTATTCATATTTTAATTGAGATCAGTTTTTTTTTTTTTTTTTTTTTTTGTTTTTTTTTTTTTTTGACACCCTGTATGGAGCTGCATTCGCTGGTTCCCAGAGCGCCATACGAGGCTGACATCCCGCTCTCACCCCTTCACTGTCGAAACTCCTAAATGTAGCCGTCTCTTCTACTCTAATAGCTTCATGTCTCGCACCTCTCGCCTGTGGAACTCCATTCCCTATTCCTGTTTCCCTGTGTGCTATAATCTCGAGCTATTCAAGTGTAATGTCAATCGACATCTCCAGTTGCCTTGATCTATCCACTACCCTCATCCTTTCTTCTATCACTCCTATCTGATCTTGCTCTAAATTTTCTGTAACCCCTTGCGTCCTAGTGGCTTCCCGCCTTGCTTTGGGTGAAATGCTTAAAAAAAACATAGCTTATTTGCTATGCCGTCTTTAGGAATTGTCTTTATTTTTGACAATCCATTTTCGGATAATGCTTTTCTTTTGACCTATTCGACTTTTCTGAACTTGCGTTTATCGTGTGTCTTCGTACTGTTTCTTCTATATTACAATTTTTCTTTTCTAAACAAATACTTAGACTTTGTATTTTCGAATATCGTATCCTTTTTTTTGTTTGTTTTGTTTTTCGATAAACCATCAGTAAGCATGAGATTAAAGAATATTTTTTTAATGAAATTAAACAAAAATTAACTTTATATCTTTTGAAATCCTTTCCAATGATTGTAATTAATAAAATCATTCAGCGGTCAAACTGTTAAATCCTGTCTCCGTCATAGACAACTTATTTTTAATCTGTTTCACTTCATGCAAGGCAGTAAAGTCACTAAGACACAATGGGTTACAGTGTGTGGAAGAATTAGGAAAAGAAAAATTAATAATAATGACCTGGAAGATAAGAGTAATCAAGAGGAAAGTAGATAGCGATATTGCATTTAATTGTTTTTTTTATTATTATTATGAAAGTTAGCTGGAATGAATGGAGCCGGAAAGGAGTTCCACAAGCGAAAAGTGCGAGAAAGGAAACAGCATAGAACCTACGGCTACATCTAGCCAGCTCAACGGTAATTTCATGAAATCTCGCCACCAATCTAGTACTGCGCTTAAATTAAAAAAAAAAATCTAGGTACCACAGCGAAGAGCTCATACAAACAATTACCGTAAAAGTATTTATAGAAAAGTCATAGAGAGGCAACCTTATAGCGGTGAGAAAGTGAATGAAGCCGAGCTGCCAGGTCAGGACCAATAATATTGCTGATTCTTCTTTGGATTGTATCAAGGAGCTCTAGGCAAATGTCTAGGGCACTGGACTATATGTGGCAGCAATATTCTACACATGAATGAAAAATATTTTAATTTCTTTGTCCTCGCGTCGCTACTCTCCCGATAGGTGCATTTATTTTCAGCAGTAACAAAATATTCTTGGTTGATGTAGAAATACGATCTGGATAAAGGCTAAGTTATTTCAGTTATTTTTATCTGAACATTTTTAATAAATTTACGTACTAAATCTACTGCGCATTGGAAAGGACTTAATTAAATGACTGACCTTTGACGTTTTATCAATCGGTTTAATGTCATTTAAAACCTAAACCTATTTTTGCATTGTAATACTTGTTTGGAGACTATGATTTTCTGATAAAAATCTTAGTATTTAACCCATAGTTGGGAGAAGAGGTAGATTCATGCTTTCCCGATGATTATTCGCACGTAAGTGAATATAATGAACCTGACTGGAATTCGAAATCGGCTCTCTGATTCCATGCCTTTATCCATTACACTGCTCCCATATCCACGCTTACAGTACTTGGTATTCTTCAACGATCACCTGTCTTGGTACTAACCATGTTCAACGTTTGGCGATCGAACGAGAACAGGTGTTTCGACGTAACATGGGGGAAAAAACGAAAAGAGATTAAGGCAAACTATTGATTGGGTACAACTACATGTATAATGGTTTTTTAAACACTCTGCCTATTAATGTCTCTGCTTTTGGATTAGTTCTTGGAACTCTTTCCTGTTGTGGGGGGTGATGTTCAAAAGATTGACTAACGGATATCAATGTGCACTTCGAAGCCAAAGCGTTATATCATTACGTTTTATTACGGCTACAATCTGTTAACACTTAAACGGTTGGAAATGAATGTTTAAACAAACTTGCACGCCAAAGTGGGTAACAAAAATAAAATATAATTTTTAAGTGTTTCAAAACTTTTTCAGTATTCTGCACAAAAACTCTCAAAATGATAATTTAACTTTTTAGATTACAAAAAGTAAATAAAACAAGAGAGCAAATATTACGTTCTTAAATGTAATTGTATTTCTCAGAAAATAATATACTCTGAAGCATTCCAAGTAGAATAGTTGCAACTATTTGTTTTCACCAGTTTCCGCCTGTTTTTTTTTTTTTTTTGTTTTTGTTTTTTCTCTCTTCGCTATCATAGCACTGTCTTTGGTTTGTTCTTCCTGCTTTTTTTTGCAGGCAAGTACTCCAGCAAATAAGGTAAGCTCAGGAATTTCAGTTGGCAATTAGTCATTTAGATACGAATCCTGAACGAATGATATCCGCATCGTCACAGATAAATTGACGATGCCCTCCGTTTAAGGGTTAATGTTTAGTTCCCAAACCATAACGGCTCCATGCGTTGAGGATAGACTACATTCGGCAGCAAAGCCTCAGATCGGGAGATTGGAGGTTTTGAGGAGCATGGAAGCCGTTGTTCCCAGGTCCACTCTGACCCGCAATTATAGCACCTGATCGGGTCCCTGCTATGGGCAAATAGTGACCTCTCCCCAACAAAAATCGATTTTACTTTCTTATAATAAAATGGCAATCAACGCAATACTAAAAATATGTAAAAAATATTTTTATAGCGAAGTTATCAATAATGATATATATATATATATATATATATATATATATATGTGTGTGTGTGTGTGAAGAAATATAGTCTTACAATGTGCTATATTTATGGGATAAAGTGCTCAATATCAGAGATAGAGCGTGTGTAGATATAAAAGTGAACATAGAAGTCGACACTTAGAGGCGACTGTCTGTTTCATGCTATATGCAATCGTCACCTGACGATTGTATATAGCATGAAACAGACTGTCGCCTTTAAGTGTTGACTTCTATGTTCACTATATATATATATATATATATATATATATATATATATATATGAACTTACCTTTACTCTGAATGTATAAACTTGTGTAAAATATGCAGTTCAAAGCATAAAATAGTATACGAAATATCTAGTCGAAAAGTTATGCTACTAAACGAAATCGAAGAAAGCTCAACCAGTTTTGATGTCATAAAAAGACTACGTGTTTCTAAATGTGTCGATTCTTTTGATTTAATTGTAGAATTCTACATAGTTTCATTTCCTTAAGGTATTGGTAATATTACCCGTTTCCCTACAAGGAAACATTTGCCATTCATTGATCGAGTAGCCAGTACGGTTTTCGATTGAAATTTATAAAATGTTCTTTTTTTTTTTTTTTTTTTTTTTTTTTTAAAAAAATATATCTTTGGGAAAATAGGCTTCTCATGTCGAGTAGCGTTTATCGTCCCTTCTAGTATTGATGGAGATTTCCTTCCTAACCTTTTTTATTTGGAGTGATGTGGAATGTTAACATCTTGATTGTCATTATTTTCTATTCTAGCTCTGTTCTCCCCATTGAAAAGGAACGCAAACTGCCTACAAATTAGCATGACAAACAGTTATGTGTCATGCGTGATACACGCTTAGGCCATCATGTATTTTCGATACATGACTGATGAGGCAGATTTTTTTCCCGCAGTTGGCTGCCATTTATTTCTTCGGCAGACCAGTTGCCATCCAAGGCTGTATAACCAGGCCTGTACGGCTATTTACCCATAGCTGGGGTGGGGAGAAGAGGAGGATTCATACATTTCCCACGTAAGTGAATATAATGGATTCGACTGGAATTCGAACTCGGCTCTCAGGCAGTTAAAATATAGGTTTTTACTTTTGAAATCTTGGAAATGTTAACTCTTTAACATACCGTCGTTTCAGAAAAACTGAAATAGTGAAACTTTTAAACGGTACAGTTGGTATCCGTTAAACAAATCGCATATCGGGAGAGGAGGTGCGGGCAGTATAATGGCTATCATCGCCGAAAGGGTAATCAATGAGCAAAGATCAAATTCTGGACAAGTCTTATGCGTTTATTTTAGCACTAATGTCGTCTCTTCTTCTTCCAGCTCTGGTATAAATAGTAGGGTAGACTCAACTCGCTAGCCTTTGTTGATATCCACTCTAATAATACAAAACCTGAATTACTATCTACCCCAAGCACACATGGCAAGCTTAATTTATCCAGGAAACTGCAAATAAGGAGGCACTGTATTAGGAATTTAACGCTTCTTGGAATAATTGCGGATACGATGCCTTTATGGGGTATATTACAGACAAAATGGCGAAGATTGGCATTTCTTCCATCTGATCAAATAAATGATTGAATATATTCTGTTAAAATACATAAATTAGTTAAAGATATTAAAATTTCAATCCTAAATTATTTTATTTATAAAAATGTAATCTGTTGTCGAAAAAATCTAAAGGATCAATTCTGAAGGAAGTATCTTATTAGTAAAATAAATATTTAACTGTTGTTGAATGTTAAAATCATAACACACCCTTAGTCGTAATCTTCTCTCTAGATGAAATATACATGGGTACATCAATAAATTTCGTAATCTAATAATGAAACAGAGCTTGTCGAGATCACGAATCCACCCACAGCAGGGTTTGCTATTCTTTACAAGATGATTAGGTTCGTTATTTAAACTAGTATAATCGGGTTCGCTGTTCTAAATATGAACATTTTGATACTAGTAACTTTAAGGTGCAATAGCTGTTAACTTATACTGACTTTAATTTATTAATTCAGATATCCGGGAATCCTCAAGATCGATAGAACTACGTTCACGGATGTTGTGAATCCATTACTTGAAGGAGAGCTTACCAATGACCGACTCGATGAATCATTTATTCGACGAGAATTAAAATGTGAATCATGTAATACATTTATGAATTGGACAAAGTGCAGTGTGTCTCTGGACACTTATGCGTGGAAGTGCCAAATGAAAGACGGTTCACGGGTCAAACGAAATAAAGAGACCCACAAATAGGCATTCACACAAAATATAGAATCATAGTGGTCAAAGCATAAGGCTAGAATTAAGAATATACAAGGATATAGACGCGTTTATCTACCAGGTTACTGAAGAGTCAAACTACATTTCTGAGAAGAGGTATTATGTACATTATTTACATTATTCGGACTATTGTCCTCATCTTTGTCGCCATATTTATCACAACGCACAGTGGATAAAGGCGTTGGTTAGATCCAGTGACGGAACCCAAAGAGTGAGAGTTCAATACCCAGTTAAGGCAACGAAGAACTTTCAGAGGGAAAATTAACAGGAGATAACTGATAACTGACATCCATTAAACATGGCACGTGGAACTAGAACAGTCTAGCCCAGTGAGCGAAATAAAGGGTTCAGATCGACATTCCAACCACCTGAAGAATGCCGGAGAATACAACGGCCAGAACGTTGTGATAAATATGGCGACAAAGATGAGGACAATAGTCCGAATAATGTAAATAATGTACAGGTTACTCAAATAAGTTCATGTGGAGTGAACGAAATTCAGTTAAGTTTATTGGGGTTCTGTAATGTAATCATCATACAATATCCTTTCAATAACTAAGTTATTTTAACTGTTTTTTCATAGAAAGTGAATAATGTTATTTTAACTGTACTTTTATCAATAAATGAGTTAATTAATATTA
The DNA here is from genome assembly GCA_963932145.1 of Acanthosepion lycidas. Lineage (NCBI taxonomy): Eukaryota > Metazoa > Mollusca > Cephalopoda > Sepiida > Sepiidae > Acanthosepion > Acanthosepion lycidas. Next base: position 124,334,109 of record OZ010572.1, read on the forward strand.
TATTTCCAACATAGCTTTCAATAAAAAAGAACATATTGTCAAGGATACGCTATTCTCGACGTGGGGATAATTTGGTTCGCTGTTCTAGACATGCAAATGTTTGGTGCGCTCATCTTGACAAGATCCGATGAAACGAACTATTCATTTTACAAAAATGTTTTCAAGAAATATCTCCTTGTCAATGCACTTAATTTAGTATTAAGAATTTCAAAATTTAGCTCTCGTGTTATTGATTTGCTTTCGTCAGCTTCTTCTATAGTACAAGCCGTTTTAATACAGAAAACATTCGGCAGATATTGACGGAAAAAACTTGTTTGAAGCTGATCAAATTTTTCCCCTCTGTTTTTCAAGAAAATAAGCTCCTCACATCCACTATTAACGTTCTTTCTATTAGGTTGGTGCAAAAATGTAACATATGTGAGAAAACGACATTATTTTTGCATCAACCTCAATGTCGTTTTCTCACATATGTTACATTTTTGCACCAACCTCATACTATTGATGAGGATTTCTTTCCAAGTTTGTTCTTGAAGTTCGTGTGGAAAGTCGATATCCTTAAATAATAATTTTCAGTTCTCGTTACATGTGCTATTCATTTTAGTTGTTTCCGCTTCTGGAAGTCTTCAAGTGATATGGTTTTTGTTATTTGGCAAAGCTCTTTATGATTCTGTCGCTCTAGTTTATAATATCTGAAAGAATATGTTTAAGACCTAAATGATCTATTGAAGGCAGCTTTAATCATTGATCTAAGAAAATGTTTTTTTCTGTTGCAGATAGCTTTTATATTTCTGCATGTGACTTGAATTTTTATATTAATATATTGGTTGTGCAAATGTTAGCTAGAATTATCGAAATTAGGAATCCGCTCTTTCGGATATTTGTGTACAAATAACATGTACTCCCCGCCCGGCTTTAAAGAATGTTTCTTGCTCCTTTCGCTTTATACGAACAAAATTTAATTCAGCCCCTTCTGAATTCAGTTATGGGACATGCGTGATACACGTTTACACGGTATCTTTGGATACATGACTGATAAGGCATTTTCCCCGCAGTAAGTTGCCATTTCTTTCTGCGATTCTATAGTATTCATATGTTATGGTAGACCAGTTTCCATCCAAGGCTATAGAACCCGGTCTGTCCTGCTATTTACCCATATCTGGAGTGGGAGGAGGAGAAGAGGATTCATACTTTTCCCAAGGGTATTAGCACGTAAGTGAATGTAACGGATTCGACTGGAATTTGAACTCGGCTCTCTGTTTCCTCAATCCGAGTCGCTATCGATTACTCCACCGTGCCTCATTTTAATTAATAAATAAATAAATAAATAAATAAAAAATTAAAAAAATTGTTGTGAACCTCGCCAATACGACCAAATTTCGTTTAGTAAAAGAAACACTATTCTTGGATACTTCGCATTCTGTCTAGAACCAACAATTAGAGGTTTTCACTACTGAAGACCAAACCTATAAAAACTCTCGTACGTTAAAGAAAAAAAAAAGCTGTTTAAGAGATTTTTATTTTTTCTTCGGAGGAAAAGCTACTCCTGGGATAATTCCGTTTAAGAAAAGTCTTAAACTACGATTTTTGTTTTGATTTGCTTTTTATATTTGATGGAATATATTTTTTTTTTCATTTGCGAAATGACCAACTCGGAAAAAGGAAATATTTAAGAATAAATTTGTCGTTTCTTGTTTTAACAAAAAAAAAAATATTCGTCAATGATTCAAATAGACATCAAAAGACGCTGCTGGGTTAAAAATAAACCAATTCAAAATCACCGTTTATATAAAATATATAAAAATTACATATACAGAATAATTTCCGAAAAGAACAAGTCTAGTGTATGAATGTAATATATATATATATATATATATATATATATATATATATATAATCTCCTATCCTCTCTTAAAAACAACTTAAGAGGCCGTTTAATCAACACAATGATTGACCAAAATTAACGATAAAAAACAAAAACAAAGGAAAACTACAGATAAAGTTCACTTTCTTCATAGACAGCCATTCACTTCTATAGTTCTCTGCTACTGTCATGTAGGGATTTTTTCTTTTGATGTTCAAACTGGCCCAAACTAGTTCAAAGTATATATATATATATATATATATATATATATATATATATACACACACAAATGGTGGATAATTTCTTGAAAAATGCGGGAAAAAATCATATTACACCTTTCGTCCATCGAAAGGACTTCTTTATTGGCTTGTGATGGCCTTATTTTAATTTAAAAATATATTAAAAAATATTCACTTATTAAAGTTTTTTGTTTTTTTTTCCGACACTAATAAAATGTTATACTACAAAGAAAAGTTTACAGCTTCTTGTATCAATCTCTGACAGTGTTAGATTTTGTTTAATTCGGAACAGATTCCTCGTCTCCTCTTAACCTCTCTAGAATTGTTTTGGTAGCTATACACCATGTCTGGGGGTAGCAGCCCAAAATTCGACTGAATCTGTTTATTAAATAGCGTTTATAGTTCACATGATTCCTGTTTCCTTCATTAGTCGAGGAATAAACCTCAGCTGAAACTAGGAAGATGAGCCGACATAGATTTCAAATAACTTTTTATCATAACAGTTCTACTTGCTGGTAGAAGTAGCAAAGTTAGGCATTTCCAACTGTTTAAAAAGAAAATGCGAGACAGGGAGAAGGATTTCCTCAAACACGTGGTCCGCGGACCCCTTAGAGACATGTTCGCAGCCAGGTGTCCACGGACCCACAAAGATGAATTAAATCACTTTTTTTTTTTTTTTTTTTACGCATCGGCCCTGATTTCTGTTACATATCTCTGACCGTGGGATGCAAGCCTAATTTGGGGCACCGGACAGTGTTTTCGACCCACGTTATCTTAACATTTTTTTTCTACAACTTACATTTATGTTTCATATTGAACTAAGCATTACTATTAAAGGATGAAACCTTTTTTGGACAAATCCCTGAATTTATTTTGCTCCTGCTGAGTCTCAAAAAAAAAAAATAAAAAACCCAAACCAAATTCACTATTTTTCCCCATAATATTGAATGTGATAAAACTCAACATTTAACCAGAAAAATCGCAAGTTGATGTTAAAAATTGCCGCAAAACATTGATTTATTTAAGATGGAATGATCTATTATGATTTGTCTCCAATTTGTGTTTAGATACATTTTTTTTTTTTCATTTTTTCTAGTTTAATTGTTCACGTATATTGCATATGATTCGTTATTGTGCGTAATTAAGTCAGTTATGTACAATGCGGGATACACGCTTAGGCGATCATGTATCTTTCGATACATGACTGACGAGGCGGATTTTTCCCCCGCAGTAGGTTGCCATTTCTTTCTGCGGTAGACCAGTTGTCATCAAAGGCGATAGAACTGTCTGTCCTGTTATTTACCCATAGATGTCGGAAGAGGGAGGTTCATACCTTTCCCAAGGATATCAGCATGTAAGTGAATGTAATGGATTCGACTGGAATTCGAACTAGGTGCATAATTAGATTACAATAAAATTTATATTTTACATGAATAAATTTTTAATGATAATTCAGATGTAGTAGAGTGTGGGGGTGGGCACCGTATCATATTTGTTGGGAGCCCAGCAGAAGCTTCCACCGGCTTTGTAACAGGATACAATTTAAAGATTTTGTACGGTTCGTACAATTAAACTTTTAAAGTGAAAATGTTTGAGCTTAAGTACATAGAAAAAGAAAAAAAAAATTACGCGCAACTTTTTAGAAGCAGTTTTCAAAACGCGGGACAATCCCACATTGTTGGGACGGTTGGCAACCCGAGGCACAATTCTCACAGGTCGGCTTTCAAGGTCAGTGGAAATATCAGTATTTGAAAGCCGATATCTTTAAAACAAGTAGGTCCTCTTAACTTGGAAAGGAGGTGTAATTCAATCAGACTTCACTCTCCTCGTGCTGACCCTGTGTCAGATTAAACTCGATTGGGGGTGAAAGGAATGCTGATGTTTACTTCCCTTGTGCTGGCTCCGTCAGGGTTCGATCCTAAGCTCAAATTATAGGATGCTGATTTTTTTTTTTTTTTTGTTTTGTTCAATTTATAAACTGCTTAAAAAATGTTTGCATAGCACTGAATTATTTCTCTTAAATTTCTCGCTCTTTTTTTCTCTCTCTCTCCTTCTGAACCTTGGGTTTGACGATAAACTGCATCCGGCAGCAAGGCCTCTTATCGGGAGACTGGAGGTTTTGAGGAGCGTGGAACCACTTCTGTATTGATGTTGTTCCCAGGTCCACCCTGATTGGGGATTGTAGCACCTGTTAGGGCCCCAGCGATGGGCAAATATTAAGTCCCCAAACTGGGGTCAAATCACCACAAAGTATAAAAATACATTTTTATAGACAACATGCCAGTAATAAATTATTGAAAAATAAAAATTGCCAGCAATAAATTTTTGAAAATAAAATAAATTAAAAAAAATAAAAATTACCAGCAGTACATTTGTGTTAAAAAATAATAAAATTAAAAAAAAAAATAATAATTAAATAAAAGTTACCAGCAGAACACTTATGTAAAAAAAAATTGCTAATGCTCAGAAGAAAATTAAATTTCGGCATTAAATGACCCATAAGTTGATATGCCGCTAAACAAACATTCTGAAACCAACTTTTTTGTTTGAAGTCATGTATCAAATAAAACGAAAAATAGTTCGAAATTTTAAACTTTCCACAAAGCAAAAACCGAAATAACCGTGAATTATTCTTCAAGGATATCAAGATTATGTTAAACGCATGTACAAAATAGTTATTTTTTATCGATTAAACACCAAGCAATGCAATAATGCCACTACGACGCAAGAGTCTACTGGGTGTGAAAGTGAAAGAGAAAACTTTAGAAGACACGGGAAACGAAGAATAACCCTCTCCTCCTGTTCAAGGGACTCTATCTCCACCTATTTAGAAAAAAAAGTAGTAAACAAAATGTCAGCTTAGGTAGAAAAGTAAGAAATATCGAGTTGAAAGAACCGGAAACGCCATCCTAAACAGCAAACAAAAAAAAAAAAAAATGGAGTAGTAAAAAGATATTAAAAAAAAAAAAAAATAATAATAATAATACCCACTTTAAATGGTGAAACATCTGGACCAGTGAATAAAAGCGTTGATTGAAGTAATCCAGTGACCTGATGCAAAGAGTTGTGTTCAATATCTGGCCAGAGCAAAAAAAAAAAGTACTTGGAGAGTTGAGTTACTAAAGGGAGATAACTGAAAGTGAGATATCCAGAAAATGTATGGCACGTGGAACTAGAACAATCTACCCTCAGGTACGAAAAGGGTTTGGTTTGAAATTACAACGTATATCACCTAAAGAAGGCCAGAGTATCCAAGGCTGAAACGTCGTGAATGTGACAAAATTTAGGACAACAGCCAGAACAATGTAAATAGATCTTTTAAAAGGAAAGTAAAAAAACAAAAAAAACAATGGAAGATAATTCAGTATTTGCGATGTGAACATTTACAAACAGTACCCCCGTTATTTTTCTTTAAGTCGCCATTCACTCATAAACCCAATCCAACTTTCTCACTCACTATTTCATTCATTCGACCCTGCGACTAAGAACCTTATACACGTCATAAAGTGTTTGCAGCAACGTTAATGCAATACACTGTTTTTTTGTTTTGTTTTTAATTTTTTTTTTTTTTGTAACTTTGGAAATATTCTACAGTCTGGAAACAAAAAAACTTGAGTCAGTACGGGAAGCAGGAAACTCTTCAATTTTAAACAGTATATATTTGACGACAGGAATATGTAGATAGCTGTAATCGAACAACACACTTGACGGTCGTCCAAGACTTCAGACACCGTGGCTGATTGATGAAGATCTCTTCGATATCAGCTCTGCCCTATCCCACGTTGAGATTTAAGTTTGATCATAAGGAGGCCAATACCGAATCGTTGCAGGTATCTTCGTGTCGGGCGGGTCAAAGCAGGGCGAAGACGAACAGGAAAAAAAATAACACTCGAATAAATTGAACAAAAGTAAATACAGTTTTTAGATCAGTCGCCAGACAATAATTGGTTTAGATCAGAGTTCACTTGCTATTAGTTATAGGCCCAGCCCGCATCTAAATCGGAAGTGATACTATCGTCGACCTGACAAAAATCTGGTTTGCTGCTGTTGGTGAGGTTTGGCACAAGGCCGAAGTTGGAGGCTTCTCTTCGGCAGATAATAATGTGGGAATCTTTATTCTACTGGCGAATTCTCTTCGTGCATTCGTATTTATTGACGTCATTTTGGGGAATTCCCTTCTCCCACTCTGTCATATCATTACCTCTCACTAAACCTCTTCTCGTGGGTGGCTTATCTAACCCCTCCTGTCTCGAATCACCTTCAACCAGGAGAACCAACTCCAAATTCGTTTTTTTTTTTTTTTTTATTTTTTTATAGATCAATGAAATTTTCGTTTTACAGCTTGCATCTGCAGCTTAGGTCTGAGTCATTTTTCCATTGTTCAAACTGCTCGACATACAATTCAAGTCGTTTAAATTCTCAATTCTTCCCACTGATTTTTCCTACTAACCCTTCTCGTTTCAATGTTTCTTAGCACATAACACGTTCTTATGTTGTAATAAAAAAAACTTTCTTCCGTCTTAACGCGGCAACGACATAGTATCGTTACTAGTTTTAATGCCTTTGGAAAAGTCATGAAGTCATATCTTCTCTGTCCTAGAGAGCAGGCTTGGCTCCTGAGCCATTAGACGACGACACGGCCGGGAAGTCAAAACCGTGAAGAAAGCAGCGGGAAACCATTCAGTATTTTTGAGTTATGCGATGACATAAAATACAAGTGAAGGGTTGTGCAATTTAAAAACGACCACGTGGATTATATTTGTTTTTAATAAATATTAATCCGAAAATATTAATTATTCTGTTTTCTCTGAATGAAAAATTGGAGAATCGAGTTCGAATTCCAGTCGGGTTCCTTGCATTCACTTACGCGCAAATACTTGGGAAAGGTATGATTCCATCTCTTCTCCCTCTATCCAGCTATGGTTTGAATAGCTGGACAGATTGGGTCATAAAACCTTGGTTGGCAACCAGTCTACCGTAGAAAGAAATGGCAACCAACTGTGGAAAAATACCTCATGAATCGAAAGCGGACATCACATATGGCACTTAACTGACTGACTAATCAACTACAATCTTCTCATGGTCAATCTTCTACAGCTGGCTCCGATATAAGGTTAAAGTTCGTTTAAAATAGGTAGTCGTATAACTGTAAAGTGCCAACCATTCTAACTTGCCCAAGTAATGTTAATTCACAGATAATAAAGCAATGTATCTGTGCTCGCATACGTCCTAATGGAACTTGATATTGAGAAGGAACATTTCACTGTCAGACCATCTCTTTACTGAGTCTAAATGTCACTCTGACCTGAGTGACATTACTTTGTTTAATTGTGAGATATCTTATCGGGAACTCTAGTTAAGCAAGAAAGCAAAAAAATGGCGACAAAATTAAGTATTTTTTATTTTATTTCAATCGTGCTTTTCATAGTTGCCCATCAAAAATCGCCGCTGGGAAAAATACTGCTTTGCGTCTCTTCAACAAATTCCAGGCTCTGTGAGTTTACGCATAATTCTTGCACATCTGGCCAACAGATTAGATTTAGTGATTGTCGGGTTGAGCTAGTTTAAAAAAAAAAAAAAAAAAAGGTTCTTGCAGAGCGGCCTGAAATCTCTGCCATATCAACTCGTGACCAGTTGATGATTAGTAGCCGGCCGCAAAACTTTCTTCTTAATACTCAAACTTGTTTGGATAGCAGCAAGTGCTTGAAAGAGGCTAATATCTTAGAAATGGAGTAATCGCTTTGTTTTCTTCGGGGAATTCTGGCGAGAACGATGGTTTAAAATCTAATAAAACAAATTTGATTTTCTTTACAGATCGCTGAAGTTTCTAAAATTGCTGTAAATATGTTCTATTTATTCTTGGTTTATTTACAATTTCTATCTGTATAGTTAAAATTGATTCGTAACCTACATTTAAGTAAGCTCATTAAATAAATAAGACTGTATAGGATATTTAAATTTCATTTAACTCTGAAGTTTAAAAACAACATACTTGAAGATTTTATGAACTGTAGCGTTATATTCAGGGGTGCAGAAGTAGGTATACAGTAATGAAAAACAAAACTTGCGCACAGAGCGTAATGTATTGATTAACTTTTTTTTTCTTTTTTACAAAAGAAAGAAGGGTTGAGTTTAATGTTTATATTCATCGTAAATAGATCCACCTCACACACAAACATTAAAGAAACCAAAACAAATACGCTCATTCGACTTGATATTTAATGTAGAAAAATACATTTTGTTTTTTTTATAAATTCATGATCTGGAGTGCCTCAAAAATACTATGTTATTCAAAGCAAACTACAGGTCCCGAATTACAGATTCTTTTAATTTTAAACCTTTGCATTTTAAGAATTTTAACTCTTACGAGAAAATTTGTTTTGGATTCTATAGGGGGATTAATTTTCAGTGTATTTACAGAAGAAATTGGCGCCACATTTTCTGTTTTTTATCATTATTAGTGACCTGGATTATATATATATATATATATATATATATATATATATATATATATATATATATATATATAATTATTTATTTAAAAATGATTCCAACACGCTACATAAAAGTACTCATGTTTCAAAACAAGAGCCGAAAACTTCATTATAATTATTTGAATTAAAGTAAGCTCTGTTCCATCTTCAAGCGAAATTTTCAAATAATTGAAGTTTTCGGCTCTTGTTTTGAAACATGAGAACTCTTATGTAGCGTGTTGGAATCATATTTTTAAATATATTTATGCTCTACTTTTGTATCGAGCACTATTTTTTAAAAATAATAACAAAAATACTAAAGAACTTTGGATTATTTACCTAACGAGTTCTTTCCTATTTTCAATATATTTGCACATATATATAAAAAGCTGTCTGTGTGTCATCTGATGAGTTAGCCTTCAAGATTGGACATCCAATGTAAACCTGTTTAACATGTGTAATAGTGAAGGAATCGAGACTTTCCGCATACAGTCTCAGTTGCGGTGGACTGGTCAAGTCTTGAGAATGTCTGATGACAGGATACCGATGATCCTAATGAACAGCCAGTTAGATCAAGGCTATAGGTCGCCCATGGCTTAGATACAAAGACAGGCTGAAGAGCAACTTGTTAGGTGTCAATATACCTCATAACACCCTCGGGCGATTAGCCTTGGAGTGGGTAGAGTGTAGATCAACGTGTTTTAATGGACTCATCGGCTTTCAATCTACGAAATCACCTTCAATAAGCAAGATCTAAAAGGTCAGCCAGTCTAACAGTGACCTCACCCCACAATCCTCATTCTTGTTCCATATGCGGCATTCTGTGTAAATCACTTGCGGGGCTTCTTGCTGTTACACACGGGGTATATATATATATATATATATATATATAGAGAGAGAGAGAGAGATATCTCCAGGTAAGATGAGAAAGGATAGAGTACAATTCCAACGTCCATACATTTAATTTAGAAGAGGGCGCGCGCTCTCTCTCTCTCTCTCTATATATATATATATATATATATATATATATATATATACAGAGAGAGAGAAAGAGAGCTCATGAAGGAGCTGAGAGAAAATTCAGTGTCGACATTATCATGGGTGTTCTCATGCCAACATAGATCTACCTCCTTTAATGCTCAGTCCTGGCTATCGACTCTTCCGCCATAATTATGGCAAATACCAAGGCTTCATATCTAATAAGTAGCCTAGCACGAATTGAACCGACAATTTTAACCAGTGAAATTTTTTTTTTATTGTATTTTTCCAGTTTTCAACAAAGTAGCTGCCCAATATGTACCACAGTTGTAGATAAAATGTACAAATTATTGATAATGGCTGAGAAAGTCGGAAGAACATGAACAAAGATAGAGTATTATCTTAATACAATAAAAAAAGAAAAGATGTCGACCTTGTCGGTTTAATTTGATAAAACTTACATAAAACGTATGTGTATGTATAATTGCAACTGAAATTAAATCCTGCATTTGACGTCATATTGAACTCAAAGACTCTAAAATTCACTTGTTCGACGACTTAAGATAATTTAATTTTGACTATGGTAAAGAGTTCTTACATATCTCCAATCCTTAGGAGTGAGGTGTGTCCTAAATGCTACCAAGTACTGAATTCTGTTATAATCAATTCTCTAATTTGCGTTTAACATGTCTGACAAGGTTGAACTGAGCCGTGCAATTGCGTAACCATAAAAAAGTACTTTGCAACGCTAAAGCTAACTTTTAGCAGATTTCAGTCACTTGGATAGTTGACGAGTGAAACCAATTTCACTTGGTGTCACCATTTAAATGAGGCCCTACTCATTGAACATTTATTGGGTCTCAATTTGGCCCCAGACTGCGAATGGTACTCATAGTAACGATATATTTTTAAGAAGCTGGGAAAATGTTTGGTTCATATTACCAGTTCAAGAAGTACTTGAATCCTGTCATGCATTATCTTGACAAGTAAGGTTAGACCAAAAAATGGAATATTGCTGCCATGTTGATGTTGAACAGCTCGAGCTACACTTTCCAGTCTTGAGAGTTCAAAATCTGTGACGTCATCCTGTGTGCTAAGACATAATTTTCGCTTTGTATCGTCGTTCTCTCAGAATCGTCGTTCTCTCAGAATCGTCGTTCTCTCAGAATCGTCGTTCTCTCAGAATCGTCGTTCTCTCAGAATCGTCGTTCTCTCAGAATCGTCGTTCTCTCAGAATCGTCGTTCTCTCAGAATCGTCGTTCTCTCAGAATCGTCGTTCTCTCAGAATCGTCGTTCTCTCAGAATCGTCGTTCTCTCAGAATCGTCGTTCTCTCAGAATCGTCGTTCTCTCAGAATCGTCGTTCTCTCAGAATCGTCGTTCTCTCAGAATCGTCGTTCTCTCAGAATCGTCGTTCTCTCAGAATCGTCGTTCTCTCAGAATCGTCGTTCTCTCAGAATCGTCGTTCTCTCAGAATCGTCGTTCTCTCAGAATCGTCGTTCTCTCAGAATCGTCGTTCTCTCAGAATCGTCGTTCTCTCAGACGCATGATCACGAATCTATCGTATTTCCATGACAAATGTTCAGATTACCGTATTTTCCGGCTTACAAGACTGAATTTTTTTCCTAAAAAAAATACCTTTGAAATGCGTGTGCCTCTTCCAAGACGAATGCACGGCAATGCCCAGGCTCAAGTAAGCTTGGACGATCACCTAATTAGCTTGACTGACAGGGATGTCGATTTGTATGTTGAGTCTTTACACTATAATGTTAGCTATCTAATTCAGCCTTTTATATGATGTAACCTCAGTACTTAACTGTTACAAATATTTCCAAGACTATAAACCTTCCTGGAGCCGAGCCACAAGCTTAAACATGTTCTGTTTATCAGCAGCGGCGGGAGCCTTTCTGCACTTGACTAGTATCTCATCGCCATACAAATAAAATCGAATGAGTGATTAATGTAAACAATAGGTGGCGCAAGTATTTGAAGAACGCATGGTGAATAATATGTTCTTGTATGAGAATTAATTTTTCTTGATATTAATGTGCGTCTTCCAAGGCGAAAAATACAGTAGTTTCATATTTCAGTTCCATCAAAGGCAACTATACATGGTGTAATGGTTAGCAAGCTTGTTTCTCTAGAACAATTATGATAGTTTTGGGCCTCGTACCGCATCAAAGCTATACTTAGAATAATACTTTCGGTTTTGTGCCACACGAGATACGCTTAGAAACGTACCTAATTGGGCACCTCGACATGTACTAATGGTTAGCAAGCTTGTCTCACTAGAACAATTACGACGGACAAGTGAGTTCGTTCCTCACTGGGTGTCCGATACTCTCGGCCATGCACATCCAAGCTACGCTTAGAAAATCACCAAACTTCAGTTCCACCCGTTTAGACCTTTACAACTAGGACGCGCCATGTTATGTCTACGGACTCGAATCAGCTACATTTCCTCCCGTATCTTAAATGCAAGAGAAAGTTGCTCGGACAGCTAAATTTTTTTTTTTTTTTTTTTTTTTTTTTTTTTTGTGAAAAGTCTCCAGTGGCTATGCTTCGCTGAATACTAACAATTTTAACAACTTCAATAAAATTTCAATCATTCTCATTATTTTCCCTTTTTACCACCTCTTTTTTTGTCATATCAGACACGTCGTTCATCATAACAGTTTTGACATTAATCCTCTGCCACCAGTGGCTCTCGAGTAGTTTAGTATTAAAAAATATCCTAAATTTAAATTTTCGTCAAATATTTTTCCTTTGAAGTCATGAAACAAAGCTATTTGTCGAAGTCGTTGAGATTATTTTAACTCGTCACTTGATGTTCGAGATTTAATATAGTATTGAGAGAGCGTAAAATTATAATCTCCTTCGTATAGGTGAGCCATTAAAATGTTCTCTGTGCGCTCCTTTCTCCGCCTGTCTCTCTCTCTCTCTCTGTGTCTGTGCGATCCTGTCTCTCTCTCTGTGCGATCCTGTCTCTCTCTCTGTGCGATCCTGTCTCTTTCTCTGTGCGATCCTGTCTCTTTCTCTCTGTCTCCGTAGTTTTATATTTATTTTGCGCGCCTTTTTATCATCTTTTAAAAATCATCATTTTTTTTTTTTTTTTTTTATGATGCCTTCACATAAATTCACTCTTAAATGACATTAGGGAATCGAATTACGTAATATTTCGAATACGTATAGTACGCGTGTTAGAAACAAAACATATGAGCAACGTACCGTGCCCTGCTTAAGTTTTAATTACGATTTAATTAGACGATATTAATTACAATTTAGACGAAAAGCGAATTTAAAGACCTTAAAGATTTGGTTTTGCTTTTTGTTCGACATTTAAATTTAACTTTAAATAAGTTATTTATTTTTTCACCCACGGGTTTTTTGATTCGCGCAAACCGAAAAACAGTCGGACCTGCGTACACGGCGCATTTCTTTTTATATGCAGGGTGATTGAAAAGCAGGTATTTTATGTATGTCCCTGGCATTTTTTTTTCTTTGGGGTTTGTTAAAGAAGTTCTACTATACCAAACGAAGACTTTGGAAGAACTTGAAGAGCGGATATAAGAAGTCCTGGGCGTCTGTAGAATCTGGTAGTGAAATCTGGTGCCCATATCGAAATTTAAATAAAACCTAACACTATATGCTTTCCTTTCATACCCATTTCTTGTCAAAATTATAGTTAATAAATGAGTATTTTAAAATGGGGAGTTAATTTTCAATCACCCTGTAGATAGATTTAAATTCCATGTCTTAGTTTTTGTTTTTTTTTTGTTTTTTTACCAGGACTCGCATGTCTACAAAATATTGCTTTCGCCACAAATAATACCAGAATCGAAACACTTGGGGTGCCGGTTCTGTTTAAAAAATTTACGAGACTCTCTTCACTTAGATATAAAACTGGAATTTAAACTGCTTGAAAAGGCAACTTTAACAGTTTCCATTATGTAGGAGGGTAACTATTTGTAACGCCATAAAATGAGGACACGTTGCCTCAGAAATACAAAAAAAAAAAAAAAAATCTGAAGAAATCCGCAAAATGAAAATAAAACATGAGAAAATGTTGTTTTTTTTTTTTTTTTTTTTTTTTTTTTTTGAAAACTGGTTAAATCTAGGAGAGTTGCTAGTGCACATTAAATTCATTTTGTCATCACGGCGGCGTTCAGACTGACGCCTTTGGCTCTAAATGAACATCTTCTTTAAGAAAAGCCAGCTGTAATCATACAAAAAAATGATTCTCTTTAAAGAACTGGAGGAAGCGTATTTTTACGGGTTAAATGTGAATATTAAGCACTTTTTCCTGTAACCTGTGATATGTCTGGCAGGATTCGAATCTATATTCACTCCAATGTATGTTGACTCGGAAAATACTAAATGCAATTAGCAAAAGCATATTAAAACGTATTCATCGTGCCTTATTTAGCTTGTCCACATGTTGCTCGCAAAATGTTGTCAGTCAGTCATTCAATTTGCCCTAAAAAAAAATTTAAGCGGTGTACCTAGAAGGTATAAAGGGTGCATTTTTTCCAGCTTCACTACTGTTGTTGCTGTGGTGGTGGTGGTGGTGATTAATGATGACGATGTTTTCGGTGGCGGTGCGGACACATTATTAGCTTTCTATGAATATAGATGATGGTCACGCAAATAGTAGCCTCTAAAATTTAGAATAGATTAAATATTGAATGTTTAACTCTCTTTTTATGCATGGGCGGAAAATGAAATAAAATATTCAAATAAAATAATAATGAATAATAAAAAATACAGTTTCCCATGATGCTAGTTTTAAAGAAGCCAGAAATTTTATTACTCAACTTGTTTTAGTCGAACGTCCGTTAGGCTTCTCTCTTTTTTTCCTTCTCTCTCTCTATTTTCTATATTCTCTCTCTCTCTCTATTTTCTATATTCTCTCTCTCTCTCTATTTTCTATATTCTCTCTCTCTCTCTCTCTATTTTCTATATTCTCTCTCTCTCTCTCTCTATTTTCTATATTCTCTCTCTCTCTCTCTCTATATATTCTCTCTCTCTCTCTCTCTATTTTCTATATACTCTCTCTCTCTCTATTTTCTATATACTCTCTCTCTCTCTATTTTCTATATACTCTCTCTCTCTCTATTTTCTATATACTCTCTCTCTCTCTATTTTCTATATTCTCTCTCTCTCTCTCTCTATTTTCTATATTCTCTCTCTATCTCTATTTTCTATATTCTCTCTCTCTCTCTCTTTTCTATATTCTCTCTCTCTCTCTTTTCTATATTCTCTCTCTCTCTCTCTTTTCTATATTCTCTCTCTCTCTCTCTTTTCTATATTCTCTCTCTCTCTCTCTTTTCTATATTCTCTCTCTCTCTCTCTTTTCTATATTCTCTCTCTCTCTCTCTTTTCTATATTCTCTCTCTCTCTCTCTTTTCTATATTCTCTCTCTCTCTCTTTTCTATATTCTCTCTCTCTCTTTTCTATATTCTCTCTCTCTCTCTTTTCTATATTCTCTCTCTCTCTCTTTTCTATATTCTCTCTCTCTCTCTTTTCTATATTCTCTCTCTCTCTCTTTTCTATATTCTCTCTCTCTCTCTTTTCTATATTCTCTCTCTCTCTCTTTTCTATATTCTCTCTCTCTCTCTTTTCTATATTCTCTCTCTCTCTATTTTCTATATTCTCTCTCTCTCTATTTTCTATATTCTCTCTCTCTCTATTTTCTATATTCTCTCTCTCTCTATTTTCTATATTCTCTCTCTCTCTATTTTCTATATTCTCTCTCTCTCTATTTTCTATATTCTCTCTCTCTCTATTTTCTATATTCTCTCTCTCTCTATTTTCTATATTCTCTCTCTCTCTATTTTCTATATTCTCTCTCTCTCTATTTTCTATATTCTCTCTCTCTCTATTTTCTATATTCTCTCTCTCTATTTTCTATATTCTCTCTCTCTATTTTCTATATTCTCTCTCTCTATTTTCTATATTCTCTCTCTCTATTTTCTATATTCTCTCTCTCTATTTTCTATATTCTCTCTCTCTATTTTCTATATTCTCTCTCTCTCTCTATTTTCTATATTCTCTCTCTCTATTTTCTATATTCTCTCTCTCTCTCTATTTTCTATATTCTCTCTCTCTCTCTATTTTCTATATTCTCTCTCTCTCTCTATTTTCTATATTCTCTCTCTCTCTCTATTTTCTATATTCTCTCTCTCTCTCTATTTTCTATATTCTCTCTCTCTCTCTATTTTCTATATTCTCTCTCTCTCTCTATTTTCTATATTCTCTCTCTCTATTTTCTATATTCTCTCTCTATTTTCTATATTCTCTCTCTCTCTCTATTTTCTATATTCTCTCTCTATTTTCTATATTCTCTCTCTATTTTCTATATTCTCTCTCTATTTTCTATATTCTCTCTCTATTTTCTATATTCTCTCTCTATTTTCTATATTCTCTCTCTATTTTCTATATCCTCTCTCTATTTTCTATATTCTCTCTCTATTTTCTATATTCTCTCTCTATTTTCTATATTCTCTATTTTCTATATTCTCTATTTTCTATATTCTCTCTCTATTTTCTATATTCTCTCTCTATTTTCTATATTCTCTCTCTATTTTCTATATTCTCTCTCTATTTTCTATATTCTCTCTCTATTTTCTATATTCTCTCTCTATTTTCTATATTCTCTCTCTATTTTCTATATTCTCTCTCTATTTTCTATATTCTCTCTCTATTTTCTATATTCTCTCTCTATTTTCTATATTCTCTCTCTATTTTCTATATTCTCTCTCTATTTTCTATATTCTCTCTCTATTTTCTATATTCTCTCTCTATTTTCTATATTCTCTCTCTATTTTCTATATTCTCTCTCTATTTTCTGTATTCTCTCTCTATTTTCTGTATTCTCTCTCTCTCTCTATTTTCTGTATTCTCTCTCTCTCTCTATTTTCTGTATTCTCTCTCTCTCTCTATTTTCTATATTCTCTCTCTCTCTCTATTTTCTATATTCTCTCTCTCTCTATTTTCTATATTCTCTCTCTATTTTCTGTATTCTCTCTCTATTTTCTGTATTCTCTCTCTATTTTCTGTATTCTCTCTCTATTTTCTGTATTCTCTCTCTATTTTCTGTATTCTCTCTCTATTTTCTGTATTCTCTCTCTCTATTTTCTGTATTCTCTCTCTCTCTATTTTCTATATTCTCTCTCTCTCTCTATTTTCTATATTCTCTCTCTCTCTCTCTATTTTCTATATTCTCTCTCTCTCTCTCTATTTTCTATATTCTCTCTCTCTCTCTCTATTTTCTATATTCTCTCTCTCTCTCTATTTTCTATATTCTCTCTCTCTCTCTCTATTTTCTATATTCTCTCTCTCTCTATTTTCTATATTCTCTCTCTCTCTATATTCTCTATATTCTCTCTCTCTCTATATTCTCTATATTCTCTCTCTCTCTATATTCTCTATATTCTCTCTCTCTCTATATTCTCTATATTCTCTCTCTCTCTATATTCTCTATATTCTCTCTCTCTCTATATTCTCTATATTCTCTCTCTCTCTATATTCTCTATATTCTCTCTCTCTATTCTCTATATTCTCTCTCTCTATTCTCTATATTCTCTCTCTCTATTCTCTATATTCTCTCTCTCTATTCTCTATATTCTCTCTCTCTATTCTCTATATTCTCTCTCTCTATTCTCTATCTCTCTATATTCTCTCTCTCTCTTCTCTATTCTCTATATTCTCTCTCTTCTCTATTCTCTATATTCTCTCTCTTCTCTATTCTCTATATTCTCTCTCTTCTCTATTCTCTATATTCTCTCTCTTCTCTATTCTCTATATTCTCTCTCTTCTCTATTCTCTATATTCTCTCTCTTCTCTATTCTCTATATTCTCTCTCTCTATTCTCTATATTCTCTCTCTCTATTCTCTATATTCTCTCTCTCAAATTCTCTATATTCTCTCTCTCTATTCTCTATATTCTCTCTCTATATTCTCTCTCTCTATTCTCTATATTCTCTCACTCTATTCTCTATATTCTCTCTCTCTATTCTCTATATTCTTTCTCTCTCTCTATTCCCTATATTCTTTCTCTCTCTCTATTCCCTATATTCTTTCTCTCTCTCTATTCCCTATATTCTTTCTCTCTCTCTATTCTCTATATTCTTTCTCTCTCTCTATTCTCTATATTCTCTCTCTCTCTATTCTCTATATTCTCTCTCTCTCTCTATTCTCTATATTCTTTCTCTCTCTCTATTCTCTATATTCTTTCTCTCTCTCTATTCTCTATATTCTTTCTCTCTCTCTATTCTCTATATTCTTTCTCTCTCTCTATTCTCTATATTCTTTCTCTCTCTCTATTCTCTATATTCTTTCTCTCTCTCTATTCTCTATATTCTTTCTCTCTCTCTATTCTCTATATTCTTTCTCTCTCTCTATTCTCTATATTCTTTCTCTCTCTCTATTCTCTATATTCTTTCTCTCTCTCTCTATTCTCTATATTCTTTCTCTCTCTCTCTATTCTCTATATTCTTTCTCTCTCTCTCTATTCTCTATATTCTTTCTCTCTCTCTATTCTCTATATTCTTTCTCTCTCTCTATTCTCTATATTCTTTCTCTCTCTCTATTCTCTATATTCTTTCTCTCTCTCTATTCTCTATATTCTTTCTCTCTCTCTATTCTCTATATTCTTTCTCTCTCTCTATTCTCTATATTCTTTCTCTCTCTCTATTCTCTATATTCTTTCTCTCTCTCTATTCTCTATATTCTTTCTCTCTCTCTATTCTCTATATTCTTTCTCTCTCTATATACATATATATATTCTTTCTCTCTCTATATACATATATATATTCTTTCTCTCTCTATACATATATATATTCTTTCTCTCTCTATACATATATATATTCTTTCTCTCTCTCTATATATATATATTCTTTCTCTCTCTCTATATATATATTCTTTCTCTCTCTATATATATATTCTTTCTCTCTCTATATATATATTCTTTCTCTCTCTATATATATATTCTTTCTCTCTCTATATATATATTCTTTCTCTCTCTATATATATATTCTTTCTCTCTCTATATATATATTCTTTCTCTCTCTATATATTCTTTCTCTCTCTATATATTCTTTCTCTCTATATATATATATATTCTTTCTCTCTCTCTATATATATATTCTTTCTCTCTCTATATATATATATTCTTTCTCTCTCTATATATATATATTCTTTCTCTCTCTCTATATATATATTCTTTCTCTCTCTCTATATATATATATTCTTTCTCTCTCTATATATATATATATTCTTTCTCTCTCTCTCTCTATATATATTCTTTCTCTCTCTCTCTATATATATATTCTTTCTCTCTCTATATATATATATTCTTTCTCTCTCTATATATATATATTCTTTCTCTCTCTATATATATATATTCTTTCTCTCTCTATATATATATATTCTTTCTCTCTCTATATATATATATTCTTTCTCTCTATATATATATATTCTTTCTCTCTCTCTATATATATTCTTTCTCTCTCTCTATATATATATTCTTTCTCTCTCTATATATATATATATTCTTTCTCTCTCTATATATATATATATTCTTTCTCTCTCTATATATATATATTCTTTCTCTCTCTATATATATATATTCTTTCTCTCTCTATATATATATATTCTTTCTCTCTCTATATATATATATTCTTTCTCTCTCTATATATATATATTCTTTCTCTCTCTATATATATATATTCTTTCTCTCTCTATATATATATATTCTTTCTCTCTCTATATATATATATTCTTTCTCTCTCTCTATATATATATTCTTTCTCTCTCTATATATATATTCTTTCTCTCTCTCTATATATATATTCTTTCTCTCTCTCTATATATATATTCTTTCTCTCTATATATATATATATTCTTTCTCTCTCTCTATATATATTCTTTCTCTCTCTATATATATATTCTTTCTCTCTCTATATATATATTCTTTCTCTCTCTATATATATATTCTTTCTCTCTCTATATATATATATATTCTTTCTCTCTCTCTCTATATATATATTCTTTCTCTCTATATATATATTCTTTCTCTCTATATATATATTCTTTCTCTCTCTCTATATATATATATATTCTTTCTCTCTCTCTCTATATATATATTCTTTCTCTCTCTCTCTATATATATATTCTTTCTCTCTCTATATATATATATATTCTTTCTCTCTCTCTATATATATATTCTTTCTCTCTATATATATATATATATTCTCTCTCTCTATATATATATATTCTCTCTCTCTCTATATATATATATATTCTTTCTCTCTCTATATATATATTCTTTCTCTCTCTCTCTATATATATATTCTTTCTCTCTCTATATATATATATATTCTTTCTCTCTCTCTATATATATATATCTTTCTCTCTCTCTCTATATATATATATTCTTTCTCTCTCTCTCTCTATATATATATATATTCTTTCTCTCTCTCTCTCTATATATATATATATTCTTTCTCTCTCTCTCTCTATATATATATATTCTTTCTCTCTATGTATATATATATTCTTTCTCTCTATATATATATATTCTTTCTCTCTCTATATATATATATTCTTTCTCTCTCTCTATATATATATTCTTTCTCTCTCTATATATATATATATTCTTTCTCTCTCTATATATATATATATTCTTTCTCTCTCTATATATATATATATTCTTTCTCTCTCTATATATATATATTCTCTCTCTCTCTATATATATATATTCTCTCTCTCTCTATATATATATATATTCTCTCTCTCTCTCTATATATATATATTCTCTCTCTCTCTCTCTATATATATATATATATTCTCTCTCTCTCTATATATATATATTCTCTCTCTATATATATATATATTATCTCTCTCTATATATATATATATTATCTCTCTCTCTCTATATATATATTATCTCTCTCTCTCTATATATATAATAATTATCTCTCTCTCTCTCTCTATATATATATATATATCTATATATATATATCTATATATATATATCTCTCTCTCTCTCTCTCTATATATATATATATATATATATATATATATATATCTCTATATATATATATATATATATCTCTCTCTCTCTATATATATATATATATATATATATATATCTCATATATATATATTCTTTTTCTCTCTATATATATTCTTTCTCTCTCTCTATATATATATATTCTTTCTCTCTCTCTATATATATATATTCTTTCTCTCTCTCTCTATATATATATATTCTTTCTCTCTCTCTCTCTATATATATATATATTCTTTCTCTCTCTCTCTATATATATAATATTCTTTCTCTCTCTCTATATATATATATATTCTTTATATTCTTTCTCTCTCTCTATATATATATATATTCTTTCTCTCTCTCTATATATATATATATTCTTTCTCTCTCTCTATATATATATATTCTTTCTCTCTCTCTATATATATATATTCTTTCTCTCTCTCTATATATATATTCTTTCTCTCTCTCTATATATATATATTCTTTCTCTCTCTATATATATATATATTCTTTCTCTCTATATATATATATTTATTCTTTCTCTCTCTATATATATATATTCTTTCTCTCTCTCTATATATATATTCTTTCTCTCTATATATATATTCTTTCTCTCTATATATATATTCTTTCTCTCTCTCTCTATATATATATTCTTTCTCTCTCTATATATATATATTCTTTCTCTCTCTCTATATATATTCTTTCTCTCTCTCTATATATATATTCTTTCTCTCTCTCTATATATATATTCTTTCTCTCTCTCTATATATATATTCTTTCTCTCTCTCTATATATATATTCTTTCTCTCTCTCTATATATATATTCTTTCTCTCTCTATATATATATATTCTTTCTCTCTCTCTATATATATATTCTTTCTCTCTCTCTATATATATATTCTTTCTCTCTCTCTATATATATATTCTTTCTCTCTCTCTATATATATATTCTTTCTCTCTCTCTCTCTTATATATATATATATTCTTTCTCTCTCTCTCTCTCTATATATATATTCTTTCTCTCTCTCTATATATATATTCTTTCTCTCTCTCTATATATATATTCTTTCTCTCTCTATATATATATATTCTTTCTCTCTCTATATATATATATTCTTTCTCTCTCTATATATATATTCTTTCTCTCTCTCTCTATATATATATATTCTTTCTCTCTCTCTCTATATATATATATTCTTTCTCTCTCTCTCTATATATATATATTCTTTCTCTCTCTATATATATATATTCTTTCTCTCTCTATATATATATATTCTTTCTCTCTCTATATATATATTCTTTCTCTCTCTCTCTCTCTATATATATATTCTTTCTCTCCTCTCTATATATATATATATTCTTTCTCTCTCTCTCTATATATATATATTCTTTCTCTCTCTCTCTATATATATATATTCTTTCTCTCTCTCTTATATATATATATTCTTTCTCTCTCTCTATATATATATATTCTTTCTCTCTCTCTATATATATATATTCTTTCTCTCTCTATATATATATATTCTTTCTCTCTCTCTATATATATATATTCTTTCTCTCTCTATATATATATATATATATTTTCTTCTCTCTCTCTATATATATATATTCTTTCTCTCTCTCTATATATATATTCTTTCTCTCTCTATATATATATATTCTTTCTCTCTCTATATATATATATTCTTTCTCTCTATATATATATATATTCTTTCTCTCTATATATATATATATTCTTTCTCTCTCTATATATATATATTCTTTCTCTCTCTATATATATATATTCTTTCTCTCTCTATATATATATTCTTTCTCTCTCTCTATATATATATTCTTTCTCTCTCTCTATATATATATTCTTTCTCTCTCTATATATATATATTCTTTCTCTCTCTATATATATATATTCTTTCTCTCTCTATATATATATATTCTTTCTCTCTCTCTCTATATATTCTTTCTCTCTCTCTATATATATTCTTTCTCTCTCTCTCTATATATATTCTTTCTCTCTCTCTATATATATTCTTTCTCTCTCTCTATATATATTCTTTCTCTCTCTCTATATATATATTCTTTCTCTCTCTATATATATATTCTTTCTCTCTCTATATATATATTCTTTCTCTCTCTCTATATATATTCTTTCTCTCTCTCTATATATATTCTTTCTCTCTCTATATATATATTCTTTCTCTCTCTATATATATATTCTTTCTCTCTCTCTATATATATTCTTTCTCTCTCTCTATATATATTCTTTCTCTCTCTCTATATATATATATATTCTTTCTCTCTCTCTCTATATATATATATATTCTTTCTCTCTCTCTATATATATATATATATTCTTTCTCTCTCTCTATATATATATATATATTCTTTCTCTCTCTCTCTATATATATATATTCTTTCTCTCTCTCTCTATATATATATATATTCTTTCTCTCTCTCTCTATATATATATATATTCTTTCTCTCTCTCTCTATATATATATATTCTTTCTCTCTCTCTCTATATATATTCTTTCTCTCTCTCTATATATATATTCTTTCTCTCTCTCTATATATATATTCTTTCTCTCTCTCTATATATATATTCTTTCTCTCTCTCTATATATATATTCTTTCTCTCTCTCTATATATATATTCTTTCTCTCTCTCTATATATATATATTCTTTCTCTCTCTCTATATATATATATTCTTTCTCTCTCTATATATATATATTCTTTCTCTCTCTCTCTCTCTCTCTATATATATATATATATATATATATATATATATATATATATATATATATATATATATATATATATATATATATTCTCTTTCTCTCTCTCTCTCTATTTTCTATCTCTATCTCTAGTCCAGTGACAACTGAACGCTCTTTCTGGCGTTTGCACGTGTCATCCGAAGCCTCCACCTATGAATTAAATCAACTTTTTTTTTTTGTTGTTCCAAATCATCACAGGGCTGACTCGGGCTCGACCATTTATAACCATGCTTGTCATGGCTTGGCCGAACTTGTATCTTGTCCAGAAAAAGAAACTATTTTCACTTCCCAACGCAGAGGCGTGTTTTTCAGATACACTTATGAATTAAGTAATTTGGTGGTTCCATCTCTGTGCAAAGCTGATTTGAGCTCAATCATTTTAACCATTCTTATCCTTATTTACATTAACTTCTGGACCTGAAAATACTGTCATATCCAAGAGACTTCTTTTATTTATTTATTTTTAATAAATAAAAAAAACCTACAAAACATACGCACGCAAACTTTAATTTCCATAAGCAAACTGTTTGATTTTGAAAACTTATTTTTGTGAATGAGCAATAGAAACTAAAACTACTCATTATTGAATCCAGTCCGTTCCAGAATTAATATAGTCATTACCAACCTAATTATTTATACGTGGTATATATCTTATTACTCAAGCTTTTACTAGGATAATAACGACCTTATAATTTCTAAGTAGTGAAAATGTGTTTAGATTACTCAGACATGGAATTATGAGATTGTCTAAAAATTGGTCGTGAATATTGCGAATATTTCTATATATTTCACGTGTTGAATATTTTGACTTAATGTTTGAGCAGGATTCTTTTTTCACATGCCTTGAAGTTTTGTGCCCGGAAATTTGACTTTAAATGTTAACTTTAAAAAGCGATGGTTAGAATAGATGATGAAAGTGAACTTATAGATTTTTTTTTTGTTCTTGAGAATTTACAAAAATATAAATAAGCATTGATTAGATCGTTTAAGAATAATTTTATATTTACAACATTAGAAAAATTAATAGGATTGTATTAAAACTAATGCAATATTTATTTACTAATTTATAAAGAAATAATGATGAAAACAATTTTTTTTTATTCATAAATTTATAAACATTTAGTAAATTATTAAAATATGTAAACAAAGTATAAAAAAAATTAATTTCTAACAAAGTTCGAATCGATCGGCAGTTAGCCGATGATTTGCCAACCATTTCAATAAAGAATAAAATATAGTAAATCTTATTTATTTGTCAGTTCTCAAGAACAAAGATAATGTATAAATTAATTTCCATATGTTTAGGTTTTATTGAAATTTTAATTATTGCTT
The DNA here is from genome assembly GCA_963932145.1 of Acanthosepion lycidas. NCBI lineage: Eukaryota > Metazoa > Mollusca > Cephalopoda > Sepiida > Sepiidae > Acanthosepion > Acanthosepion lycidas. Next base: position 124,358,824 of record OZ010572.1, read on the forward strand.
TGTAAAACAAACATTGCAAAGGTAACACGTCCTTTTGATATTGTTTGTATTTTTTTTTTTTTTTTTTGGTTTGTTTGGTGGGGGGTTTGGTAGGTGGTTTGTTGTTTTTCTTGTTTTTTTTTTGGGCATGACGGTCCAACTTTGTCGTTAAATGTATAAATTAATTTCTAGATAATTTATACAGGGAATATCGGCAAAATTACTTATTGCTTTCTTTTACCCTTTATAGTGTTTGTAAACTAATGAAAGATATAAATACTTCTAGAGTAAAGTTTTGTCTGAGGAGTTTCAGACAACTCTTGTATGACCTTTTGAACTTGTTCACACATGCAATATAATCCTTAATTTTTATTTAAGGCTATCTGTAGGTGCATACATCTGATTTGAGATTTTAAAGTTTTTTGGGGTTTTTTTTGTTTTATTTATTTATTTATTTTTTTAACATCGCCTATTTTTCATTTAAGATAGCGGGTCGATAATAAATGGTCCGTGACACAGTTTTAAAAAACATCTTCAAACATTGACTGCCAAAAACAAATTATCAAGTTTTTGCGATATTGATTGCCATCATGAGGCTTTCGCTGTTTTTAACGCAAATAACCCGTACCTGAGGTCTAGGGGAAGAATAAAAACAACATACTGGCAACGAAAACTTTTTTTTTTTTTTTTTTTTTATGGGGAAAACAAATTAATGAAAATAAAACAGAAAAACGAAGAATTTGAAAAACTTATTGGTTAAATTGACTATTATGAAGTTAGCGTTTGAGGTCTGATTTCGTAATCGACCTCTGGTAGTGTGTGCTAATTTACGTCTTTACATTAAGCTGTTATTTTTCAAATAAAATCAAAACTTTGCTAAAAAGGTGATGTAAATGATATTAAGTGCGTTTTTAAGGTTCCCTTAGAAATTTAACCGGTGCCCAGATTTTATTTTAAATGTTAATACTTGTAAGACTTGAAAATAAAATTAATCTATACTAAACTTTATACTCTCTATTTAGATACAAGTGGTACAGGTTCGTTAATATTCGTGTTTTTTTTTTGGGGGGGGGGGGTTGTAACTATAGTTAGTTGGGTCACTTCAACAGTCAAACCTGAAATGGATATCTATTCGCTTTTCCTACATATATAAAATCCCCCCACCCTATGGTCATACAATTCGTCCTCTTTCTAGCTACGACTCGATCGTTTCTCTCACTTTATTTTTTAATACCGAACTCTTTCCTCATCAGCTGATATTTAAGTTCTTGGGCTTAGTATAGACGCAGCTGTATAAACTATAAGCTTGTCTCCAGATGGAGCCGGACACCACCCTCCTAAAGGAAGAAGGGGAGGAAAAGCTTTTATGATTCGTTGAGACAATCCCCGTAGCTTTCTCATTCGGTACGAACACAGGAAGGTCCATTTCACCATTTGAAGCTAAGTAGGAAGCATAGCTTAGAAAAGAGGGAAAGGTTATCACTTGCGCGTTGCACGGCTGCTACTGCCTCCATGTTTGGTAAGGCAGAAGAGAGAAGTCTTAAAAGTGAATATTTCGAACCATTAACTAAGGTAAGACTGAAACGCAGAACGTCTGCTCTGCGTGCGTATGCGAGTGTGTTTTTAAAGAAACGTGTGCTCGAAAGTCAGCTTGCTACAAACACTTTTATCCGCTTTTTATCACTTTGTTTCGCAATTAAACAAGTTTATATTTCTTGGAATTTCAATTTATCGCGCTGAAACTGCCAGCAGTACGCATGCGCAAATCTTTACTTCGCGGCCACTGTGAATGTCGAACTTTATATATATATATATATATATATATATATATATATAATACTAATAATAACTAACAACATTTTTGCTCATTTGTCTATAAATGCTTGTTACAAAATAAAATACTTTCATTTGCCTCGATAGTGTCTCTGTGGACGGAAAATGCATCATTTAAGTTTTTTTTTTTTTTTTTTTTTTTTTGTCTTTATTCATAAATGAAATATAAACATTTTTGAAGTTGGAAAAAGTAAGGTCTAAGTAAAAAATTTTTTTTTTTAATTTTTTTAAGGCTTGATTACTGGGCCCGCGATTCTGAATAAAGACAACGATTTTGCGTTGACTGAATGAAATCGATAAATACATGTATTGTGCTACTAATGGTGGTGAAGGATGAATTTAAAGAAAACACAATTTAAATAACCTAATCCCGCCTATTATAGGACCGCCTTCTGTAATCTGATCGTTCAATGAGGTTTGAATTAATTCTCTGAGAGGATAAAATAAACAAAAAACAGGCAATCGGGGAAACTTTAAAATTCAATATTTCCTTTGACCCAGTCTTTTACATTTTATGCTACCCACTACTTTGGTATTGCTAATTTTTTTTTTTATTAATTAGCTATAATTTACGACGATCGATTTAACAGGTTGTGTTTCTGGCTGATTTCTCCTCTGCCTTCTGCTCGTAGACGATCATGGCTGTCTCAAGTTTCCTGTATTTTTTTTTTTTTTTTTTTTTTTTTTTTTTAAATCTGTGAATGACCATACCTTTTATTGAGAAAATGTTTTTTTCTTTGCTTAGCCTTCGATATAGAATATTACTTAGACAGATGGACTCCTGAAGTGTACTTTAAAAAATATTCTAAGGAAATTGCATCATTATTTTCGTTAATTAAACTTATCTCAGTTAGTAAAAACTTTTATTCACGTTGTTTTCTACCTCCAGAATTGTGGGCACAGTAAACGGGTGTCGAGCTCTTTATTTTAATGAAGTACTTTAATTATGTGATGATTTTTCTGCTACCATATCTGCTAAATTAGTTAATAAGTTTTGTGCTAACGTAATGAAAAAATTTGATGCGTGAAGGCTATATGTCTATCTGCTTACGCTAACTCCTTGCCCTTTTGATAGCAAATATTAGATTTCTAAAACTTTTTCCTCTGTTTAGCAAATCTAAGAGTTTTTAAATAGTAGCACTTATTTTATATATATATATATATATATATATATAATATACGGCACTGAGCTGAAGCCAGGGATTTATATAACGCCCATTTTAAGATATTTTAAACTACAATATAAGACTTAAAAATTTGTCTAAAGAAAGTAAACTTTTGATAACATTAAAGTTATTTTTTTTTTATTTTTAATCGTTAAAACGGTTAAGCCGCAAAAATCCAAAGACGTTAACCTTTTTTTTTTTTTTTTTTAGTTTCATATTACTAACCACATTTAAATTCTTTTGATAAAACTTTTCTCTTGAATTCTGAATTTAATAAACGACAAAGTACTATTTATAGCGACCTCATTTGCGAGACCATAGGACTAAAAAAAAAAAATAGATCTTCAGAGCAGGAATGTTAGATTTCTTAAAATTTGGCGTGTTGGCTTGACCCAATTCCACTTATTTTCAGTTTTAGTTTGAAAGCAGTAGAGTAATGAATGTATCAAGTTTAATTTTTCGTTTGTTAGAAACCGAAATAATTTTAATTCAATTTATTTTCTTTGGATTAAGACACATTTAGCACTTCAGATAGCAATTTTATAAAGTTATTACGGAATCCAGTTTTTGCAATGTAACTGCCTTCCTAAAGAATCCAAAAATAAATGTTTGCTCTGTTTCAAAGTGGCTGCAAAGAAGATTTAATTTATTTTAGAAAACTTTTCCTATAATTTCGATTAAGCACTCAAGAATAAGAATTTCCAATTTTTTTACGCTTTTGCATGGAGATCAATTTGGAATAAATTTATATCGCAAACTTTTCTGATATATTTTTTTTATCGTTTTATACGCTGTCGAATGAAGCCTTAATAATTATTAAGTGAGTGTTTAAATAGCATCAGCAGCAGACTAGCACAAAATAAACAGGACGCGGATAGGGACAAAATGAAACGGTAAAATTTAGAAGTGGGCTTGTTGCATCGAAAATTGTCTTAAATATATTTATTTTTTATGAAGCTCTTGTGTGTGTATGTATGTATATATATATATATATATATATATATATATATTACTCTGAAGAATCTTAAATTTTACTTTGGGGCTTGTACTTACTTTCTGGAGTGAAGCAGACTTTTTTTCCGTAAATAAAAGTTTAGAACCTAATTTTTCGAGTTTGGGTGATTTTTTTTTTTTTTTTTTTTTTTTTTTTGTTATTATTTATTAATTAATGGCGGTAATAATTTTATACAAATGATACTTCTCGGCTCATTGTCGTAGAATTTTTTGTCTTCTGTTTAGTTCAAACGAAAAAAAAGCCATCCACTCCCTTATAACGCTGTGTATGGCATTTTTAGTCTTCGTTTGGTTTCTACTATATGACAAGTGCCACTGATCGCATGTCTATTTCGCCTACTACGTTGCTTGGCATCTCGCTTCTGGGATAGGAAAGGAAGGAATTGATATAGCTGTCAATTTTGTTTACTAATCATTAATTTTAGATGTTCTTCGTTCGTCAAACAAAAATATATAAATAATGTATATTTCGTATGCGTCTTCGAAACGCATTTAAAAACTTGCCAAATTTATAAGAAGTTCTAGAATAGGCACTGACAATGGAATTTTCTTTTTCATTTTTTTTAATCGCTCTTTATTACTACTGATTAATTACTTCAGATCGCAAATATGAAGACTTGTCTATTTTAATAGAATTTTTATTTTTATTAAAAGTTACTTGGGGGGATCCAGTTTGCAATGTAAACTTTAAAATCTTGCCTCCCCCCAGGAGTCCAAAAAATATGTTCAAACTACCCGTTTCCTAGCAGCTGTAAAATTGGCTGTAGCATCTGACTTTTTTATTTTCGTGTATAATTCTCCATTAAGCCCTCCAGATTACGTATTAAAAAATTAAAAAAAAAAATTAAATTGCGTTTATGAGCAAAGTTTTTGAATCTCCACTGGGGGACAATTTACTTAGTAAATTGCCTCAATATTAACTTTGATGGTCATATGAAAGTAAATTTTCAAAAGATTCTAATCGAAGTGTCAATTCTACATTTTGACTACTTCATGTTCCGAAAGAAAACTAGTTTGCTTCTAATATATATAATATATATATCTAAATAACCTTTTATTGAAATAAATAATGGACTCCTTTCTGGGAAGGAGTAAAGATAATCAAGCTACTCCTTTACAACAGTGAGCTCTTTTCTTTTCTTTTTTTTTGTAGCTTTGTATCGGCATAAGTTTAGGAAAAAAAGTGGTTGAGCATATGATTATTCAGGAGTCTACATTTTACTCGATCCTGTAGACTTATTTTTCTGTTAAGTTAAGCTTAATAAAGTCAAATTTCAACTTAAGAATTATTTTTTTATTTATTCATTTATTAAACAGTTCAATAATCCTCGTATAGTGTGAATATTTTTTTGTTTGTTTAAACTTTAATTTATTTTAAATGTACTTTTAAAGGACTATTTTAATTTAAATCTTAGTGCCCGGAGACGATTGCGGGTGTTAGTTTCAACCCAATTTTAGTTCTAAGTTATTTTAATACGATGTATAAGCACATTTTATTTGAATGTATATTATCGATAAAATTTATTCTCGTTTGGAATTAAATGTTTTCAAATCTGTTTCCCTCGTCGTAAAATGAGTGCTTAGACGTCAAGTAGGAGTACAGCGCGGAAAAAAACAGCTTTCGTTGTAAAAAATATTTTCTAACGATTGTAAAACTCGCAAGGGAATAATTAACTCTCTAATGATACTCACTAAAATGAAATCATTTGACTTCTGAAGACTTAAGTCTAATTCTTTGTTTAGTATCGAATAATGTCACGTCTTAAGGCGCTGATTTTTTTTTTTTTTTTTTTTTTTTTTTTATAAAGACTCGGATACCTCGTTTACCTACCGTACTATAATCAGGTATTTAAACATACCTTTTTTTAATTTTTTTTTTATTTTATTATTAACCTGCTAAGTTGGTATCTGTTTAGAGAGTGTATTAATCTTAATGACCAGAATTCATTTTTCTGAAAAAAGAAAAACAAAAAAATTAGCTAAATCTACTATTCTGCTAGAAAGTCATTCAGTTATGTGTCATGCGAGATACACGCATTGGCGATCATGTATTTTTCGATATATGACTGACGAGGCAGATTTTTTTTTTTCCCGCAGTAGGTTGCTATTTCTTTCTGCGGTAGACCAGTTGCCATCCAAGACAACAGAACCTGGTCTCTCTTGCTATTTACCCATATCTGGTGGGTGGGGGAGGAGAGAAGAGGATTCATCATACCTTTCCCAAGCGCGTAAGTGACTATAATGGATTCGATTGGAATTCCAACTCGGCTCTCCGATTCTTCAATCTGAGCCATTACTCCACCCTGATTACTCTGTTAGAATACTGAAATATATATAAAATGAATCCAAAATTAACGCTTGGAATAACACAGCTGAAAAAGAAAAAAAATTACTTAGTAAAAGAGATAAATTGAAAAACAAGAGTTAAAAAAAAAAAAAAATTTTAGTAATTCTTTCCTGTTTTACATATTCGTTTTTTATTGTAATTATAAGAATACTTTATAAGTGTTACTATGCATAATGAAATGACTATATTCTTTGGAATTACTATATAGTATTTATAACTCAATACTAAAAGACTATAGTTAATTTCTAAATAATGATTGCTGTGAAAGTTAATATACTGTAGAAAGAAATTAAAACGTTTTAATTCTCGGATATTTGTATCTGTCTATATCTCTGAGATGAGGTATTATGATTATTTACATTATTCGGATTGTTATCCTCATCGTCATTGCCATATTCCGAACGTTTCGGCCA
>OZ010572.1:124368075-124598075 GCA_963932145.1 Acanthosepion lycidas
ATTTGAATCTGAGAAAAATAATTCTTAAGTTTAACTATATCCATGGAGGTGTTGAAAATTTTCAACAGAATCAAGGATTCCCAATTAAATTCTGATTTACACTGTTTGGATTGTTGTCCTCGTCTTCACTGTCATATTCATGACGTTTAGGCCGTTGTACGATCTGACCTTCTTCAGGTGATATACGTTGGAATTTCGAACCGACCCCTTTTAATCCGCTCGGGTTGATTGTTCTCGTTCCACATGCCATGCCCTTTTTCTTGATATCCCAGTTTGAGTTAATTCCTCTTTAGTAACTCAGCTCTCTAAGTTTTTTTTTCACTTCTACGGTGGCAGGTACGTCCCTGGCACTTGTGCTTCGGCCCTGTTGCTGGTGGGGTATCACGGCTGCGACTAGCTTGGACCGGCTTGGGACTGGACAAGCTATGACTAGCTTAGACCAGCGGCCCGAGCGAAAACACTCAGCTCACCACGTTAAAAACCGACTTTGTGTCACAGCCTGACTCAGTGGGGGGTCAAGTAAATATCCACTTCTACGGTGGCAGATATTGAATTCACAACTCTTTGATTCAATGACTGGTTTACTTCAACACTTTTATCCACTGGACCATGTGTATATCACCGGAAGAAGGCCAGAGCATACAACGACCGAAACGTCGTGAATATAACATTGTTCATACTAGTGTCCCCCATCTTCAATATAAATAGTATAACTAGTTACAATACCTCATCTAGGAAATATAAACAGATATTAAATTCTGATTTTTTTTTTTTAGTCAGATGTTTGAAAAGTGGATCGATCTGAGAATTTTTCATCTTTACCATTCCATTAAAACTAGATAAAACACCAGAGTAAAATAATATGAAATGAATTTGAATGAATGCCTTTTCAGGAACTACATACCCAATATTTTTTTGTTTTTATTTTTACACGTCCCTTTAAAAAAAATCACAACCGTTCATTATTTTCATAAAATACGAAAATTTCTATGATTGTCTTACGAAGCCATGATTGTGATTATCAAATCTATATTTAAAATAATTATCCATAACTGCTGGAATCAATCAGCTTGACACTATATAGAAACTGGTAGAAACGTTTTGAATCTTCCGCTCCGAAAACACAATAAAATTTAGTTATGCCATATCACTAACACTGCTACTATTACTACTATTACTGCATCTATCCCTTGGAATTTGTAGGGGCAGGCATTAATATTCAACCAATCAAGGGAGATAACTCTGAAAGTGTGAATAATATTAGGTTGGTGCAAAAATAATTTCGTTTTTTCACATAGTAACATATGTTAGAAAACGAAATTATTTTTGCACCAACCTAATATTAAAATGGATTTTAGGATGCTCATTCCAGTTAGATTTGGATTTAGAAAGTTTGCCTTCACAGCCGGGTTCACGGTCTAGGGTGAAGGCGACTTGAATAATCAACGAGATGGAACTGATAAACACATGTACACTGCTGTTAATGACGGTGGCGAAATGTGAATTAAAAGAAAACCTAATAATAGGTAATTAAAGTAATTTTGTTGCAGGTGGTTGATTGGCCCACAAACAGTGAATGACGGAAGACAGCAAACAAAACGAAGACTTGGCCAATAAAGTATATATATATATTGCCAAGCTTATTTTTGTTAAAGAAAATACATAAGCAAAAATGTTACAGTTCACTAGACAAAAATAAAAACTCTGCGACGTCATGTGGAGGGTGAGAATAGCGTTGTCTCGAGAAAGACAGCCTTAGTAGTCGCTGGAGAGAGTTGTCCTGAAAAGGACAGTTTATTGCATATTGTGGCTGACTAGCGATGGCTGGAGCAAAGGCCGATGTAAATCTGGAGATGATGACTGAGGCCATGGGCTGGGTGTTGGCTGCTGGAATAGCTTCTACACTTTGATTCTCGTCGTCTTGACTGCAGAATTTTTATTTTTTAATTTTAATATTTTTCTTTTTCTTTTAAAAATGTGAGATTGCCAACAGGATACACTATAATCTCAGCTATTATTGTGCAAGATCTGCCATCAATAAGCAAATTATATTCAACCTAATTACATTTTTTAAGTACTAAAAATAGTTCCATTAACATAATCCCATAATTCAATCAGGTGTACTAATCAAAATATTGATGAGATTGCATCATCCTTTTAGTGACTGAGGCTGGTTCTTTTTAGTAGTGAGTTTTATTCAAGTCATTGTCTCCCATCGAGACCCTGTGACCAGTAAACGGTAGTCAAATCGAATGTTCTAAATAATTTTGCTCTTTTCTACAGCAAGGGTTTCAAGCCGAAATGAATACGTTTATTGTTTTTTTTTTTGTTTTTTTTTTTCCTTAAACCTCATGGTATAAAACCCTGTAAACACAATCTCCATATCCGGTTTGAAATTTAGAAGGATGAGAGTTCGAATCTCATAGGTGATTATTTGGTTTCCTGTTGCGTCCACAGTCGTAGAATTTTTATTTAAGCGTTATTGTAGAAAGCATTCTTACAAAGTCTTACTTTCAATATAATAGTGAGTCTGAATAATAAAACAAATCCATAAAGTATTTCCTTATGTCAAATATAGCATTAATCTTTTTCAAACAGAATAAATAAAAAAAGTCGTTCATACAATCCATTAATTTCTTTTCTGCTTGACTAAGGTTCTTAAAGACTCGCGAGACTAAAATCCGAGCATGTTGCTATGAATTTTGACTTGCTACCTAATCTTAAATACGTTAACATTCGACGATCTAAACAGTTTTAGATGTGACCCATTTCGTAAAATATCACAAATATATATATATATATATATATATATATGCTCCCTCTTTTTTAAGCGCGTTCTTCGTAATATTATCGGCTACGTTACTTGCAAGTAATATACATTTTATTTACTATATCTTGAAGTTGATATCTTCTGGAACAGGCTAGATGACTTTTTCAGTGGTTGGGATGACAGTATCACTTTCCAGAACTTACAACAAAAAGCTGTGAGCATATAATATTAACTTCTCATGAAACGAGAAATTTAATAAGTACTTGGGCATTTCGTTTATTTCATTTGTAAATTATAGGAAAATTGCTGGTCAAACGTCAGTTGAGTCGGATAAAATATCTATATACGTGTCTTATATCGAGGCTGTTAGTTATTTAAGTGTGTGTGTGTATATATATATATATATATATATATATATATATACATATAAAATTTCTTTCATGTATGAATTTTCCCTTCCATGCTTTCGGTTGTTTGGTTGACAAATTAAATTTCATAACTTAAGACAGGAAAAAAAAAAAAGTGAATTGGGTGGAAGATTCCAAATCCCGAATTGAAAAAAAAAGACATGAAAAGTAATTTTTGATGACGTAATCACAGTTGTAAAAAGCAAAGTACAGATCCGTACTGGGTAAAAAGTTAAACTAGGTCTAACATCAGGGGGTTTTGAGGAGCGTGGCACCACCTCGTAATTGCAGGTGTTCCCAGGTCCACTATGACCCGGCGTGGTAGCACCTGTTAGGGTCCCAGCTATGGGCAAATAGTTAACTCCGAAACTGCGGTAAAATATTATGATATTGTAAAAATAGGTTTTAATTACCAGCAATAAATTTTTGAAGCTGGGGAAAAATATTACCAACAATGTTTTTGAAGAAAAAATATTACCAGCTATACATTTTTGGTAAAAAATACCAGCAATACATTTTTGAAGAAAAAATATTACCAAAAATAGATTTTTGAAAAAAGAAAATATTACCAGCAATAAAAGATTTTGGCATTAAATAACCTATTGAGGTTGATATGCCGTAAAACAAAACAAACCGAAGTACAGATACCTGTTTAAAATGTCATGGATTAATTTGACACTATATTGTGAAAAGGATCTTGTTTCTGAAAGGATGAAAACCCAATATTTTTCGATCTTGATAAATGTGGTTTGAGGAACGTCTTAAATGAGTCAATTTTTATTTTTATCTTTATTAAACTACGGTAACCAATTTCTAAAGTCTCCTGTTTTAATCTGAACTTTTATTAACTATTTATTTTCCTCAGTAGGAGTAGATAGGTTTAACTATTGCCAGTTTAATAGACCTCTTCGGTTTTTTGAACAGGAGTAGATCTTTGTAGATTCAAATCGATAATCTGTCGAATCTTTTTACATATCTAGGAAGAGAAATAAATTTTAATGCACATGGGAAAATTAAGATAGTTAAAGCCTGGGTCACCTTAAATAAAAAAGAAACCTGATCTACCAGACAACCACAAGCGGAGATTCTTTCGAGCCACTGTAGCGGAGGATTTAATGTACTGTGCCACTGCCTGGACAAGGACTAGGGTTTCAGATAGGAGATAAATGTACTTTTACCATCTACTCAGTAACCTCTTGTGTCTTAGTGGATTTATTGACTTGCTTGGGGTGAAGTGATTTTTAATTTTTTTTTTTTTTTTTTTTTTAATTATTCTTTATTGATTTTAGGCTTTAGATGAGCGTTTTTCAGCTGGTGCTCCCGAGGCACCCTGAAAGTTAGCCAGGTTTGCCGACACTTAACAGAAGACTAATTTCTTAATTATTTTTATATGAAAAACATTTGTAAAAAAGCTAGAAAGCAAGCACATGGATTTCATGTTTAAGTAAAATCTTTGTCATCTGATATCTTAAACTGCATGTTAAATTCCATAATCCTTTACCGTCTGCCTTCCTCGAGGGATTTAAATTAGTCATCATCGGCCTCTAACAAATAACAAATTCTTCATATTTCTCTTTAAATGAAAACTGTACCGCTTAAATATAGTCTTAAAAATAAATGCTTATTTCAGGAGACTATATTCCTGTTTTCAAATTAAATGATTTTTTTTTCTCAATTTAAAGCAGTGTTTCTCAACATCTTTGTGACCCATTTTTGGTGTAAAAAAAAAAAAAAAAAAAAATTAGGCCCACATAAGCGCAAATAGAAATTCAACAGGAAATGCATTTTATTTACAAAAGCAAAATGTAGTAGAAAATATAAATCCTGATTAATGACTATTGCTCCTCATATCGCCAAACCCCATCTATATAATAAATGCTAATATCAGTGTGTCACACTTTCTCAACTTTATTCCTAGAGTCCCATAGCCCAACATATCATACCATTTTAGAATCAGGCCGAATCCGTGAGCAAATTAAAAACATTCCGGGGCGGGGATTTTTTTTTTTTTTCTTTTTAGGTTGGTGCAAAAATAATGACGTAATAATGTCGTTTTTTGACGTTAAAAAATACGTCAAAAAACGACATTATTACGTCATTATTTTTGCACCAACCTAATAATTGTAAGTAAGGACCTACGCACATCAAATTATATTTTAAAATGTTTTCTTACCTGTGAATTGCCATACATTCTTGCAGAGATTAGTGTCGTGTCGTTTGCACTATCTCTCTCTAATTTGGAATTTACACCAGTGTTTCTCAAAATTTTCCTTTATAAATCCCATGTAACAGGAAAAAAAAATTAATTTACAAAATCAAAATGTCGAAGATATAAATCCTGACTAATGACTACATTTGTCCTCGTGTCTTTAGACCCATTTAAAATCTTTCTCAGGCTCACTTTTGAGAATCACTGATTTAAATTTGGTACCAGAGTTTGTTATTCTACAAGCATATTCTAATACATTAGACACTTTGAGCTGTAGCCACACAGTATGTAGGCGATCATGGATCGCCACAACTTCTTTTAGTTCTTAATAAACATTGTTTTTTCCGTTATTTCTCCTAAGCCCTGTTCCGCCATTTATTTACTCAGTCACTAAGTATGTTGTCCTTTGTTTTTCTCTGTCCTGTGAGTATCAGATTTTCTAAGCCATCTTTCTTCTTTATATGCCCTCAATTGTCTTTTTCTCATGTCAAGTATGGATATCTCAATACGGCTTCTCTCTGATCAGGAGATTTTGAGTGGCGGGGAACCACGTCGTAATTGCTGTTTCCAGTCCACCCTGACCCGCGGTAGTAGAACGTGTTCGGGTCCCAGCTATGGGCAAATAGTGACCCCCACCCCAACTTGGGTTCAAAACTCTATGAAAGTATAAAAATATTAGTATAGTAAAATTACCAGCAATAAATTTTTGAAGAAAAATAGATTATTAAAAATAAAAATATTACGAGCCATAGATTTTAGGAAAAAGCTATATTAATACATACTACATTCATACGAATATATCGTAAACATCTTGTCATTAAATAACTGTCTGAGGTAAACCCAAAATCAAATCTAATGCTCCTTCGGATTTCAAAAACACGTCACATATATTTAATTTTCTGCACTTGTTTCATTTTGGTACCTCCAATTTGCAATTCGTACTTTGAGCTCGTCCTTTTACTAACAACCTTGTATTCTGTCTTCATACAGTTCGTTCTTTCCCTTGCTTTCCTTACCTACCTTCTGGAGGAGATTTTGTAGCTTTCTTTCTGCGTCTGCTAGACATGTTAATATTGTAGCCGCAAATAATTAATCTTGGTATTACTTCACGTTCTTGCCTCGCTATATAGGCTGAATAAGTCCGGTGAGAAGATGCATCCATCTCTTACACACTTCTCTATTTTTGCATATCTGCTGAACTAATCTTCTAGTCGTTTGCTGCCAGTATATGTTCTTGATTATTCTAATATCTGTCCCAAATATTTCGAGGTTGCTAAGCAGTTCCAACAGATCTTTGTGGCGTACATAATCGAACGCCTTTTCATAATTTATAAGACACAAATACACGTCCTTCCGCTTTGTATTGCTTTTTACGATAACATTATGAGCATAAATATCGTGTTCCAGTGTCTTTATATATATATATATATATATACACACATATGCTGGAAATATCTATCAGATTCACTTCAAAGAGTAGGTGCATGCGAAAAAAAAGTATTTAAATGCTTACGAGAGGTTAATAGATCTAAAAATGAAAAATAATTTCAGGAGAGGATCAATTAACAATGTAAAATCAGGAATCCTGAATTTTATATTTTTTAGCCTCGTCTTGACTTTTATTTTGCGTTGGCCCCTACTTCAGTAGTCACTTGTTTAAATCAAAAATTGAATGTCATTCTTCATTGATATAAATTTATTTCCAAAGATTTTACAGTTAGTCTTTCTGTGTGGTTTCTTTTATAATTCACTGGGCCCTGAGAACATAAATGATCATGGCTCTCCCGATTTTCCTTTTCCTTATCTATTATTAGGTTGGTGCAAAAATAATCACGTTTTTTGACGTTAAAAAATACGTCAAAAAACGTGATATTTTTTTTTTTTTTTTTTTTTTTTTTTTTTTTAACCGACCTAATACTAACCATCGGTTCCCGTGAAAGGGAGTCTAGTGGTTTTCCGTTGCCTTCTCCACGATATAGAATCTTAAGCAGCCTTTAGACTGACTGCCACTCAAACCCCGACAGCCAATTCTACCCAGCTATTTAACCAAGCTATTTAACCAATATATGGGTTGATGGGAGGGGGAGAACATGAGTTTATGACTTTCGTAATTATATTGGTACGAAACGGCTGCGACTGGAATTGGAACCGTCGATGCCATTTTCTGCGCCAACAACTTACACGAGCCACGATTCTTGATAAATTACGGGGAATTTTTTTTTCTATTTTAACATTCAACACTGCTATAAGTTGTTAATATTTTTTCTACATGCTGCATCCCTTTAGGATTTTGGCAAACATAGCTCTCCACAGTGTCCTGTCCTTTGTAGCTCATATTAAATGTTATCTCTCCTAAACCTTGCTCCGCCAACCATTTACTCAAAATCGCTAGTTAGACCATGTTTTATTTTCATCTCTTCCTCTTACCTTCAATTCTGTCCTGTAAGTATCAAATTTTCGAAGCACTCTTTTCTCATTGTATGCTCTAGAAATTTCAACTCTTTCTGATGTTAATCATAAGTGTCTTTTTGTTTGCATTTTCTCTAAAACTTCATCGCGGTTCACATTTTCGGTTTATGGTATTCTCAGCATCCTGCTGTAGAATCAGATTAGTGTTGCTTCAAGTTTCTTCATCTGTGATTGTCCAACATTCACTGATATTACATAACATTTCATTACTATTTTCTTTTGTTTCTAAGAAAATGTCCCGGTTTCTTAATACATTGCTTGACAAGTTGACTTCTGTAGCTAAAGACGTACGTCAAATACATTGTAAAATGTTTTTAATGTCTAACTCCCTTGCACTGTCCACGTAGTGACAATGTTTTTTTTTTTTTTAACCATGCCAGACATATATACAAATATAGTCTAAAGTTTCTATATCAGAATTTTTAAAATGATCTGATATCAGTGTTAGGATTATTGACGAATATTAAAAACGTAATTTGCTTTATTGATATTGCATAAAGACACGTCAAATTTTCGTGGAGAGCAAGTAAAAATAATAAGAGGTGCTGTCATTTGGCTTCTTTCCTGGCTTTCGGACTCCGATGAGAATGTAATATCTGTTCTCTTCAGGCACACCCACCGAAGTATGTGCAAATATATACCGAAATTCATTTTAGAAATTCGTTTGCACTATTTTTCTCATAAGACTCGTTTTATCCTTACTTTTATTATTTCCTTTTCACAATTATTTTCCTGAACGACACTTGTTCGCATAATAAACTTGATAAATAATATAATCAATCCTTCGACTGCTTTAATCATTGGCATTGACCAAAGTGTAGAAGAAATAGACAACCTTCTCCAGGATGCCCTATTGGCGGTGGCTCTCAGAAGTTCCGGCACTGTCATGACCATCCGCTCTTTTGATGTAGTCTGAGCAGCTCTTGCGATGCTGTCCTCGCTTGCGTCCGCTTTCAATACAATCTTGCACGATGATCTTGCAGAATCTGCCATGCCGTGTAAGAGGGCCAAACAATGCCATCTTTCGACGCTTAATAGTGGCGAGGTGGGATTCCTGTCGGCAAATGACACTTGACTTTGCTCTGTACATTGGTTTTGTGTTCCAAGTAGGAGAAGCGGGGAAACTTTCTCAAGCATTTGTTCTCGAACGCCTGGGTCCTTTTTCTTATCTTGAAGAGGCGATTCAAAGTTTTACACCCATAGAGGATGGATGGATACGACCAGTGATATGTAGCACTTGGTCTGGAAACTGATATTACTCTTTCATACCCGTTCCAGTCTGACCATCTCTGCTGTGGAAATCCGTGCTCATTGATCAGGCATGGCATGTTGGTCACTGGAAATAATAAATAAATTAAAAAGATTAAAAGGATTAATATATCTGTTTCGAGATTCGGTTGACATTATTGCTGGTAAAGATACATTTGAGTAGTAGCAAGGGCCATGAAATTTGTTTGGAAATTGAGTTTTAGTTGCAAGGCTCTTAACTCTGTTCTCCTGCTTAATTTGAATTGCATTTGTAGAAGGAAAATCAGCTTCAACGATGTACGAACTTTGGAATGCAAGTAAAATCGTTAACTGTTGCACTTGATCTATTGAAGTATTTATCATTATTCCAAAGGTCACTGGTTTTTGCTTTGAACAATGACAGCTTAGAGATCTATGCGCATCAATTATTTCATCTTGTCAGATTGTCCGCATTTTCTATTTCCAAATCAAATAGTGTAGCAGTTCAGTCAAGCAAGTGGATTTTTACCATGAAGGCAAAAAACATACTTTAAAGTTTTCCTTAAATGTTTGCAGGGTCTTCATGGTACCTCTGGTCAGTTTTTTTTTTTTTTTTTTTTATGAACAAAAATTTTAATCAGTCATTTAAACCCTTGGCTCGATATCAACCACTTTGGGATCCCTGTTTTTTGTTTCTTTTTTAAAGGAAAGGCTGGTACCGTGGATTCCAGTCCTACACTTACACCTTCATTGCTATAAGTGGCTTACGGCTATATCAAGTTGAAACATTTGTTCTCGTATGATCACCGAAGTTAAGCAACGTCGAGTCTGGTCAATACCTACATTGGTCAACACTTGGTATTATAACTACTGTAAGCTTTGATATGTGGTGGTGTAATAGACAACTGCTCGGAATTGAATATCTGAGAGCTAATTCCAGTTGGTTTCGTTATATTCACTTACGCATAAATATCCTTGGGAAAGGTATGAATCCATCTCTTCTCCCTCTAGCTATGGGTTAATTAGTCGGACTTGTATCAGTAAATCATTATCTCCTTCAAATTCTTAGTCTCAAGATACGTTTTGCCTTTAAATAAACTGATAGGTTTGATATTTAAAATAGAAATGAAGAAAGAAATCAGTTATTGCACTAACAGAAGTTTGGTATATACCAACGTTTGCTTGATGGTAGTCATGTGTACTGAAAAACCTTTGTCTTTGGCCATATGTACACATCTGGAGGTAGGTAAAACCCGACCGCACGATTTCCCAGCTTTTAAGCTGGGATCAATGTGTAGTATATGTTCTCTTCCTCTTAAGTATTTCGTGGCTCTGCAATGAGTTAAGTCTAGTCCCGGGGATTACATCATCTCGCATATTGCCCTCAAGTGGGGGAGTTTTGAAGTACTCTAAATCTTGCGCAATTATGTTTGAGGAATTGGGTAATGTTTGTCCTTGGCCTATATGCATGTGTTTGGGCACTCCTACGTTATATCGTCCATGTGTTACATCACGTGGTGAGGTGGGTACATACCGGAGTCAAGGTTTTGGCTCCTATACCTTCTTCTTGGTTTTATTCCACCAGATGATGCTTATCTTTAATCAGATCCTGTCCAAATAAAATTAATCTGGCGTGAGGCAAGAGCGAAATATACTGGGACATCACGAGAGTAATGTAAATACTACTACTAAATAACCCCAAGCTTAGTGCAACAGTTGATTTATTTCCACTCGCATTCCCAAGTTTGTACAAGGCTAAAGTCGCAATTCTAATTAAGCTGAGAAACACGCAGAAAATCAGAAAAAATGACTAAAAGGCGCCAATGTCCAACCGAATATTATAGCCCTTGCTGCTTCTACATCCTTATATTAATGATAGCATCCAATTCAATAAGTTATAATTTATTTTTAAAATGTCTATCATTACATGTATTATTTATGTAGTTGTTATTATTATTATTGGGTGGAGAGAAAAGTCCTACGTCTTGTAAAGTTAGAAAAAAAATTCAAAAATGATTTAAAAAAAAAAAAAAAAAGTAAAACTAAATTGAACCTTAAATAAATTGCAAAATAATTTCTCCACTTTTTCTTTTTATAAGCAAGGCAATAAAGCCACTATGAAGCAGTGGGTTACTGGGCGTTCGAGAATGAGAAAACATTGAAAGAGAACAATAAAAAAAAAAAGGAATTAAAACAGAAGATTGCGATTAACAGGCAGTTATGTGCCATGCGTGATACACGCTTAGGCGATCATGTATCTTTCGATACATGACTGACGAGGCAGATTTATTTTCTCGCAGTAGGTTGCCATTTTTTCTGTGGTAAACCAGTTACCATCCAAAGCTATAGAACCCGGTCTGTCCTGCTATTTACCTATAGCTGTGAGAAGATGAGGAGGATCCGTACCTTTCTTAAGGACATTAGCACGTGAGTGAATGTAGTGGATTCGACTGGAATTCGAACTGGCTTTCCGATTCCTCAATCCAAGCCGCTATCCATTACTCCACCGTGCCTCCTGCACTGCGCTTAAATTCATAAATTCTATGTACCAAAAACGAAAATTCATCCTAACAATTAAAATGAAAATATTTATAGAAAAGGCAGGGAAGCTACGTTAAGGCGGTGGGAAGTTACTGAAGCCGAGATGCGAGGTCAGGATCAATAACATTGCAGATTCTTTGGATTTTATCAATTTCCAAATGCATAACAAAAGCATAAAAATAGTTGGGACATATATTCGATGCATGCGCGAATGAGCTTAAATAATTAATAAAAAAAAATTTCCTATTTTTGTACATGTCTGGGTGTCGATGCGGGATGAAGTGTGGTTTGGTCTAATGTTTTGGGTCCCTCCTTTTAAAAGGAAGAGACCATATATATATATATATATATATATATATATATATATATATATATATATATATATATATATATAATTCATCGCAGTCGGCAGGTCAGAAAAGAAGCGAGATAAAATTAGTACCATGATTACTTCACATAGCGTACCCGAGAATTTGTTTGTATATAAAACACATCTAATTTGGATAAATTATTGCCAATAGTTGTGTTGCGCATTGAAAACTTTTAAGAAAGTGACTGTTCCAAGCTTTGCCAACAGGACAAATGATGGTAAATGCCTTACGGATATTGAGTGCATTTAGCTGTAGCTCTGGTTGTTTGCCCTTAGATTTTGTTGAATTTTTTTTCTTAAAAAAATTGCTTAGAATTAGAAAAGTCGGTGTTTTTTTTTTTGTTTTTTTGTTTGTTTTTTTTTTGTAGCCCCCCTCAAGAAAGTACCAGACTCCTCCTGATATACTTTATATTTACAAACCAGATCAAGCCCAAAATTGCGGATAGTTCACAATGCTTTACGCGGCCTAGTTGAGGATGGCTTAATTTCCACCAAACAGCCTGGTTCCCCACAGTCGACAAGCTACTTCCATGACCCGTGTTTTTTTCTAGTGCAACAAGCTCATACATTTACAGCCAAGACCCGCTTTTCTAAATTCATATGGTTATAAAACACTAACTCTATGCCTATTCCATTTGTAATTAGGAAGTTCAACTTTGTTTCCCAGGAGCCGTTACCATGTGGAAACGATTCTCGGATACATGGTTTCCTGAACCCTAACGTTTTTGTTCATGTCGAGTATCAGTCGTTATTTATCCACTATATCCTTGTAACCACCATTTTTGTAAATTCTCCTGTAGTGTTCATATCACATAGTTCATTCAGTAATAATCTACCTGAATGACTCTTGGGCCTTGTCATAAGTGAACTTTACTATTAAAGAATTTAAAACCTGGGGGGATCGTTTGGAGACCTTGTGGCACGTAGTGCACCAGGTCTCTGTATTCGGCCCTTCAAAAAGTGTGATTGGCTCTGCACAAAGGCTTCGCTACTATAATCAAATCTCATGTGCTGTTGTCGGGCTGTCGCTTTTCTCGGATCTGATCTGCTTGACCCTCATACGTCGAAATCGACGGGAGAGTCGAGTATATATATATGTATATATATATATATAATATAGTGTTACAGCAAAATGGTTCAATTGTTTGATTAAATTTAAACCGTTGTAACTTAGAAACGATTGTGGATAAATGCGTTGGTTAGATCCAGTGACAGTGTGAGATCAATACCCGGTTAAGGCAGTGGAGAACTTAGAGAAGGGAATTAACAGGAGATGACTGATAACTGACATCCATTAACAACATGGCACTTGGAACTAGAGTAGTCTACCCCAATGAGCGAAATAAAGGGTTCAGTTCGACATTCCAATCACCCGAAGAAGGCCGGAGGGTATAGCGGCCGAAACGTAATAAATATGACGACAAAGATGAGGACAATAATCTGAATAATATAAATAGTGTACATAATACCTCATCTCAGAAATATAGATAGGTATCGTAATGTAATGGAATTTTCGGAGGTTTATATAACACTATTGGACTCTTTGAACAATAAGAATGTATTTAGTTCTAAGGTGAAATGATGATCTCTCTTCCTCTTGTAACCTTTTGATCCAGTTCCTCTCTACTTTCCCTCTTTTTAAATTTATTCGCCATTCTCTTGATGGTTCTTGAATCGAATTTGAAGATGAAATCAGAGAATGAATTTTGGTACCATTACTGAAGCCCTGAATAATCTTTTTCCTTTCACTATTGCTCATTTGGGAAGACAATGGGGCTGACACAAGATTATTTTAAACTGTTCTCTTTCTAGCTTCATAACACAAAGGTTATTTTTATTTATTTATTTATTTTACGACAAATGGTGTCAAGATAAACGGCTTCTCTGTAAACCTGAAAAAAGAAATCCAATTAGTTTAGTCATTTTAGATATTAAATATTTTGTGTAATGGATAATTATTCCATCACACGATTTGGAAAATTTTGCTATTATACTAATATATATATATATATATATATATATATATATATATATATATATATATATGTTAGAAATAAAAAGATATCAAGCCCTGCGATATTGTCCATTATACCGAGATAATCCGTTTAAGTGATATTGTAAAGTTTTACCTGAAGCTAGAATCTGTATAGATTTTATTCACCACCATTATATAAAACTAAATCACACCTAAAGCTTAAAGTAAAATGTATTTGATTTTGTAATTAATTTTCTTACATCTACGTGTGCATTTGTGATATAACTGAAAAGGCAGACGAAAGAACAGGCAACTTAGAACCTGTTAAATATAAACTCCTTAAAAAAAAAAATAATGGTCACGTATTTTTCTAATCGGTGTGCGTTTATATTAGGTTGGTGCAAAAATAATGTCGTTTTTTAAGTAATTTTAACGTCAAAAAACGACATTATTACGTCATTAATTTTGCACCAACCTTATATATATATATATATATATACACACACACACACACACACACGTTTCTAAAGTTGTACATACAGTTCAGAACGTGCAAACTGAAAAACGTATTTTGAAAAATTCTAGAGAAATTTTTTTTTTTATTGTTTTTTTAACTGTAATTGCCATGTGCGGACACTGAAAATGAAACGACGTGCCGAATTCAAAGTCCGAGCTGGCCTGTTGGGTTTACTTCCGCACATACGCCCTTGAGGTATGCATGAATGTCTCTTTGCATCCCCCAATCTATTGGTTAAATAGGATGTCTGACTGGAATTTTTATCCTTGTGCAGCAACCAGTCGAGGAGAAGGAAAGTCTAAAATACCAAGTGTACAGAAGACAAAAGGAAACGATTCTTATAATTCCTAAGTACGAGTAACATTTTCCAAGACAATAAAGAAAACGTACTTAAACTAATTTTTTTAAAAAACTTGAATACCTCCTCATTCCAGAATTTATTGTATGGAAAATGTATTCATCATGTTAGAATTTAAATGTGATAGAGCGTTCGTATTGTTGTAAAATGAATGTTTGGAACTGTTTGCCTAATCGAAAAGCCTCTAACTTCTGGAAATATTTATTTTGACTAATGTATAATTTACATGAAATTAAAAACTTTCAATAAAAAAATTACTTTTTTAACCAGAGTTTTTTCTTCATAACCGAACTAAATATTTTCTTGATTCTTCTTCAGAATGAAATTTCAAGTTGGAGTGACATTTCTAATCCTTCTGGGACTATCTTTAAGTGTTCTGGGCGCAGCAGGTAAGCACATTTTTTTTATTTTATATAATTAAAATAATAAAATCAATTATGTACTAGGATATAACCGAATTCGAGAGTTTAAAATTACTTTAATGCATTTGTATCAGGTTATTTACCCACCTCTTCGCGTGAGGAAAATGTTACGTTTGGGTCGAATTTCGCTTCTGGAATTGGGCGCATCCGGTCAGATATTGCCGGAAATTGTCCACTTTTCTCGGTATTAACATTTTTTGGGAAACTTCTGAAGCATCAAGAGTTGGCCGTGTCATTAACATTGAAGTGTAATAAGGTGGCGCTTTCGGAGAAAGGCGGCACTTTCATTTTATATTTGTAACTTTTTACTTTGACATCCGTTTAGATTGTGAATCGTGATAACATTTGAGGTTGTGTGTGTATATATATATATATATATATATGTGTGTGTGTGTGTTATTAAAGCAGTGCTCCTAATAAACTAACAGGTAAAATACTTGTAATATACATTTGTGCCTTACCGTTCGATATAAAATTCCAAGTTTCATGACCGTTGTGAAATTAAAATCTCTTGTTTGTATAGTGGAGCACTCATTTACTTATGAGAAATAAATACATTGATAAAAAATTATTTAATACAAAACAATGTATTAAAATAAAGCAAAATATTTTTCGCTCGTGTGTGTGTGTGTGTGTGTGTATATATATATATATATATATATATATGCGTTGGAAAAAATAATGGAAACACTTGGAAATTTCAAACAAATACCGCTTTTGGCAGTAATTGCAGTTTGAATTCTACGAGGTATGGATTCATACAAAGTTTCCAGAGGAAATTTTATCCATTCTTCTTCCAAAACATTCCCCAAGTTCTTTCAGTAATAATGGCTCCTTACTTGTTTTTCTAAAATGCACCATAAATTCTCAATAATATTGAGATCTGGGGATTGTGATGGCCAGATAAGATGGTCTACTTCACTAGAATTTTCTTCCTGCCAATCAATTTCAGCTTTGTGAATTGGTGCATTATCCCCCTCAAAGATTTCGTGTCCCACGACTATAGGATGAATTTGATCTGATGAAATTTCTAAACAATCTTTTTGATCCTGTCATGAAGCGAAACCATTGGGCCGGCAGATTTCCAAGATAAAGCCCCACCAAGCCCAGATCATCACAGAGCCTCCTCCATGGTTAAGTTGGAAGAAGACAGTCTGGATGAAATGATTCTTTAGGCTCTTTCCACACGTCTACTCGACCAGATGTCGGAAATAAGTTGAAGGATGACTCGTTCGAGAAAATAACATTGTTCCACTGTTCTAGGGACCAGTGCTGTAGGTTTCTACTCCACTCTAAATGCTTTGCAATATTGCTTTGTCAAAGAAGTGGTTTTCTGATGGCACAGCCCTCTCGTGAAATCCGGCTTTGTGCAGCTTCCTTTTTTTTCTTTCTTACAGTTTTTGAGGAAACTTGATTCTTGTGATGGTCATTAAACTCTGCTGTAATTTGTGTTCTTGTAATCCTTCCTAACAATCAGCGTAAGAGTTCGACGATCCCTATCGGACAGCTTTCGTTTTCTTCCAGGGTTTTGCTTCAATGAGGAGGTTTTTCCTTTCTCAAATGCTGTCATTACTTTCAAGACAGTACTCATTGCTACACCAAATAATTCAGCGGTTTTTCTTACACTAGCGCTTGTCATACGAGCACCAATAATTTGACCTCTTATAGTCTGATAGATCTGCCATTTTAATGATTTTAATTAATTTCCTCTGATATCTGTAAAAAAAAAAAAACAATTTTAGTAAAATAAGAAAAATTAATGCTAAATCAAAAAAACATAAAAATAACAAACGTTTATGGTTTTTATAGGAATTTCAATATTATGTTACTAAGGTCTTAGGTGTTTACATTTTGTCCAAGCGCACGCTGTGTATGTATATATATATATATATATATATATATATATATATATATATATATATATAGTTTATGCATAACTAGGTAATCCGCATGGGTAGACCCAAGGAGGATGATATCCAGAGAGCTCAATGTAAGATTCATAGCAGATATGTTTGAATAAAAACAGACCACTTTAAGGTTCCATGTAATAATTTATTTCACCACAACCCCTTTAACAGGGCTCTGAATCATCAGACTTTACTTCCAAAGGTTGAAATGAAGAAAAAAAAAAAGAAAAAAAGAGCCGTGAAGGTCAAAAGGGTACTCAACAATATATATATGAGAGGGAGATGTCTTTTACCATTTTAAAATCCATTGTCCTCCATTGAACGCAGGATTTATCAAACTATTCCTTGTTGAGTACCCTTTTGACCTTCACGGCTCTTTTGGCAAAGCTTTTCAGAAGTTGTACTGTTATTACTCAAATGTGAAAGACGATGACCAGTCTTAATTTATAAATTATGATGGCGTGAGAAGGAAAATACAGAAAGCCTCTTTCCTTTTTATTTTTTTTTTTCAAATCTCTCGTCATAGAAAAGTGAAGCTAATTTCCCAACTGCACGAGACACGCTGATAGCGTACCCGTTGAATTTAATCCACTTAAACCATGTTGTGGGTACCTCGGTTTGAGAATAGCTGGTTTGACGCGTCTTTGTTTATGCAGTAGTGGTCACGAACTGTTTTTCATGCATAGAAAATATCGTTAAAATTAAATCCAGTTGACATTATTGGTAAATGCTTGACATCTCGTGACACGTTTCTATCGGAAGCGACAAAAAACTTCAGTGACTTGTAGTGATTTGTCTCGTCTGTATTCTTTCCATTGCAACCATTTGATTGTAATAACATTCTGCTCTAATTTCTTATGGTCAGGCAGTTTTCAGCACTTCGTTGCAGTACCCAAGCAGTAAAAGAAACAATAGTACCGTAATTCCCCATGTATAATACGCGTTTTATTTCTAAACGAATAATCAGCAAAATCATGGGTGCGTATTATGCACAACTGCAAAAAATTGCCATTTCATAGTTCGATTTCAGTTGTGAAATGAGTATTCAACACAAACATACGACAATTTGACACTAACATTCAGCGATTGCGACCCAATAAGGATGTCAAATACTATATGTACATAACAATACTGAAAAATATAAAGTAAAAAAAGAATTATCATAAAACTAAATTAGAATAATATTATTCTATGTTTAAGATATTTTAACAAGAATAGAAAATGCTGGCCGTAATAAAAATGGAGTTGGTTTGATTACCAAACAAGGGTGCGCATTATGCGTGAGTAGAAACATTTTCCCAAACTTTCAGCACAATTTTAGGGGTGAGTATTATCGATGAAGGCGTATGGGAAATAGTTACTCTTGGAAATTTATCCAAACCAAACGGAACTATTTAAATTGTCTGATTTGCTCGTGAAAAATAGGGGCGGGAATTTGTGGTGATTAGCATTTAATCGGCCTTCCTCAAGCCCCGACATTTGTCATAATTACATATTTTTATAAATTATGAATTTAGAAGGAAGTCTTGTTCATAAAATAAATAGCGTAAAATCGATCTCTTACATTTTAAAGCATTATCCGTATTTTATTTACAAATGTCAAGTTGCAAACTCTGTATAGATCATTGATATTGTATACAACAGGTTCATGTTTATAAATTCAAATTTGTTTTTTAATTTTAAAAATAGTATTTTCTTTAAATAAAAAAAAAATATATCCATTTATTTCTTTAAAAGATATCCTTTTGTGAAAAGTGCAAATAAAATCTGTTTAGCCAGAAAATATTAAAAGGGCAATATCAATGGTATGCAGTTTCAAACTAGAAATTTGTAAATAAAAACACAATAGATAACGCTTTAAAAATGTCAGTGATAATTTGATATTGTATTTATATTAGGAACAGAACCCCCTTTATATATTGATAAAAGAAAATTTGTATTTTTTATAATGATAATGTTGTGGGTTGAGGAAGTACAGTACTAATGAATACTAGTGTAAAAAATGTATTCATTCTAGCCAATGATTGCCTAATTTAACCATTCAATTGAAGCAGTGCCGACGAAAGGATCTTAAATTTCTTAAATCTACAACTTAACTGAAATTAAACTTATAACGAACGTGACTGGTTTTATAACTGAAATACTTTCGTTTCTGAATTTTGAGAAACGCCAAAATTGTTTCGATATCTTCTAAGGTAGTATGGATGGCGATAATTAATTAAACGAAAAATCGGATCGCAGATTTCAAATACCGGTCGGGACTGCTGCGTTTACTCGTATGAATCCGCCTCTTACTTGTGTTAAATTATAGGGTAGATCCCTAACCTTGATAGGACAATCTGTGTTTTAAAAAAAAAAACTGATTTAAAACAGTTGTAAGGTGTGGTAAATCAATTCGTTTCATTTCCAAAAAATCTTTATAATTATCCAGCTATGAAAGAAAAGGAAACTAGAATTTAAAATCTCCATACTCGAAACTTTCCAAGTCTATTCAACTGGTTAAACTGGCACAAGTTTACTTAATATTATAACTTGAGCATTCAGTTGATTCACTGCCCAGAAAGTCATCGAGTGGAAAAAATAGCTGACAGTAAGAGCAGCAAAATGACTATTAATGATGGGTAACTTAACGGTTCAAAATTAATCCTTGAGGAAGGCTACAACTCGTATCTTTTAAAACTTTTTTCTTCCTTTTCAAGAAATATACTTTGATTATAATAAGGGATTATTTGCTTCAGTTGTGCGATGTCACTCATGCGGAGCATCGATTGTGTATTAGGACATTTTCTTATTGAAAACGCGCGCTTCTGATTCTTTCACTGAGAGGCACGAATAACTACCACGCGGCTGATGCCAATGACAATACGTTCAGCAAAGCCTGCAAATGAGTTGATTAGGTTAATTCTGCTCGCCTCCGACCGGGTTGACGGTTCGCTTGTTCGGAGGATTCTGTTCTGTAAAGCAAGCGGTGCGATAACGCAATGTTTCTGTTTTATCAGCGAAGAACAATTCCCCGGCAAAAGGCTGGTTTTGCTTCCCATCGGATCGATACATATTTATGATCGATATATAAGGCAATTCTTGCTGACCTTCATCGCCAAATAGTGAACAAGGTCGAAGTTAATCTTCAATTCGAACCAAGCCAAAAGCATTCTTGTATTTTCATTTTTATGGCACCAGGGCATTTCTTAGTTACTCACATCCTAAGTAATTCTTCTTCGCAATATTTCTATTTTTTTTTTTTTTTTTATTTTTATTAAATAAGTTTTCGGATTTTTTTTTTTTTTTTGTGTATCTAGTGACCCCTGACAAATAACTGAAAGGATACTATGTTGATTTCAACTGATATAATTTTGTAAATTAGCGAACGTATATCGTGTGATTAAGCAATATTTTGATTTGAATCAGTGTGAGAAATTCAATTTGCTATTTAATAATTCTCTCTCTTTATATATATATTGTGTGTGTGTGTGTGTGTGTGTGTAGCCTTACTTTCATATTGATCTCTCTCTCTCTTTCTGGGTGTCCCTCCCTCCCCATTCTCTCTCTCTGTGTGGGTTTCCCTCCCCTTTCTCTCTCTCTCTCTCTCTGTGTGGGTTTCCCTCCCCTTTCTCTCTCTCTCTCTCTCTGTGTGGGTTTCCCTCCCCTTTCTCTCTCTCTCTTCTCTCTCTCTCTTCTCTCTCTCTCTTCTCTCTCTCTCTTCTCTCTCTCTCTTCTCTCTCTCTCTCTCTCTCTCTCTCTCTCTCTCTCTCTCTCTCTCTCTCTCTCTCTCTCTCTCTCTCTCTCTCTCTCTCTCTCTCTCTCTCTCTTCTCTCTCTCTCTCTCTTCTCTCTCTCTCTCTCTTCTCTCTCTCTCTCTCTCTCTCTCTCTCTCTCTTCTCTCTCTCTCTCTCTCTCTCTCTCTCTTCTCTCTCTCTCTCTCTCTCTCTCTCTCTCTCTCTCTCTCTCTCTCTCTCTCTTCTCTCTCTCTCTCTCTTCTCTCTCTTCTCTCTCTCTCTCTCTTCTCTCTCTCTCTCTCTTCTCTCTCTCTCTCTCTTCTCTCTCTCTCTCTCTCTTCTCTCTCTTCTCTCTCTTCTCTCTCTTCTCTCGACCAATTTAACCACTACGAATAGTTGAATGGTAGGAAACTGTCTCTAGAATTACTATAACAACTCTTATACGGCAGTGTGTTGTTATTTATGGAATTTACAAAGATGGATTTCGTGTGCCTTTTGACCTTTTACTTGAGAATAGTACAAAACATGCCACCGCAGTCTTTTAACCAGAATGCCAACCTTTTTATAATCTCATTCTTACAGGTGATGAAAAATGAGTTTTGCGTGTCAAAGGAAATCTAAAATACAAAATAAGAGACTAGTGTCAACACAAAATCGGGACTTGAATGAAAGTCCTTTTCCGTCTAGCACATGGCAGGTGTCCTATATTACGAGCTAGAGGAACAGGGAAGGTAATTCTCTGAAGTCCTTCATTACCAGAAACTAGATCGGGTAAAGGAATCATTTCGTCGAAAGTGTCCCGCTTTGCTAAAGAGAAAAGATGTTCTTCAGCATGACAGAACAAGTGCACACAGTGCAAAATAAGTCCAAGAGAAAATGAGGTAGTAAGAAGGAGAGAATCTTAGACGTATACAGATTTTCTTGTGTTTCGATCACTGGAATATTTCTTAAGTAGTAGAAGATTTCGTAACAGAGAAAACGCTTAGTTTTCTCCGATTTTTCGGAGAAAACTAAGATTTCTATAGAATCGAAAATTTGCCTCTTTTTTTTCGAAATTTCAACATATATCACCCGAAGAAGGCCGGAGTGTACAACGGCCGAAACGCCATGACTATAGCAATAAAGATGACAACACTCAGAATCATGTAAATAGTATATATAATTACTATACCTCATCTCAGAAATATAGACAGATGTTAAAACTTAAGTGATTTTGAATTTACTGGAATTATTCAAACTTCTGACCTAGATAGATTATTCTATCTCTGCCGGAAACTATAAATAAGGTCTGTTCAACTCGGAATATAAACTACTGAATATAACAAAAGCAATCGGAAGCTTGAATATAGAAGTAAGACCATCAGGAGAAACGGGTAAAGAAATATATCGAATACTTTGTTTATATAAATATGTATAAAGTTTGCTACAGAAGTACATTTCAATCTTGCAGCGAGTTCAGGCAGTTGCATGTAGGTAACATTTGACAACAGTGGGTACGTACAGGAAAGGGTTCTTCATATAGAAGTACCAACGCAGAAAATATGACTATTTTAAACACGTGATCAAAGAATAACATGATAATAAAATAGACCAATACAGAGAGAAACGGTTTTAAAAGCCACATACCGGCGATGGTAACAGTGGGGGTAAGATTAGGAGGATGATAACTCTACCAACCACTAACTTGGTGTCATGATTTTACTGTGACGGTTCCGGTAATAACTGAAGGCTAGCCGGAAGTAGTCAAAAAACGGTAACGAATCTAAAGAGTACCTAAACAAAAAAAATGTGATGTAAAACGGAACAATCTGTGCTGTGGTCAGAGATCGGGCCACGTCGTCGCAATACTCGATTCTCTTATTTTTCTTTTTCTTCACATCTTAAATGAGCTTTATTTTCCCTTTTTTTTATATATAAATAATTTTGTCGAACTATAAATGAAATTATTTTCCACATAAGCAACCTAGGATTTTATCACTAAACTTTACGCTTGTAATAAAGAATTACAACTTAAACGCCATACAAATAACGCTAGCTTGATATAAAAACAGCAATATATCAGCAATCTGAGCACCCCAACTTAAAAATGATGCCCTTGTTATAAGAACACGTTTATATTGACATTGGTTTATGCCTTTTGTTGTTATAACAGAATGGCGTGAACAGGAGTAAATCAAGCAGTCAATGGCAAGTTTTTTTTTTTATGCCTGAACTCAAACTACAGTTCTGAAGATGGCGTTTCAGACATTAAACAGTCTCGCAATTCGATGTTGAAATCTCTGCGCGACACACACATTTATGCATGTATGTTAAAACTCAAAGGTATTTCATTCATGCTAAACGTAATCGTCAGGCACATGGCCTGATTGCGTTTAGCATTAATCTAGGTGTTGACATCAATGTCCAATTTCATATTTACATATGCTCTAGCCCTGAATTTTAGCACATCAATCCATAAATATTGAATACATAAAAAGTATATTTTATTTATTTATATATATATATATATATATAATCTTCTACTTGAGAATATTTAAACTCCTATCGCTCGAGAGAAATAAGCTCCTTTTACCATGTTCAATAACTGGTTCTGTTAAGCATTAAAAAACCATAACATTTGTTTTTAAACTAAACCCCAAAACGTTAAAAATGAAAATAGCTTTGAAAAATGCTTGTCATTTTTTTTTTCCATATAAAGGAAATTTTGAATCTACTTTTCTGTCCTTTTTCCTGGAACCACAAGTGTAATAAAAAAAAAAAAAAAAAAAATTATATACTCAACTCCCAGGAGTGTTTCTGCTGACAGCGCCTCTTCCATTGTTCTTAATGGATTCAAGGGTAATCCCTGATGCCTGAGGCGTCTCCAAAAAAGACAAGTGCCGAGGGAGACTAAGTATGTTTTTGTTTTGTTTTACTAATCCTGTGTACGCGTGGGATTCCCATTTTAAATCTAGTCTTGTCATATTCTTCACGAATAGATGTGCGGAAAAGTACCTAAATTAAATTCCGCAGAGTCGAAATCGTATTTAGAAAAGACATTTCACTGGTAATAGACTTGTCATCGATTAGTTTAGACGTGATTTTAAAATCTTTCTAATACCACTCAGAACCGAAATCTCACCGTGGAAATGATCAAAATGGACATTGTTTAGATAGTTTCCGGCTCGATAAATATTTGTAATAGCTTTGATTTTATTAGTTTATTGAGAAATCTGAAAATTGTTGTTTGATATTTTACTTGGAACAAGAAATTACTTTAAGTGAAACTGTTTATTGCGTAATCACTATAATTCTTGTAATTAAATTTAAAATCACTTCTTATTTTATTTGATCATCGTAACCATGTTTGAAATTTTTAGAAGGAATGTCAGTATCCGTTTTTGTATTTTAGTTGCAGCAACTTGCCAATGATAACTACAAAATCTTCAATGAGATGCAATAATTAAAATTGGATTTTCCTTCCCTTTGGTCACATAACAATACAATAAATCCGAAAACTATTTTCCCAATTTTGCGTTCGATATACAATGTGTTTTTTTTTTGTTTTTTTTTTTTGTTTTTTTTTCTATTAAGGCTTAGTTTATACTAAGATCAGTTTATACACGTAATATATAACGCAATTAAAATTATTTAATTACGTCTTAGTTCAAGCTTGTTGAATCGCATTCGACCGTTATTTTTGTTTAATGCTTGCTAATAACAAACTTTCATCTGTAACCAATGTCGATTCGATTTCCGTAAAAAAAAAATTGTCGTGCAGCAATTTTTTTTTTTTTTTTTTTTTTTTTTTTTTTTGGTTTGGAGGGGTCGTGGGTTTAGCACCAAAGACTAAATCTTCAAAACGTATTTTTCGTGAGATATCCATGAGCTTTTGGTGAACATAAACATTCGTGTCCAAAAAAAGTGTCAAAGTACGGTTTTTTTCATTGGCGCCGTTATTCTTCAAATTACCTTCACTCTTTCGTAATGTTTGTTTTCAAAAGCGATGATTAGAACGAATAAAACGTAAACACATGAAAATGAATTTAGAAAATTTTTTTTCTTGAGAATTATCAAAAATAATAAACACTTATTAAATTGCTTTTTTTACACTATTGTATTTATTGGACTTGTTTGCAAAACATCGGCTAACTGCCAGTTGATTCAGTCTTTATAAAATGGTAGATAATGATTTTCTTAGGTTGGTGCAAAAATAATGTCGTTTTCTCACATATGTTACTATGTGAGAAAACGACATTATTTTTGCACCAACCTAATAGATGGTTAATGTTATCATAATTTAGTAAATATCTGTATCTCAGAGTTGAGGGATTATGATTACTTACATTATTTACATTATTCGGACTGTTATCCTCATCTTCATTGCCATATTCACAATATTTCGACCGTTGTACGCTCCGGCCTTCTTCAGGAGATTGGAATTTCGAACCTAACCTTTTATTTTGTCCACCGGAGTAGATTGTTCTACTTCCGTGTGCCATGCCTGTTCCGGGTGTCTCAGCTTTTTCGTCTTTCACTCAACTCTCCAAGTTTTGGTTCACCACTGATCTGGTCAACCAAAACTTACAACTCTGTGGGTCTAGTCACTGATTCTAACCAACGTCTCTATCCACTAGGCCATGTGAGCGTTTTGAGTTCAATATCAGGCCACAGCAGTGGTGAACCAAAACTTTGAGAGTTAAAGGGTAATAACTGAGACATCCGGAAGAGGCATGGCACATGGAACTAGAACAGTCTACCCCGGTGCACGAAATAAGGTGTTCGGCTCAAAATTCCAATCACCTGAAGAAGACCGAAACGTTGTGAATATGGCAATGAAGATGGGGATATCCGTTCGAATAATGTAAATAATGCTAGTAATGAATTTAGGGAAAAAAATTTCATTTATTTCTTTGTAAATTGCTCAATAATAAATATTGCATTGCATTAGTTTAATAATATTAGTTTTTAGAATGTTGTATATATAAAATTATTCTTGTAAATAATGTAATAAATGTTCAATATTTTTGTTGTAAATTCAAGTTTGCCAAACTTTTTTTTTTTTTTAAATTAAACATTATTTTTTTAGTGGATAGCCATATTTGTGTAGACGTCCTGGCTATTTTTAAACAGTATATTTATTTTCGTCTACCCACCTGAATATTCAATAAATCTTATTAAATAATAATATGCGTTCTCCAGCTGAACTGTAACTTGCCTCCTTCTTGACAGGAGAAACCATCGTTAAATCCAATATAGATTTGACCGACTCGGCCACGGAGTGCGTCGTCGATCAAGCAAAACTGAATAAACGCAAATCTTTCGCAGACTCTGAAAATATTTATATCTGCCCAGTTTAAGTAATCTGTCGGATTAAGGAATAAAAATCCATCACTTATTTAGAAATTACATAAAGAACCATGAAATATGATTGAGAAACAAATATTGCAACGTGCATATAAGCGATGCGTTCAGAAAAAAAAAACAAGATATTGCTTACTAAATGACTTATTAGCTTAGATGTGACGCATAACTGAAAGTGTGGAGAACTCAGAACTTATTTGTAATTGGTCCAGCCAGAAAATCTTGCTAACCGTTTTTGCAGATAGTTTTTTTTTTTTTAAATCCTCTGCTTGATGAAGATTGAAATAAAATGTTTCCTTAGTCAGACAGTTCTGTCATATTTTAACGCTATCGATATTGATAACGTTTACAACTTGTCATAAAAAACGCTTTATCAGCGGTGTATTCAGATTTAAAAGTTGACTCTTTGATACAAATTCTTCAGATATGTTGTATATTTAGCGTAGATAAAACAGATTAAACGCCACTTGAACTGGAAGCCTATAATTTCTTAGAATAAATCTTTGTTTATTACTTTCTTTATTCATGATTTCAAACGACAAAGTTTCAGATAATCTTGAAAGAAGTGTAACTCTTAACAAGTAGTTAATTTTTTATGGTGAATTTTTTTTTTCTAAGCTTAGATGTGGAACAAGATAAAAAGTATCGAGCACCAAGTGAGGATCGAACTCGCCACTCAGTCGTAATTGATTCATAAATTGATAAATCACCAAACAAACACGTGATGTCCTCATTTTTCAGAGAGGAAATGAACACAAGGTTTGACGAAAAAATTCGGCTCCGTTAAATTAGTCTACAACATTAACATTTGTCTCTTAATACTCATAACCAAAATACGAGGTAGGAAAAGGAATCGATGAATCTGTCAAATACTCATCATCTACACAGGCGACCCGTTCTACATTGATTTATTCTCTAGCATAGAAATATATAGAAATTACGGTGACCGGAAAGTGAGGGATCAATCTATTTATACATTGTAATATAAAATGGACCCCCATTTTATATACTCATATTTTGATTAGATATGAAACCTTCTCTCCTAATTATGGATTAATTAGTAAAACTTGTATCATTAAACTAAATCATTACTCCAAAAAGCTCTTAGTCTAAAATATTTTCTGGCTTTAAATAACCTGCAAAGGTTTGATAAACCATGGAAAATGAATCAATTAAATATCGATTATCTACAGAGGCATGTCTTTTTACGTTTATTTACATTCTCTGGAATATAGATATATAGAAACCGCAGTGGCCACAAAGTGAGGGATATATATTGATTTTAATAGAGAATTGATCACCCATTTTATATTAACATTTGTCAGATTTTCATCTTGTTTGAATCGACGTTTCCCCCAGCTATGGGTTAATTAGTATGACTTGTATCACTAAACTAAATCCTTTTTTCAAAAAAATTCTTACTATTTAAAAATATTTTCTGGCTTTAACCTGCGAAGGGTTTTAAGCCGTAGAAAACGAATCAACCAAGACCGACTAAATTTATGTAAAATAAGTGGCGTAAATATTGAGAATGTGTTCTTTGGATATTACTTTCTACTCTGCGAGAGGATTTCAAATCATTGACTAATGTTCTTCAAAAAGTTACATCCCTACATTAAAAATATTGATGTATCCTTTCCTTGCTGTCGTCGATCCAGTTTCATTATGCGGAGTAGTGTCGTCTTTAGAGGAAACATTGTCAATTACCTTTTCTTTTTTTTTCTTTTATACTTATTATCTTTTGATTATTGCTGCTGCTAATATTACCGATGTTAAAAGTAGCAAACCATTAAAATATGGAGCCGAAAGAGTGAAGGCCCCGTTTCTAATGTCATCTATCGGATCCGGCTAATTGGACTGGTCCTTGTAGCTCAGAGGGTAAGAGCAGCTGCTATGGATAACCAAGCTTCCCCGAAACAAATAAAAAGCCGAGCAGCACGTCACCATTCAATTTATTCATTATTTCCTATTTGAATTGTTCGCTTGATGCCGGGGACGGATGGCCGAGTCAAATTGAAATTCATATGAAAAATTGGTAATCTTATTTTATTTTTTTTTTTTCTTGGATAATTTTGCCTTGTCTTATTTTTCCTTTTAATCACACTAGCATCACGGAGGTTTCTTATCTTAGAATGAAGATGCTGTAGGTAAGCGATTATCAAACTGATTACAGATATGGTTTAAAATTTTTTTTTTTTTTTTTTTTTTTTTTTTTTTTTTTTTTTGATTATGAAGGTATTTCTAGGTATATCCCGGAATATTCCGCACGTAATTGTCACCTGACGAAGAAGAAAAAAATTAAAGTACAAGAAACGCGTATTGTCTGAATCTATTTAAGTTTCTAACAGTCAACGATTCTGCAGATGATAAAAAAAAAAACTGAGTCGAGTAATGGATAGCGGCTCCAATTGAGAAATCGGAGAGCAGAGTTAGAATTCCAGTCGAATCCGTTATATTCACTTACGTGCTAATACCCGTGGGGAAAGGTATGGCTCCTCTTCTTCTCCCCCACCAGCTATGGGTAAATAGCAGGACAGATCTGGTTCTATAGCCTTGGATGGCAAATGGTCTACCTACCAACCTACTGCGGGGAAAATATCTGGCTCATCACTCGTGTATCGAAAGCGTGTATCACGCATGGCACATAACTGACTGACATAATGGATCATAAGTATGATTGAGCTGTCATAACGCGACTTCTTTTTGTCCGGGAAACCGATAATCTGAATTAGTATAGTGTCTGAAAATCGGTGGTATATATGCGTTTCAAATAATCGAAGCTTTTGTTCCTGATTTGGAGTGTTACACCATTTGCATTTTGGGGGGCAAATATCTTTCATATCATTGTTTCCAGATTTTCATTAAAACCTTACTTTTTTTTTTATTTTTTCTGAAACCGAAGAAAATCGTAACTTCCCAGATCGAACCTGTCATCAATTCTCTTCGTTGCTGTTCGGTTCAATTTTTCAATGATTACAATGTATGTAAACTTAAAACTCCAGCGATTTAATATGATTTGATTTTATCTCTATCGATCCTCGATAATTGCTTCAGATTATGAACTTCCTGGATTTCACAACTTGTGGTTGGCCTGCGTCAAGATCGACGATTTTAATCATTCAAACATTTACTTATTTAGACTTGCTTAATAATTGACACCAATGCTTTCTCAGAGAATATCAAATCTGAATCGATAAATTCTGGTTTATTTCGTAGTTAGCCTACAAATGATATCTGATGTTTGTAAATTTAGGTTAAATCTTGAATCCTACGGTTAGTTTATCTTTAATTCTAACGTCTATCAATGTGCAGGTTGCTAACCGGTGAGGTAGGTAAAACCAGTGAGTAGAGTTGGCCATTATATTGCCTTAATGCCCTCACAAATGGCATCGATCCATCCTACTCAACCGATGGATTAAATTGTCCGTCAGATTGGGTTCTCTAGCCGTGGATAGTAGCCAGGAGATATATTTGAATTCAAACCACTGTAAATAATATGGGTAGATGAAGCTGTTTAGCCATAGTTGGGGCGGTCTTTAAGAAGGCCAGCTCTGAAATTAAAAACAAATCTGAAAATGGATGGCCTCTGTCTGTATTACTCTAGACCAACGTTTCTCCGCTTTTTTTTTCACCATGTGGAACTCTTGAAATAGTTTTGTCTCAGGAAACCTTGCATAAAATTATTATACGTTAACTTTTCATTTTATCAATGTGGTAAACATATTTTCTTCTAATAACTGGTTTAAGGAAAAAATGTCCCCTCACTTTTTTGTCAAATACATTGGCAATGCAGTATGTATGTTTTTTCATTCACAAAAAATATGTAGACTCAAATAACCAATTTCATAATTTATTATAACAAAGAATTTTCCAACAATATGCCGTATGTGTATAATAACCTTTCGAATATAATATTTTAAAACTACGCAAATGCATTCGCCTATTTATCACTGTTTCTCGCGGAACCTCTAGCGACCTCATGGAAGGAATTCTATAGTTCCGGGTAATATCGGTTGAGAAATACAGCTCTCGTCACATCTACAGGCTGTCGTACATGTTGCGGAAAACCAGTAAGGTTACGAAACTCGTGACAACCTGAGCGGGAAATAAAATTGCGCCAAGTTTAAGGACGAGATCGAATTTGACTTTGGTACATGATACGCATTCTAGAGTGTTGTAGATATTCCGATAAAATCTATAGTGTGCTCGCAAAGCAGACGCAAGCGGTTATTGGGGCTTCTGAACTCCCCGGAGTGATTTTCAGCTCGTATATGAAACCGTATTAATGTTACTTGTATTTAAGAAGATTAAAACAAACGTTTTCTTATTTCTAATTAAAAAAAAAAAAAAAAAAAAAAAAAAAAAATAGGGATTTAGTTCCAAAAACTGTAACCAGCATTGAAGAACCAAAATTCCCGAAAAGAATTTAATTTTTTGGACTTAACCCCCACTAAGAATGTCATTTTGGGAGATTTTTCACCGTCAAAATATATTCAGTAACGCCCAAAACCTAAGAACTGAAGTCTAGATAATATTTCTCTGAGAAATGTAAGAAGTTATGTCGAAAAATGATATTTGGTGACTGACATGGTGCCAAAAGTGGATAATAATTATTTAACGTATGAAAAGAATTGTGTATGATTTTAACATTTTTTTTTTTTTTTTACATTTTATAGTTTTTAATTGTTGAAATATTTGGGAGTTTAAACCAAAAAGGAGAAAAAAAAATTCTCTGGTATTTTTGTAAGCGTTATTGGAATTTGGCGGCCAGATGAATAGGCGAAATACAGCCAAAAATGTCAACTTGACTGAATCCGTTGTGCTGTAGGAGCCCCTAATCCACTTAAAAAGGTATCAGGTTAAACCAGACTGTCACTTACGACATTCATTTCGGCAAAATTCTGGATTTCTTAACAAAAAAGAAGTAGATAAAGCATACGATAAACTAGACACGTGGGAGGTTTAAAAACGTTGGAGCACAAAAGATAGGTTAAGTAACCGATAATCTAAAAATAAGTTACTAAACGTGTACTAGATTTAAAAACATGTGGAAACACAAAAGAGGCACACTATTTACATTGCTCGGACTATCATCCTCTTCTTTGTTACTATATTTATCACAACGTTTCAGCCATTGTGCGCTCCGGCCTTCTTCAGGTGGTTGGAATGTCGAACTGAACCCTTTATTTCGCTCGTTGGGGTAGACTCTTCTAGTTCCACGTGCCACGTCTGATGGATGTCAATTAGCTCCTGTTAATTCTCGTCTCCAAGTTCTCCACTGCTTTAACCAGGTATTGAACTCACACTCTTCCTATCACCTGAAGAAAGAAAAACGTTGTGATAAATATGGCAATGAAGATGATAGTCTGAGCAATATAAATAGTGTACATAATACCTCATCTCAGAAATAGGCAGATACAAACGAGGCAGTTAAAGTAAACGATAATTTAAAAATACGTCTCAAAACATGTGGGCGTTTTAATTGCAAACTAGACTGTGACATTCGTTTTGGAAAAATTCTGGTTTTCTTAACAAAAAGATAGATAAAACGTCTGATAAGCTAGAAATAAGTTAGTGAACATGTGGGATGTTTAAAAACATGTTGGAGCACAAAAAAGCCAGTTAAATTAACCTATCAGCTGAAAATGTTTGTTTTAACTTCCATCATAACTTGACAGATAATTGCAGTTTGGAGAGAGTTAGACTATAAATGTTGTTAATGATTTGATTTCGTCTTAAACCATGAATTAACAGAAAAGGATAGTTTTCCTGTTTTGCTAATGTAAAATTGTTTTTTGCATGAGCTTCCGATGTTTTTCATGAGGTGAACAACACGTCCAAATGTTTTTAAACCATCGGTTTTCTTTCATCAGTGTGAAAGCAATCGCCAGATATTGTGTGTGCATGTGTATCTCATTTGTTAAAAATCCGGCCTTGTCTTTAGAATAAATATAATTGTACTATTGTACAGTGATAGCCTAAACAAAACACTAATATTTTATGATCTCCGCGATTATTCTAATCTGAAATAAGTTTTATTCATTTACTAAACGCTCAAACTTTCCTCCCGCTGCTTAAAGTTAAGTATATACACGTATATAAGCCTACTTCATGTATAGTACAACTTCTGAATTTTTTATTGAGAAAAACTTGATTTCTATCTTATAGCTCGTGTATAAAGCGACCTCATCTTCTGAACAATACTAGTCGGCCTACCGTAGTTAAATATTGTAGTACATACATTCTGGACGTATTTTATCGCAAATAAATGGTCTTCATTCTTTATAGTAGCAAGGTACACCGAATTCGCGGAAAAAACCTCTTGTCTGATACAAAACTTTAGATACTGTTCTACAGCGGAGTAATGGATAGCGGCTCGGATTGAGGAATTGGAGAGCAGAGTTCGAATTCCAGTCGAATCCATTACATTCACTTACGTGCTAATACTTTTGGGAAAGATATGGATCCTCTTCTCCTCCTCCCCAGAAATGGGGAAATAGCAGGACAGACCGGGTTCTATAGCGTTGGATGGCAACTGGTAAACCGCAGAAACCAACTGCGGGGAAAAAACTGCCTCGTCAATCATGTATCGAAAGATACATGATCGCCTACGCGTGTATCACGCATGGCACATAATTGGCTGACTTTTGTCTTCGTTCATGCCTGACTACCGTAGCTGCTGCATCTTACGTAAGTTTATTCCCTGTTGTTGCTACATGAAGAGTAAAATGTCACCCACTTTATGCGAACAGAATTGAACTCAAATTGAAGAAAAAAGAAAAAACGAAACATTGTTAATTTTCCATGTACATGTAGATTTTAAGC
Organism: Acanthosepion lycidas; assembly: GCA_963932145.1. Classification (NCBI taxonomy): domain Eukaryota; kingdom Metazoa; phylum Mollusca; class Cephalopoda; order Sepiida; family Sepiidae; genus Acanthosepion; species Acanthosepion lycidas. The sequence continues at coordinate 124,401,131 of OZ010572.1, forward strand.
GACGTCCTGCTGTAGTAACATAAAGAAAGTATCTAGGCTTCAGGAGGCAGACTAAAGGAACTTACGTGTACTCTTAATGTTAGCCAAAAGGTACCCTAAAAATGTAGGCCTACCGAGTAGGTTTCGGTCATCGAAAATGCATCTATTTGAACACCTCCAGGAACATTACCTGCGTATAGTGCAACCGGTCACGAAAAATGAGTTATTTTAACCTTAAATATTCAACAGATTACCAATGTATAGTGCAACTCTTTTTCTTTTCTTTTCTTTTTTTTTTTTTTTCTTTTTTTCGTAAAATCTGCTTATAAAAACACACAATATACTCGAGTATATGTGATAAAACTAAATCATGTTGCTTTGAGCAAACACGAGCGGACTTCAGAAAGGAATGAATTGAAATAAAATCTCTCTTAACCTCTAGCATATCGCGAAACAGACGTTAATGTCCCCCTTAAACCACCATCGATGTATTCGGCAACGCTATCAGTAAATGACTAAATATGATTTTCTCGCTTGAAATCTGTCCGAAAAATCAGTCAACTCTTGGATACGGCGAAGAAGTTTAGCCTAAAGTACGTAAACAACTAAACTGTTATTTTTGTTTCAACAATTAACTCGATAAATTTAATTTTTGACTTTATCCGAAATACACGTTTGAATTCTTCTGATGCCTGGAGAGAAATAGCATGGTGACACAGTCCTTATCTCTCTTAGATTCTATAGAATTTGTTACATCAGTTACAGAATCATGGCTTATCGGACTTTTTTAAAGGGTATATAATAACTTTAGGTTTGTCTGGCACAGTAGACACCCCGATGACCGTGCTCTATACATTTCAGACAGCTTTGCACAGGCGTCAACCCCCGAGTTTAAGGAGTGCCTCACTGGGTGACTGTCGCTGATAACAAGTTCTACCCGGACAGTAATTACTTTTCCTTTATCTTTTATTCACCCTATTTATATTCGGACTATTTTCCTCATTTTTGTTGTCGTCATCGCATCGTTTCGACAATTGTGCCCTCCAGCCTTCTTCAGGTTTATAGTGATCCGGGAAACCCATAGAGAATTATGAACGGAACTCTTTATTTAATCTCCGTGAGGTAGACTGTTTTCGTTCCACTCCTCACTTCTTGTACGCAGTGGAAATAGCCGAGGAATAACTGCGTAGTAAATAGAAAAAAAAAACAGCAAAAAGAAAAAAACTAGACAATTTCCCCATACATGAGTAGTGGAATAAGAACAGCCTGCCCCCATAGATTAAATAAAGTGTCCAATTCAGAATTCGATGCAGGTTACAGAGATCGACATACACCTGAGAGAGGCCGGAGAGCACAGCGGCCGAAACATTGATAACGAAGATGACAATAGTCCGAATATAAATAGTGTAAATAACTCATTCCAGAAATTCAGACAAATTTTCCCTCCTGTATTTTGTGTGAAAATAAACCGGAAGCTTTTCTTCAAGGACCATTCTTAGTAATGCGTCATTTTTATTACTGAAGTTCACCCAATAGAACAGAGAGCCACTCAAGGTAGGTTTCTGTGTGGTGTTCATGAGCATAAGAAAGGGCAAGAACTGAAATTCTTTGGCCATGCAGGAAAGATAACGGCTGACTTTAGACTTAAAGAGATCAACGTTAATTATTGAATAACATTTTCCGAGTTTAGTCGGAGACGATAACAGTATAGTGTGGAAGTAGAAATTAGAAGGAACCGGAAACCCAATTCTAAACGAGGAAACATGGGATAAACCTCTACTCTTATTCAAAAGACCGGGGATGAGTGTGAACCGGTTTATATTTTTTAAACATTGGAAATGGCCACAGTTCTTCCATGTCGCTCGACAATACTCATTTTTATGACAAAATCAAGGATAATTTTAAACCTAACATCCGATTTAACACAGTTTTTTTCATTTTCTAGCCTGGTGTGCATAATTTCTGTGCTCTGTTAATTATGAGTGACCCTTACTTGATATTTAAAATATAACCCTCATGAAAGTTTTATAAATTTTAGATATTTTCTGCAAGTTGCGTTAAAAATGTTTCGCTTCATCCCTAAAATGTTGAAATTTTGAATCGATCTTAATGTTGTCATGCTTATTAAGTTCAAAGAAAAATGTGTTAGAATTCTTGAATACATATCGTATATACTTTAGTATAGTGTGAGTTTTATGATCAGCTTGCGACGCAAGAAATACGTCGCACTATAGATAGGTAATTTTTTTCTGAAAATCGTGCGTTTTTGGTGACTGGTTGCACTAAATGTAGGTTACTTTTTCTGGAGGGGTTAAAATTCATGCATAAAAAATTCTGGTGTTTCACTGTAGATGAAAACGACTTAGATACGGTAATCTATTTAGCAACTCATTGATCATTCTTTTTTTTAATCTATAAATCGCAGTAACTACTTTCAACCTCTTAAATGATGTTTTCAACATTTTATTGATTTTTAACTAGCATTTCTTTCATTTGAATTTTGGATATTCTTGTCTGTAATTTTGTCTTCCATCCTCAGTCTTATTAATGGTCGTTGTACGACGAAGTCGTTACGATGAACAGTAGACAAAAAACAAAAAAAAATCACGGTCACTGGTCATATTTGTTTGTGGAAATTTCTCCGGATTCAGTCAGAGGAAAACTTTTTTGAAACGGGCTTCTTTTTATGAAAATTACAAAGAATTTATTCAAGACTTGATCGGCATTTGAAAGATTTAATTCTCCTCGGGCATCAGGTAAAGAATACATCTCTTTGTCTAGTCTGTAGGTTCGTGATAAGACCACTTAATATATGATTCGGAAATTACCCGGGAGAAATGAGCGTCCCACCTATTTGCATAATTCAAGGTCAAGAAAATGGCAAGTTGTAGAACATGTCGCGTCTCCAGGCATTGTGGGGATCTAAAATTCAAATTTTACGATTTATCTTAGGCAACACTGTTGAAACATATTTAGTATTATAAGCAGTATAGGATTCCCTGCAACGATTTTTTTTTTTTTTTTTTTTTTAACATTCACTTATAAAGAATTATTTGCGTTTGGCCGAATGCTCTATTCTGAAATGCCTTATTGTTGTCGGAATATTATGTGTCACGGTGCATTTTTATTTATTTATTTATTTATTTATTTTTTTTCGATTTCGAAAACTGTCTCGGAAAAGAAAGCTACAGTCGTGTGCCAATTTTTATTCGATAAACGTATTTAAATCTAATACTAAATAAATGAGCACATATTATCCACTCAACCGAATTTGATCAATAAAATTAATGATTAGGCGATGAGCAATGCTAATTATACTAATCACTCTGATTAGTTAAGCTCATTACCCATTTGAAATCTACGCTACTGTTATAAATCACACGTTCAACGATGATCGACTTTCCTAATATATTTACACAGGACTTCTCACTAACTCACTCACTCAATAATTCATTTATAGACGCACTCACTCACTCATTCATTTATTCATATTCTTGCTCACTCTCTCTCACTCACACAATTTCTATTCCTGTTGATTTCATTACATGACAAAATACCTTTACGGAATATATATATCCATTTCTTCTCTACTAGTTATTGGTAAATAGCAGGACAATGCCTTAAGCCTTGTTTGGCAATGAGTCTATGAGAAAGACAACTGAATTCAAAACCTTAGGTGGGTGGTTTCGAAATTTTGTGGCACTCCTCATTAACCATGATCTCAAAAATGGGAGGGTGGCCATGAAGAGCTGAATGTATTCAACCAACATCCACTGAATGAGAAGGTAGAAATGAAAAGTCGCGTTTCTTTTAAAATTCCATAAGACGTTACCCTTCCTAACAGATTATTTAACTTTATCTTCGAGTAGAAACAAAACAAGTTGTGGTTTCCCCTGGACTGAATCTCCGTTTACCTCCCCCCCCCCAAAAAAAAAAAATTTAAGTTTTTTTTTTTTTTTTTTTTTTTTTTTTTTTTTTTTTTTTGCCTTCGTAAATTTAAAATTGTCCGTCTTAAAAGATAACTTTTCTCGAATCTAAATTATTTCTACATGCTGTGTGTAGAGTTGAATATGACAATTTGTTGGTAAATTTCAAGCAGGCTGGTAAGAAACTCGGAGCATTTTTTATGATTAAAAAAATAATGGAATAGCAGGATAATGTGATATTGAAGTGGTTAGAATCTTGCGTTAAGAAAAGCGAACATCGTGCCAAATCTAATAGTCTCATCACCTCTTGGGGGACTCAAGTCCACCGCCAGACCTCAGGTGGAATTCATTTATAGGATCTATTACTAACGATGATTGGTTCATTGTAGCGCTCCAGTAAGTACCCTGTCATGGTCTCTTTACAAGAGTCAGATCTGCATAGTCCTCACTTTATAGTCTTGATAGATCAAAAAAGCAAACGCGGCTTTGTGGGTTGGGTGATTAATTCCCCGACCAACTTAAAATCTTTCCCACAGGCAAAATGTTCCAAGTCTATTGCTATTCTATCATTTTCCATGGAAAATGTTCTGATGGGTTTCATTCTCTAGTTCCACCAGTCCTTAACTTAGATAAGTATCTTCTATGTTGGATACTCTGGAGCGACTCGGCCCCATTTCTTTCGTATTCCTTTGATGAGAAGGAAGTTCCATTCAGAAAACTACTTCGAAAGAAATTCTACTTTTGTCCAACAGACTCCCGAGGGGATGCTTTCCTGATTCTTACAGCCATATTCTCCCCCAATCTAAGATTAATCATTACCTTTCTTACATAGCTTCATAAACTGTATTTCTTATCTCCTCTACTTAGGCTCGTATAACCTAATTCGGTAACTCTACATTGAGCGGCTCTTGGGCATTGCATTGGGTGAAAAATTAGTAAAAATATACTAATACGGAAGTTTTTTTTTTGTTTTTTTTTGGTTTTTTTTTTAATTCTCAAATGGACAATCTGAAATATTAGCTTGGTATTTTCCGCGCCCTTTCATTTCTCTCCAAGGTGAAGCGGAGCCCGGATTGATAGCCATATTGTTTGACTATATTACCGGCTGTTGTTCAAAATCATCACAGTCCTTTGCTCTTCAAGCTTAACGTTTTTTGTACACTGACGGATTTGCTTATCTAGCAAAGAAATAACAAAAAAACTAGCCTTAAATACCATTTTCCTTCTATATGCGATGTGCCTTCATGTTGCGAACGATCATGGCTCTCTATAACTTCCTATCCATTATATCTTTTAGTAAGTTTTTTTTTCTTCTTTTAACTTCCTTCGCTCCGTCCCGCAATCCATTCACTTATTTGTAAGGTAGGTGACTCGCTGCCGTTCCATTTCCGTCTCGTCTTCGATATGTTCTGTGAGTGTCGAATTCTCCAAGCTTTCTTTCCTCATATGTAAAAGAAATTACAGCTCTTTCTGATTGAGTTTTGTTTCCGTTTTCCATAAGATTTCTTCGTTGTCTTCGCATTTAGAACATCCTTCTGTAAAACCGCATTTACGGTGTGTTCACTCTCATCTTCATTTGTGAGATTGTCCAGCGTTCACTGCCCTATAGGAGGATTGATGTTACATAACAATTCAACACTTTCTTTGTTTCAAACGAGATTTTTGTTAGAATATTAAAATAATGGCTTTCGCTTCGCTCTTGCTAAAATGCCAATTTGGCCGAGAGAAAAAAAAAGAAGAAAAAAACATGGTGTCCTCTTCTCCAAATACTATTCCATTGTTACTAGTCGGGTTGTTGTCAGGGCGCGGTAATTTAAGTAGCAGGTTATAAAGTTAATGATTGTAATTTTATTCGATTCACATGTGTGCATCACAAACTTGTCAGTTTTGGCTATCTAAATTCTAAAGACTTTGCTAAAATACTGTATTGAAATCGAAAAATAAAATTGTTTTATTGCATAGTTTTACGGTAGAAAACCATGCCGTATCATTTAAGAATATCTCTATAAGAAAATCTTGATTAACCGAACAGTTATCGTAACTGAGGGTAAAATTCATACAATCTTTGCCCTCAATACGATTTTTCAGGAAAATGTTTCACAGGTTCAATAGGAGCTATTGTGCGTGTTGTTTGTTTTTGTGCGTGTCGTAAAGGTTGACGTTAATTTGTCACTAGTAATCCTGTCTATTAACTTCCGGTGGGCCAGCCAGAATTCAAATACATTCCTTTTCTGGTTTATCTCCACTCCCGTTATCCCCGCGCGGCACACACACGTGTGTGTGTGTGTGTGTGTGTGTGTGTGTGTGTCTGTGTGTGCACGCACACTTACTTGCAAGTCAATTATTCATAAGCCAAAGTTTATATTTCAGGAAACAGTTCGCCGTTCAATTGTCCAACTAATTCTGCTTTTCAACCTGCGGTGCTCTAGCGCTCCGCTTTCCATTTCGCCTTCGTAAAAATAAGATTTGATTTTATACAACAAGCCTGATTCTATTTCTATGGAAGAAAGCATCTCCAGCAAAGAGGGAGTAGGCGCGTGTTTTCTCCGGCAGTAAGCATAAATACAATTAATTGTTTGACTCTTGTTTGGATTACGGTCAGTTGACACGAACCTAAATATTGTCCACTCACTGAAAAAAAACAAAAACAAAAAACATTACAGACTTGATTTAGATTTCGGCAATAAAGAGATGGTATTTTATTATTCGTGAAAAACGTAATCTCTAATAAATGAATATTGTGTCAATGTAACTCGAATCCTGATCATTTCGTTACCAGCTGGATGTACGAGTCAGCAGTTTGTGTATTTTGGGATGTCCTATTTTTTGTTAAGTGGTGGCTGCGGCGTTTTTTTTGTTTTTTTTTTTGTTGTTTGAAACATCATGTCTGTAATAGCGATAAATAATAATCTTTTGTATAAGAGGAACACTTTAAGTCTACACTACAGGAAACTTATTCACCTGAATGCGTTAAATTATTTTAAAATTCCAAAGAGAATGGTCTCGTTTTTGTAAATGGCTTTAACGGATTCATATTTGAAAAAAATAAATGAATCAGAGAAATAGTGAAAAATAAAAATAAGAAAACTTAATTGTAATCTAGCAATTCAGCAGTAGGACTCTTGTGTATTTGTATGTCACTTGCCTCCTTACCTCTAGGTTGACGGGATCGAATTTGAGCAGGCTTCACTGAATTTTCTGTTTGCTTAAGCGTGACAAAATCATTCACCGGAAAAATTTATTGGGTTTTGTATAATAACACTTCACCCGAATTGAGAATAGCGGGGGGACGCATCTGACAGGACTTGAACTGAAAAAAAAAATCGTCGAGAGTCGAAAGAACAAGGAATTTAACCGAGGGTCATTTCCTCGGAATTAGTCAAATCAATGTTGAGTTATTTTCGCCTGCAGCAGACTTTGAACTTACTATTTTTGCACCAACCTAATATTTTAAACATTTCAGCCATTACAATTTTTTTTTCTTTTTCAAACGAATACATTACACTATCTTTTTGTTTTTCTTCTCTATATAGAGTCACGATCTCAAAATTAGATTACCGGACAAGGCTAAAGTGTTTCTATCTACCCAATACGTGAGGACGTGTAACTTTCTTGCTCGTATAACAATTAACGGTTTCTGAAAAGTTCTGTCTGCCCGACGACATTCACAAGGCTTGGTTCAAATCTCCATATGGCTTTTCACACACTCGCCAACGGCGCTGCATCTTGGAGCCGCCGATATTATCAAGAATTCCTTAACTGACCCTGTTAAGATTCGATCTCCGGTTTCACGGTTGGAGTGCTAATGTTCTAACCACTCGGCCAAGTCATGTCCATCAATAGATCACTTTAATATTGCGATCCCTAATATACTTTTCTTCTATAAACTGCAACAGAAATAGTGCAGGCGGAAGAATATCGGTCCTGATCTTGCATCTCGTTTTCAGTTACTTTCCCACTGCTGTAACGTAGCTTCTCTGTGCTTTTTCTATAAATGGTAATTTATTCCTGGTTATTATTCTAATTAGCTTTACTCTTTGGTTACCTCGACTTTACGAATTAAAACGTACTACTAGATTGGCGGTTAGGTCTCATTATCTTAAAGTTGAAAATTCCTAGTTGTAACCGGAAGTTGTCTTAAGTTTTTCCCCCTCCCTCTCTCTATCGAATTTATCTGTTATGGAATTCTTTTTTCCTGCCTCTTGTTTTGAATTTAAACGCAATGTCACTTGATATATTTTGTCTTGATTCCTGTTCATTTATTGCCCTCTCTCCTTCATAATGTTTTACTTTTAGAGTTGAATCTTAAATAAGTTCTTATATGAGATACATATTGTTCAGACTGTTGTCCTAATATTTTTTGTCGTATTTTCATTTCGTTCGATATACGCCGGAATTTCGAACTGAACCCGTTTATTCAACAGCGGTAGATATAACTGAAGAAGGCCAAAGCGTAGAACGGCCGAAACGTCGTGAATATGGCAGTAAAGAGGAATGCAACAGTCTGAAAGATGTAAATAGTTAGAATATCTCATCACACACAATTTTGTGTGTGTGTGTGTGTAATATTATAATGAATCATTCATACAAAAAGTATATTAGTAAAGTTAATGATATAAAATGGCGAAATCCCTTCGCTAACAAAGTTTTAAAGGTGCATTAACCTACAAATCACTCGATGAATGTTATGATCCTTGTTTTTAAAAATTATTTTATATCATTAACTTTTACTAATCTACTTTTTGTATAAAGGATTCATTGTAATATAAATTGAACTGCTGTATGCATCGTACGTTCGTTCGTTCGTATGTATGTTCGTTCGTATGTATGTTCGTTCGTATGTATGTTCGTTCGTATGTATGTTCGTTCGTATGTATGTTCGTTCGTATGTATGTTCGTTCGTATGTATGTTCGTTCGTATGTATGTATGTTCGTTCGTATGTATGTATGTTCGTTCGTATGTATGTTCGTTCGTATGTATGTTCGTTCGTATGTATGTTCGTTCGTATTTATGTTCGTTCGTTCGTATGTAGGTTCGTTCGTATGTATGTATGTATGTATGTTCGTATGTATGTATGTATGTTCGTTCGTATGTATGTATGTTCGTTCGTATGTATGTATGTTCGTTCGTTCGTATGTATGTATGTTCGTTCGTTCGTATGTATGTATGTTCGTTCGTATGTATGTATGTTCGTTCGCTCGTATGTATGTATGTTCGTTCGTTCGTATGTATGTATGTTCGTTCGTTCGTATGTATGTATGTTCGTTCGTTCGTATGTATGTATGTTCGTTCGTTCGTATGTATGTTCGTTCGTTCGTATGTATGTATGTTCGTTCGTTCGTATGTATGTATGTTCGTTCGTTCGTATGTATGTATGTTCGTTCGTTCGTATGTATGTATGTTCGTTCGTTCGTATGTATGTATGTTCGTTCGTTCGTATGTATGTATGTTCGTTCGTATGTATGTATGTATGTTCGTTCGTATGTATGTATGTTCGTTCGTATGTATGTATGTTCGTTCGTATGTATGTATGTTCGTTCGTTCGTATGTATGTATGTTCGTTCGTATGTATGTATGTATGTTCGTTCGTATGTATGTATGTTCGTTCGTATGTATGTATGTATGTTCGTTCGTATGTATGTATGTATGTTCGTTCGTATGTATGTATGTATGTTCGTTCGTATGTATGTATGTTCGTTCGTATGTATGTATGTTCGTTCGTATGTATGTATGTTCGTTCGTATGTATGTATGTTCGTTCGTATGTATGTATGTTCGTTCGTATGTATGTATGTTCGTTCGTATGTATGTATGTTCGTTCGTATGTATGTATGTATGTTCGTTCGTATGTATGTATGTATGTTCGTTCGTATGTATGTATGTATGTTCGTTCGTATGTATGTATGTTCGTTCGTATGTATGTATGTATGTTCGTTCGTATGTATGTATGTATGTTCGTTCGTATGTATGTATGTATGTTCGTTCGTATGTATGTATGTATGTTCGTTCGTATGTATGTATGTATGTTCGTTCGTATGTATGTATGTATGTTCGTTCGTATGTATGTATGTATGTTCGTTCGTATGTATGTATGTATGTATGTTCGTTCGTATGTATGTATGTATGTTCGTTCGTATGTATGTTCGTTCGTTGCAATAGTCATGAAATATATAGCATCTTTTCATTTAATGTTTTGTTGAATATGTCAAACTAGAAAAAGTTGAACATTTTATTTCTTTATTTAATATTTTTTTGGTTGACTGTGGTAAGGGAGCGTAAAAGTTAGCCATAGTACCTATTGAACACGCTCTTTCGACCACTACGCTAGCAGTTTTCGAGGGGTTTGCTGTTGATTGTTTTCAATGGTTGTCTTTTGAGATGTATTGTACGATAGTCGCGTTTACACCGAGCTCTGAGAAAGGAACGTGCCTGGAATTTAAGTTGGGGTTCATTTTTTTTTTTTATTTGCGCCAACCAAACAGAAAAAAATTGAGAATTCTAGAGAAAAAAAAACAAAAAGATTAATCCAATTTTCTTGTCTCTCATATTCAGAGAAATTGTCTCCTCCCCACACACAGTGTGTGTGCGTGTATGTGTGTGTGTATATATATATATATATATATATATATATATATATATATATATATATATATATATAATGTAGGGAGAAAGAGAGAGAAGTTGGTGTAGTGTAAACGGTCTCGGCTTTGAAGAGTTCAGATTCTGGTTGATTCTGTTTCATTTAATGCGCTAGTAAAAGGTCTGAATCCCCTTTTGCCTAATTTAAATAGACGGACAGAAACGACAGAAGTGTCTTTAGTATATGCGCGCACTCAGTGTCGTACTTATATCGCTAGAGGTTTACTTCTTCTTTTACTGACCCGACTAAAGATCACTCATTGCGTGAAAACTTTACTCCCAGCGGAGATTCTCTCTCTCTCTCTCTCTCTCTCTATATATATATATATATATATATATATATATAAAAATATCACACAATGCGTCTGGGGGGGGGTGTTTATTTTAATCATTTTTATATAAGATTGAACGACATTTTTCAATTTTCCGCTTATATTGATAGGCATCAGCAACCACCTTGACCTTTCCCAGCAACAGACGGCAGCAAACATTCCATCCAGGGGCGGGGAATGCACTTTCTCATGAATCTTTATACTCAGTCTGTAACTTTTCTCAGCCCCCATAGCGAATGTTCAGCTTGACAAAAACTTTCAGCCAAGACTAAAGTACTTAATTTTCTGTACTAAATATAGCTTTTGTATATGGAAGCTAAGAAAAACTATTTTTTTTTTTTTTTTTTTTTTTTTTTTTATGCAGCTCATTTTGTATTTGTTGAGATCGTACGTTTCCGGTGAAATTCGTGTTTGTACGAACTACCACGGAGGCAAACGATCAAACGTATCCTGGGAAATCTGTAGATAAACAGATAGAAGCCATATTGTTTACACATGTCGTTTTACTGTACTGGTTTAAGCCACACACACAAAGGTGCGCAGACTAATTCCTCCAGCGGCCACAAGTGGTGTTGTGTGTAGCACAAATTCACTAGAAGTTTCTCACAGTCGATGATGGTGTAGAGATACGACGCCAGTATAATTTATCGGCCATATGTGTATTACTTAATTTATATTATGTGACTATTGTTGATCATCCAGCGTTGTTCTAGGATCAGTACCTCAAAAATCTTTTGTACGTTTTATAAATGAATAAAAAGAAAAGCTGAAAAGCTATTGTTAGCCGACGTGTTTCGTTCTCAAGGCAAATGTAGGGTTTATTTTGTTGTACATGTTTATTTACAAGAGTAAGGATGTCATTGGTTTATCAAGATTTTTTTTTTAATTTGAGAAAGTTCATGAATATTTATCAGGTGGTTGAAAGGTCAGTTGTCGAAGTTGTAATTCAAAGTCGGGTACGTAATATTCAAGTAATATTCAACAAGCTTTTTTTTTTTATTATTATCAAATGAAAATTATTTTATATATGAAGCTTAAATATGTAGGACGGTAAGTTGTTTGTCAGCAAAGTGTAACCACTTGTATCATTCAACGTGTGATGTCGTTGTCCGTAGCCCTTGCTGACACGACCGACAGCGTTCGCGATCGAACTTTCAAAAACAGTCATATTAGGTTGGTACAAAATAATGACGTAATTATGTCATTTTCTGACGTATTTTTTAACGTCAAAAAATGACATTATCACGTCATTTTTGCACCAATCTAATATAATGACAACAGGAACATTTTTTTTCACGGATGCGTTTCGTCCTATGATGGATTATATCAAGGCAAAACTAATGATTTTATTTTACGACATGCATTTATAGACGGAAGTTAAAGCCAGGCTTTCAACATTTTCAAATTTAATAACGCTCAAAAATATTAAGGCTAAATATGAAAGAAAAGACAAATTATGGAAGGTGCTAAGTTTTATAATTTAATACCTAATGAACGATCGTTTGCGAATTTTGATGAATTTCATATTTTTTTTTATTTGTTTAGATTATAATAATTACAGTATATTTTTAAAATTTGATGTAATTATTATATTTTGATATATTATTTTAAATAAGTTTTGGTTTAACCGTTTTCCTTTTAATTTTAAAAATGTTTCATACTCATGCATGCTGGCTTGGGAAAGAGTTCCTTCTTTGAGGAAAGGAGATATTTGGGGGGTGGAAAAATCCGGACCGCCGGTTAACATTTTGGCAAGATCCGATAACGGCACTGTCAAGAACATCCCGTCAAAGTAGAGTTAAATTGTTTCATTTTTTTTTTTATTTTTTTAATAATAATTATAATAATAATGTTATATTTCTTACTTTGTATCCTGTAGAGCCGGGTCCAAACTATGGTCATTAGGCCCTATAGGAGAATTGTCATTTAATTGATAGCACTTTTCTTAGTATATGGGGATGTTCCTATTAGAGCGATCTTCTGGGAAACTCATATGTTGTTACCTTGGACACTGTTAATAAAATTGTCCATTCATTTTTTTACGAGACCTAGAGGTTCGATTGCTATTGGTTCAGTCTCGCTCTTCATTCTCCACATCATCTTAACCTCGATCTCCAGGTTTTTGTATTTGGACAATTTCTCGATAAATTTTATGGACGTGTTTCTCCCAGATGGTACTGCTATGTTAGTAAGCATACACTTCATGAATTTCTTATCCTTTATAATATTATTATGTCTCTTGGCTTCCCTGTCAGTTTGAATTGGTATAACCCAGAAGATATTACGTGATTTTGCGTAATTGTCTGGTTGATGCTCATACTATATCTCCGTTGTTTTGACCGTGTGCTTCTTGCATAACTTCCACTGCACATATGTCTCTACCAACGTTTTTTTTTTTATTTTTTATTTTCCATTCCGGGCATCCTGAGAAAATATGGTTGACAGTTTCATCATGTTTTCCGCAGATCCTGCATTTCGGTTTAATTATATAATTATATTCTCCTTAATTACGTGACAATGATAGTTTTGCATCTGAGCTTTAATAATTAGGCTTTCTGTCTCATTTTTCAGCCCGGTGCTCCTCAGCCTTGTCTTCGCAGTTTTTTGTTTTTTTGTTTTTTTTAATTTCATTTGGCCAAGTTGTTTTGCTTTCTGTTTGACTCGTTTCGCTTCGTTTTTTTCTTGGCAGGATTTCAGATTTATTTCTTGAAGAGTGCAGCTTCTTTGTTAAGGAAGTAAATTTGGCGTTTTACTGTTTCTAGGAGAGGGTCATTGGTTTTATTGTGGGGTAGGCTTTCCGATCCGATTATTGTAGTTTTTAGAGTTAGCTCAAATTTGATTAGAAAACAGCCTCAAAGCTCTTGGTACATACAGAATCTCAAGATCTGATATCGGGTTGTACCATCCCTATTTGGGTAAGCATTTTTCTGGTCTGGGCGTCCAACCTTTTATTGTCATTCAACTTCCATTTAATACTATTGAAGCTGTATGTTACTACGGGTTTAGCTAAGGTGTTGATAGCCTTCATATCATAAATAATTATAATTATTGTTTAATATTTATTAAATAATGCAAGTTAACGAAAGATTATTCCTTTATCAGTATTATGCATGGTGCGGCGGAAACACCTCCCACATTTTAACCTGTCAGCTGGTGTATTGGTAGTGAATTTAGGCAAGTGGCAGTGCTGTATTTATCTAGGTAATCTTACTATTATTTTTGTCGTCTGACGATTGTCTGAAAGTAACATTACTAACTTTACGAATACATGAAATTTTTAGTCGCAGGCGACATTTAAGTAGTTTTACATATATTTTATATTTGTTCTCTTGTATTTATTTTATATATCTTAAATTTGTATCTACAAATATATTAGTGTGCAGATTATATTTTATATAATAAAGAAACAATTTATAAAAAGAATTAGCTATGTTAACGTGATTAATTGCGAAATCACTTCGCTAACAAGACTTAATGAGACATTAACTTACTATCAATTTATTGAATAATATGATCCTTGTATTTGAGTTGCTGTCAAGTGGAAGTGACATGCCAAGTACTTTCGGCAACTTCAAATTGTCATCTTAGGGGCGCAATTTTCGCATGCAAGGCACACCCTAAGACGAAACATTTGTAAACCAAAAGATGTTTTCTTTTTTTCTTTTAAAGTTATGCTTTTTATTTTATATATATATATGCACACAAAATGGGTGTGTGCATGGTATTATAGATACCTATGTGGAAAGTAGCATTGGCGGGCAGTTCGAATAAAGACACAAACTAATGAATAAATAATAATAATAACGATAATAGAAATACGAATTGGGGAAGTGATGTAAAGTTCTCGGCCCAACCACGTGCAATTATTTGAAAAGATTATGGAAAGAAGTCAGACAGAGAACGCACAACACACAAAATAACCGATTTCAAATTCTTTTATTTTGGTTCTATGTTCTCATCGCAACGTTTCGGCTGTCGCAGTCTTCGGCCTTCATCATTTCTGACAACAAATTCCGAACTGTACTTGTATTTAATCTACGTGGGTTAGAGCCGCTCTATTAAGCGACCAAGTGATTGAACTTGGATTTACTACGTCGCCAAATTCTCGAAACGACAGGAACTATTAAAGGTCGCCACTTGATGATTATATATATATAAACAATACCATTGTGATGAATCCTTTAAAAACTATTTTCCAGTCGATTGCATTGATTGATCAGATTTGACAGTATTTTGAACGGACCCCGTGTCTGCGTAATTTCAGTCATGGCTTATTTTAGCCATTACTTTGATGCCTTATTGATGTTAACTATGGTCTGCTGAACACGGAATTGTCCAAGGCTTGGCTGGCAAAATCTGTGTCCACTGTTTCTCTTGCTTTCTTCTGGCGATATTAGTAAAGATGTTAAAGTTCATTTTAGCACAACGCATTTACATCGATCAAAACAGTCTCCGCCTATTTACGTTATAGCCAGTCTGTCTTCATTCGTAAAAATCTTAACATTTGCTCGCTTGGTGACAAAATCTTTCGTCTAAGACCAAAGAAACCTAACTTTCCGATTGTCATAATGAATTGATATTTGAGGTTAGATTTCTAAAGAGTAAATATCTTATGCTCATCTAAGCAAAGGTTGACAGGACCAGGCAACAAGAAGGAATTATCAAACGGATATTTTTAACATCGCCATTACCGTATACGCTCTCGGTTACTCTTTTTCTAAAATAGCTAGTTTTAGAATTTGAATAAAACCATATAACATGCAAAATAATTGCTTTTGTTGACGTGTTTTTTATAATCTTGAAAATATAACATTCTTATAGTGAACTATAAGAATAACTGTGAAATGAAACCTAGATTTTTTTTTAAAAATATTATTCTCGAATTTTTCTTGCGAATAAAGAATTGAATAAATACTGTTTAACATTCTCGTTTTTTTTTTTCTCGTGAAAAAAAAGGAATATATTTAATTTGATACGTTAATGTATTAAAATGGCCATTGAAAAGGAAAATTACTGAAGGAATACTATAATAATGTTGAGAAGAGGAAACATTCTTTTGACAAACTGCATTTTTGGCATTACCCTAAGTTAAACTTTGCCACTCTCATAATAATAAAAACCCGCTTCTTTGTGTAATGGATATTGGCTCGAAGCAAGGAATCGGAAAGCTGTGTTCGAATTCCAGTCTGGTTCGTTACATCCATTTTCTCTTGGAATACGTATGAATCCATCTCTTCTCTCCCCCCCAGCTATGGGTTGAATAGCAGGGAAGAATGGGTACTATAAACTTTTATCGCAAAAAGAAATGGCAAACTACTGCGCTACACTGGCACTTTACTGATTGTCTGAATATACAATTAGCTATACTCTAAATTAACAAGAAAAAAATTGGCCGTAAATTTTATAGAAACAAATTAAACCGTTTTAAATCTGTATTGGAACATGCGTAAAAGCAAACCGTTGTTTTTAGCTTACAACGCCGAATAAAACTTGTAATTTATTATACTGGTTTTAATTTGTAATTGATGAGAATGTCTGTAATAGCTACTTTGTATCTAATTATTATGAAACTGAAACCATTAAAATGAGTTGACTTGATTGTTCGGTATTAGCAAATACACTACGAGTAATCGTTATTTAGTTGTTAACGAAAGCTGTTGATGTCGCTACACTTAGCGTGAAGAGATGGCATCTGAGTTTCTCCTTTATCTTGCTTGTTTGCTTACCGAAAACTATATATTATCCTGGCGGCAGTTTATTTGATGACTTGTTTCCTGGAGTGCAATGTCATTCAATAACATTTGTCAGTTCTTTGATCACGTCATCCATAACCCATGTCAAACCACTTTCAATATGGGTGTGTCGAATAATGCTCTGGATTTACATTGCGCTCTCTGGATTTTATACTCCTTGGGTTTACCCAGACGGATTACCTAGTTTTTCATAAACATTATATATGGTGTCCATGAAGTTCGTGTGCACTTTAAAAAATTATAACTTTATTTGTACTTGCGATAGAAATAATCTGTAAAAATGTTATAAAGTTTAATGTACCTAGTTTTAAGTATAGCTAAAATAACTGTGATTTCAGGCATTACTGTAAATCAGTTGGCAAATGTTTTCCGTAAACTGCAAAATCGTATTATCCTTTGTATTGCTAATGATGGAGGACATGTGGAAACTTTACTAAAATTTAAATAAAACCTTAAAAAATATACATTTACTTCTTTCTAATCCTTTTTACAAATTATGTCTATGGCAAATACAAATAGTTACAAATTTTAAAGTGCACACGAACTTTATGGAAACCATATATATATATATATATATATATATAATAGCTAATTGGTGGGAAAGGAGTAATGGATAGCGGCTCGGATTAAGGAATCGGAAAGCCGAGTTCGAATTCCAGTCAAATCCATTACATATTAATAATACCCTTGGGAAAGGTATGAACCCTTTTCTTCTCCCTTCTATGGGTAAATATCAGGACAGCTTGGATGGCAATTGTTCTACCGCAGAAAGAAATGGCAATTTACAGCACGAAAAAAAAAAATCTGCCTCGTCATTCATGTATCGAAAGATACATGATCGCCTAAACGTGTATCACGTATGGTACATAACTGACTGACTTGGGGGAACTAAGAAATTTTAAAGATGTTTTAAAGCAAACATCGAGCAAGTCTGACATTGTTATCGCATTTTAGGTAAAGTGATTATTTAAAAAAAAAAAAAAAAATAGATATTGAAAAAAAATAGGACATCTATAGACTACCATCCATGATTTTTTCATCGTTTTTTATTTATTTTATTTTTTTTACTGTTTGCACTTTCCAGGAATTGCTTTCACTCTTCCAATTTTACCGAAAAGTAAAAATGATTTTGTTTGCTTTGAAAACTTCGATTTCTTCAGCTGTTCTTTTAAATCGAAAACCGATTCATTCTGCACTCTGCATCACTCAATATCATACAACGCAAGAGACTTTCTCATACAAAGAAAGGGAAATTAAAAAAAAAAAAAAAAGGTTCAGGTGTTGAAAGAACTGAAGTGTTTCATGTTTGAAGATATCCGAAATTCTCCAAATAATTCACTGAGACCTTTTCCCAGTAACTGTTGCGATTTCATTATAGAGCAAAATCATCGATATATCGATCATTGTAATTGTTATTTTGGAATAAGAGTTACCATAAGGATCAAAATTTGGTCAATATTTCCCGGGTGTGTCTCTTCACTTTGGTGCTGTCCAAGCAGGGCGTGTTACAAGCCCGTCGTTAAATATGAATTTAAACTTCAAGTAAGGATTAATTTGATGCCGTTGTTCGAAGACGGTGCGTTTTTTTTATATATAAGGGGAAAAGAAATCTTTGCAATATTAGAAATTTTTCCAGTTAATAATCACCACTTTTAATAATTAGAAAAAATATCAGTCTTAAGTTAATTTTACTTATTTTTTGTGAACGTAGTGCAAAGATTGCAGCAGTTAAAATTTCGAACGTGTTCGGTGCGTTATTTTATCAAAACTTGTTTTTGGAAGAGTATAGATTCGTCTCTTCTTCCTCCCCTATGGGTGAAATATCAGGACAGACTGTCGTCTAGCCTTGTTTGACCATAAGGCGAAGAGATGGTCAACTGTGAATTCAACATCTCTTTTTCAATCAAATCTCCATCTCCTTCGATCGTGTGTGTGTGTGTGTGTGTGTGTGTATATATATATATATATATATATATACACTCACAGTGTAACCCGGATATAAGTTGTCGGGACGGAGAATAAGTATCTTATATCCGGGTTTGGTCTATTTTGTTTAGGTAAGTATGGCTCTAATTTGGGACCAGAGAAAATCTCTCTTATATCCGGGTTACACTATATATATATATATATATATATATATATAATCTCTCCCCCACTTCATGTAGTCTCCCTCCCCCTTCTCTCCTGTGTGTGTGTTAGGTTGGTGCAAAAATAATGACGTAATAATGTCGTTTTTTTTGTTTTTTTTTTACGTTAAAAATACGTCAAAAACATTATTACGTCATTATTTTTGCACCAAACTTATATATATATATATATATATCTCCTTTCTCTTCGAAATATTTGTAAATTAAAACGTATATTCCATCTACTAATACTTTATTCCGGTTTTATAATTTTTCATATTTACTGATCAAATAATTGGCTATTTCAAGTTTTTCCACTTATTTGGTTGCTAATGAGCTGATGTATTTACGTGTTCGTAAATCAAATATCCTTGCTTATTTTTCTTTTTTTTCTCGCCTACAGAGATTTTTTTTTTTTTTTTTTTTTTTTTGCATTATTTCTTTCAGCAGTTCACTATCCATATGAAAAAAAACACAGTCACTAGTTCATGGTATATAGCTGATTCTGTCTTGTTCTTGGGGACATTAGAGAGACAGATTATAGAAAGCATTTATGTGGGGTACAGTCGTGTGCTGTGCTAGCTCCTTCTTGAGACCCGGAACATAGCCTGCATTTAAGAATATGGGGATGAGTCTCTTCCTTTTCAATTAATTTGTGGCATTTCATGTGAAAACTTAATGTATTTCCGTTCAGACAACGTTAGTCTCATGTCTACTTGAACCTGAATATAGCTTCAGTAAAATGTATTATTAATGGAAGCATCGTCAACAATTTTTAATTTTTGACGAGTATTTCTTTCTGGGAAGTGGTGGCATAGACGACGAAAAATATAGCATGAATCCGAAGGCGA
This sequence comes from Acanthosepion lycidas, assembly GCA_963932145.1. Classification (NCBI taxonomy): domain Eukaryota; kingdom Metazoa; phylum Mollusca; class Cephalopoda; order Sepiida; family Sepiidae; genus Acanthosepion; species Acanthosepion lycidas. Next base: position 124,420,737 of record OZ010572.1, read on the forward strand.
ATCTTAATACCTCCAAAGCAACGAATATTTTGTTAGAATTGAAGAAAAGTTCTGAACCTCGTATATGGAAATGAATGCTGGACAATTTCCTCAAAGGTGAAAACATAACTTGAAGCAACAGATGCGGTTTCTACAGAAGGATGATGAGAATAACATGACTGGAGCATGTAAGCACCTAGGAAATTTTAAAGGAAATGTAAACAAAATTTCTGGAATATGTGAGGAAAGGATGCTTGGAGAATTGAACCATCTAGATGGTGGATGGTAGAACGGGAATTGCGACATAGTAGAGAGACAAATACTGCTTGGAGCTTCGTTGGATAGAAAGTTGTAGGGACCTATGACCACCAAAGGGATACGATACATATAATTTTTATAGTTTCTCAAAAATGTTTCTGTTTCTGACATTCAGTAAGACCTTTTAACTGACATAATTTTATTTGCTATTGTGTTTTCTCCAAAGAACTAATGACGTCATGAGGCGGAAGGCTTTGTATGGTCATCAATATTTTCTTAGTTTCTAAACTGAACAGCACAAAGAATATATATCAGTTATTTCCTTATGAGTACTCATTGTGTATTAAAACATTTCGCCTTCTTTTTACCTTTTTAAATCTCTTTAATATTATTCTATTTCCAATATGTTTTCCTTTCCAATTGGAAGCTAGCCAGTGTATATATTAACTCGATATAACCGCTCTAATCTGACTTTCAAATATCTCGAAATGTTTTGTTTTTTTTTTTCTCATATATTGACGAAAGATGAGTAAGGAAAACGTCTATATTATTAAAAACTTTCTACAATGAAAGCATCTTATGGAATGCTAAAAAAATAGAATTTAAATCTTAAAATCTTTCAACAATATATAGTTTAAAGCAAACATGTGCTTGAAGCTGAATGTCTGTTTTCATTTTCATTTCATTTCTAGTCAGGGAAAAGTGGATGTATTTTCTGTTAGATAATCACTTGTGGAACTCGAATCATGTTCTCGTTAATGCATAAAATTTTTACTTGCGCACCTCTCCAGGCCGTCATTTTGCAGTTGTAAAACCTGAAAATCTAGGCGTTGCGCAGGCATAAATTTAATTAGATTTTACTGCTGAAGTAGTGATTTTAACAAGATTTTAAACAAATTCTTTTCTTGTTCGTACGCTCAAATTAGTTTATATATTTTCTTGTCTTGAACACAACGTTTTGGTTAATTTTTGCTTTGTTCCATTTTTTTTTTTTTTTTTTTTTTTTTTTAATGGATTACAAAGTCAAATAAAAAGATTTGAATGTCCGAATAAAGTTGGGTATAGTAATCACTCTAGTCAGTAATCAACTCTAGTCAGAATTATGGATAAAACAAAATTTAATTTAGAGTTAGATTTTACCAGCAATAATATTAGACGAAAATATTCTATTCGAATCGGCTGTCCTGGATAAGTCGATAAACTACGTTCAAAAGCAAAGCCTGATCGGGAGGTTTTGAGGAGTATGGAACCACCGCTTAATTGCTGATGTTCCCAGGTTCACTCTGACCCGGGGTGGTAGAACCCTTTTAGGATCCCAGCTATGGGTAAATATTTAACCCAAAAACTGGGGTCAAAGCACTATGAAAGTTTAATACCACGAATACTTTGTATAAAATAAATACCAACAATGAAAATTTTATCGGTATTAAATAACCCATTGAGGTTGATATGCCGTAAAACAACTTTGTTGGTAAGTTTTTTATTTTTATTTTTTTTTTTTTTAATGTATTGCTAGTAATTATTTTTTTACAAAGTATTTCTGCTATTAAAACCTATTTTAACACTTTCATAGTGTCTTTGATCCCAGTTTGGGGGTTAACTATTTGCCCGTAGATGGGGCCCTAGCAGGTGCTACCATTCCAGGTCTCGGTGGACCTGGGAATACCAGTAATTAAGAGGTGGTTCCACGCTGCTCAAAACCACCTGATCAGAGGCCTTGCTGTTAGATGTAGTTTATCGTCTTACCCAGGACACGGATGTAGTATATTGTCATGCCCCGTATGTTAAAATGGTGAAATAAACGTCTGCTGGCATAGATCATTGAAAGTTTAAAGAAAAATACCCCTCTGCAGAAATCGGGACATATTTTTTTACTTTTGATGATCTAGGCAGGTAGTCGTTATTTTCACTGCAAATAAACAGGGGTGTCACCATGCGTTCCAAATAAATAACGTTCATATGAAGATATATTGAAGTGCTTTAAGAAGGGATTAATTACTTCGTGCATATTTCGAATATAAAAATATAAATTCTCAGATAATCACGGCAACGTCACAACGAGAGATTTACAATCCTTTAAAAAGGTGTAACCTCCAAGGCCGAACGGTAAAAGTGCGTTTAGCAAAAGATGGTTTCCCCAGAAAAAAAAATGTGTGCAAGTTCTATTCCTGCTGAGGGGTATATTTCCTTCACGACTTTCGACGATCTAGGCCAGTAGACGTTAATTTTACTCTTAATAAAACAAAGATGTCTGCTAAAACGCGTCTACCCACTATTCTAAACATAAATATAAGGAAATAACATTAATGAAAAAAAATGGCTTACTGTCATTTGGTTCAAACTTTTAAAATCCTGATTGTTTCCTTTTTTGCTTAGAAAGGAATCCGACATTTCATCATTTGATTCAATATTATGGCAAATGTCATCCTCAAATACAATTAATTGCATTACCGATACATTTTTTTTTTTTTTTTTTTAAATAATTTCATTTTTTACCAACCAATTCTTCACTTACAAGCGCATTAGTTTTTTCCCGTTGCATCTAGTTGTTCCATTCCTCCATAGTCTTAAAGGGTTTGGTAATAGAAACCTTAAGAGATTGCAGTTGATTTGCTAAACCCCAGTTTTGTGTTTAGCTCAAGTGCGTTTATCTGAATTTGTTTTTCAATTTCAAAATTTTTTTTTGTTTATTTATTTATTTATTTATTTTTAAATATACCTTCGTCTTCGCAAACATTTTTAACAAACTTATTTGTTAAAAAAAAAAAAAACATTACAACCTTCCAAACTTAACGGAATTCAAAGGAGTTCTATAAAAGATTTTTTTTCTGTTAATCCTAAAAACAAACATTTTTTTCTATTAAATATGAAAGCTTCCGCTGTGGTGGTTATTGTCTGCATCTGCAGTTAAAGTCTTACTTCTACCTTTCGATAATCAATCCGGGAAATCATGACTCTGGTTATGCAAATCTGGCCTTTTCATGATTTCCACAAAGGAATCTGTGCCTTATCAGATTTAAAAGAAACCTATTCAACAGGACTGGAGATCGTGACTGAAACACTCTAGTTCCAATTGATGAGTTTTCAACGCTCAGAATCAGAAGTTGTCGCGTCGCGTATTGTTCAGTTTGCTTTGTATTTCGTGCTTTGCTGAAAGCGAGTCAAGTGCCATGAAGCGTCGCTTCTCAGCATTGGGTAGGTCGCTAGTTCTTACGAGGAAAAAGTAACTATGTTCATTGGAGCACAGTATTCTTTGAGATATCTCGGAAATTAACGGTGATTGTTCATGGCTATGGTCAACAAACTTAAATGAACAAACAAAATTGATTTGCCTAAGACGTTAGTGAGGCTTTCATGGTCACCAGAAAAAGATTGGTTGAAGTTTTCACTTTTGCAGATTAAATTAATTCTTGAAAATAGGTAGTTCTATTATCGAACAGTAACATACAAATTAGTATTAGGTTGGTGCAAAGTAATGACGTTTTTTACGTTAAAAATACATTAAAAAAACGTCATTATTTTTGCACCAACCTAATATGAAGTCAGAGGTCGAACAAGTCTTTATTTTGACGTCATAGCCTCATAATATAAACAGCAATAATCGTTTGCTTTTTTTTTGTTTTTTACCTACTAATTTGATTCTCCTTTCAAAATAATACATTTTCTTTCATCTTTATTTATCCTACACAAAACGGAATACACCCGATATTATATAAGAAAATTAAGAACAAAATGTATCTGTTTTAAACGGGGTGTTTGAAAATCCCGCAGTGTTAATATAGCTAAAAAAAGAAAAAAAATCTAAACTTTTATTTATCGTTATATATTGTCCTAGACACTAAGTGACAAATATGATCACTAAGAAAAAAGACAGCTCTAAAATTATTCTACTGTTGTCTTACAAGAATTTATATATATATATATATATATATATATATATATATGATACGGCAGAAATACCTCCGACATACACGTCACATAATAGTAACGCATTAGCTAAATGAAGACATCATTGCCACAAATGTCTTAACATTATATGACAGGTATTTTTGTAACACCCTGTGTGTGTTTTTTTTGTGTGTATTATGCAGTGTTACATTAGAACATGCGCATACCCAATACAAAACCGTACATCTTGTTTCAACGTTAAATGTTTTAACGTTTCTTCGTGTAGGAAACCATGATGGTGTTAAACGGAAGAAACGTTAATGTTTAACGTTGAAACAAGATGTACAGTTTTGTACATTTTCTAATGTAACAGTGCATAATAAAGATTTATTACTCTACCCTGTTTTAAATGTTTTGAACACAGAAATCTTACCTCCTCGTTCTTTTACATTTGGATATATAGAAACAGAGAACATGGTTACTGGGTCTGAATGCTATTGGACTTTAGCATTCTTCAAATCCATTTTTTCCACTTCCATTGGTTATCATTAATATCAATTAAATTTACACGTTTATTTTTTATATCCGAGAAATAAACGTGATAAAGCTGGGACGAAACCGGTTATTTTTTAGCTTTTAAAATATACAGTAAAATGCCATATAAATTATGCTTATTCCTAGCTATCCTTAAATTAAGTATATATATATATATATATATATATATATATATCTTACAAATAGAAAGATAAGTCATGTATGTTGCAACATACATGACTTAACTTTCTATTTGTAAGATTCATTTGGAGTTTATATAAGTAGTATATCTCCTGTCCATTTTATTTTATTTTTTACTGTAGTATATCTCCTGTCCATTTTATTTTATTTTTTACTGTAGTATATCTCCTGTCCATTTTATTTTATTTTTTACTGTAGTATATCTCCTGTCCATTTTATTTTATTTTTTACTGTAGTATATCTCCTGTCCATTTTATTTTATTTTTTACTGTGGTATATCTCCTGTCCATTTTATTTTATTTTTTACTGTGGTATATCTCCTGTCCATTTTATTTTATTTTTTACTGTGGTATATCTCCTGTCCATTTTATTTTATTTTTTACTGTGGTATATCTCCTGTCCATTTTATTTTATTTTTTACTGTGGTATATCTCCTGTCCATTTTATTTTATTTTTTACTGTGGTATATCTCCTGTCCATTTTATTTTATTTTTTACTGTGGTATATCTCCTGTCCATTTTATTTCATTTTTTACTGTAGTATATCTCCTGTCCATTTTCTATTATGATATATTTTTCAACTGTTAAAAATCATTACGAATTGTTTTATACAAAAACATTTCGAAATCATCAAATAGTGATTTTTTTTTTTTTTTTTTTTTTTTTTTTTTGTTTCAAAATGATTTGATGTCATTTAAAAAAATAACTGTAAACAGATCATCGTTTTTATTACCTGGCTTGGGGGGTGGTGATGAAAAAAAATATTTGGTAATGAGTCTTCTGGAAAATCAAACATGTATTAATTTTTAATATATTTAATAAAACATCATTTCTAAATATAACGAACAAATAATGAATATTAGAACATACTTATTTTGATATTAACATTTCAAAACAGGTTTGGTTTTATTTTTCGAAAACCACGTCAAATACGACTTACTAAATGTAATTCTTCCGAGTTTTCTTGATATTAGAGCTGTACCGTTCTGTGGGGTTTCTTTTTATGATAGATGCGTTGTTCGTGTCTCAGGAGATGAGATTGTCAGTGTTAAATTCGATGGCTTCAGAACATTGCATATCTGTGCTGGATATTTGGGCGCGATTAATCATTTGTGGCAATGTCTTCGTCGAGGACGTAAGAGAATTAATCAGAAATAAGTGAAGTTAGTTAAATGGACGTGAAGTTGCGGATGAGAGTAATTATGATAGATTTAATTAGAGATTGTCGGATGAGATAGGTGTTAAAATGACAGAGGGAGACGGCTACGAAACTCTCTGCCAGGACAAAGCCGAAGATGCAGCACAATTATCTTCGACTAATAATCGATTCCAAGCAAAGGCGTCGTTTCATTCGGACCGAAGCAACAGTAATGACGTTCGTATTAAACTTTGGATGAACAAGTTTCTCGCGATGGTAAGGTCTGTCACCTCTTATCAGACGTTTGTTTATATCCCATGTCGATAAATTCGGAGGAAAATGATACGATATAATCTGCTATTCTTTAATATCTTACATCCTTGGCCATTTTCTTTAGAGATTAAACTCGGTAGCGTTATTGAAAGGAGAGCACGCATAGCAAAATGCGTAACCTGAAAAGTGCGACGCTGTTTCAATATGGCTACGGGAAGCGACGATTTTTGCAAATATATGAAACTTCTCTCGTCGACAAAAATTCAGGTTCCAAAAGAAAATGACTAAATATATTTTATATTCTTGGTAAAATCTTAAGAATCGGCAATGCCACTGGTCTTGCTCTGGCATCACGACTTCATTCATATTCTCACCGCGGTAATATAGCTTCCCTTTACCTGTTGCATAAATACTTTCATAGTAACTGTTTTAAGGAACTTTGTTCTGTGGTTTTTAAACTTTATAATTTTAAGTGCAGTACTAGATTGGCAACAAGATCTCTTCATTTTACAGTTGAATTGGTTAGATAAAACTAAGTTTTATGCGAACAGTTTATTTTCTCGCCCGTGGAACTCTCTTCCGTCGTCTTGCATTCCAGCCAACTATGATTTGCTAAAATGTAAGGGCAATATAAATTATTATCTACAGTCTTAGTTCTTTTTTTATTATACTCGCTCCTTAATGTTTTTAATTTCTTCTTCTTTAACACTCCGTTACCTCTTGTCTTAGTGGATTTATTGCCTTGCTTGGGATGAAATGATTTAAAACATAATTGTTGTTTGTTTAAATTCCAATTAATTAATTTCAGTTTACAATATAGAAGTACTAGCAGTATAACTCGTCTTTGCCCGGGCCTTTCATTACTGGAATTTTTTGCCGTTCAATTGGAGCAGTTTAAGTTTTAAATCAGCTGACCCGAAAATCAATATTAGTAACAACGTTTGGGTGCAACTGAGTCGCATCCCCAAATGGAGGGGTAACAATTTGAATGAGGAGGGCTTGGTCCCTGAAAAGGCAACTGTATAAATAATATTGTAATAATTTAAACTATTTTTAAAGTTTTTATTTCTAAGAATAGATAGTAAATAGTAAAATGTTGCTGACAGTTATAATGGACAGGAAGTAGTGGAGAGCCATTGTCGCCAACAATTTGGACTCAAAGCCGTCACTGAAGAATTATCTATTAAACAAAAAGAAATTCATAGAAATAGAATGAAAACAGTGGAATTACATAAACAACATCCGATCACACAGATACACGCACACACATTTTGAGAATTATAGATTGAAGGTCTTTTGGACAAGCTATAGTCTAGCCCGATGATCTGTTTAACAGACAGCAGTTTTTTCACGCCATATTGCAGCTTCACGCTTAGAATTTAACAGTGAAAACTAATTCAACTGAGGATCCCAACATGTTTCTATTTTGGCTTTTATTCCTAACATATTAGAATAGTCTACTGAAAAGTTCTATTTGATCAAGGATTGAGTGATGTCATTATCTATTGTACAGCTAATCAAGTCTTTGTGGCCCATTTAAACCGAAACAGATTCTGGATTTTAGGAGGTCGCTTAGAATACTTGATGTTCCAGAGGCGTCCCTCATCCAAGGACTGACCAACTTCCTGTATAGTGCGACATGTGATTTGTTTCTTGTATGAAAGAATATCGAGGATCTGTTTAGGACTTGGTTTCTAGAACACAGCTGATTCTCATTTTAGTACCTTCTTGGTAATCAAATATTTATCGAAAAGCAGCTTTGCCAATTGAGCTACATTTTGAAACGAAGTTTTATTGAAATATTACATTGACTTCCCGAATGTCGGATACATGTTTCTTTTTAAAGTAGCCGAAGTAGTTCGAACCCCGGACCATCAAGTGCGTAATGAGGAGCTCCGCCAGAGTACCGGCTAACTGAGCATCCTCCGCGCCATCATTTGGTGCCGTGTTCGCTGGCTCGTTCACCGTCCTGCAAGGACCTGATGACCACCCTGCCAGTGTCAGCTACCAGTTCGACCGGTAAACTTTAAACTGGAGGCGACTTCGCAACAGACCACGCACCTGCTGGAAGGACGTTGTCCGCCAGGACGTCGAGTAGATTAATCCGGTGTTCTACCAAGATCGTGAGAGCTGAAGTGGCTCTCGTGAGGTCAACACCTTCAAAGCATGGGATTTAGTCGCCGAAGTCGGAAGTTGCTAAAGTAAAAAATTGAGTCATGTCGGTCATTCAAAAATGGAGTTATCTTTTGGCTCCAGTGTATAGAAATATACAGAATCGGCTAAAAAGTGGGAGGCTGTTTTACAACTTCGTTGTAATGCGGAACAGATCCCCCAATTTAATAACCAAATATTATTTATATACGTGCAGGTTTGTCATATTTAGCTATCAAGTGATGAATTCATGACGTTTGGAATATATTTTGAATATACCACGAGCAATATCTGATATCTTGTGGCGTTTCCAGTGTCAGTTCATGTTTGGGTTTCACAGAGTAGAAAAATAGTTCTACTGGAATTACGTAGTATTTGAGATTTGTTAAGGAACTTTTCGATATGAACTGCTATCCGCGTCCTGGGTAAGACGATAAACTACGTCCAACAGCAAGAGGTTTTGAGGAGCAGGGAACCACCCCTCTTGCTGGTGTTCTCATGTTCACTCTGATCCAGGGTTGGTAGCACCTGTTAAGGTCCCTACAAACTGGAGTCGAAACACTATGAAAGTGTAAAAAAAGGTTTTAATACTAGAAATACTTTGTAAAAAATATTACCAGCAATACATTTTTGAAATAAGAACAAAAAATATAGATTACCAGCAATACATTTTTGAAATAAGAACAAAAAATATAGATTACCAGCAATACATTTTTGAAATAAGAACAAAAAATATAGATTACCACCAATACATTTTTGAAATAAGAACAAAAAATATAGATTACCAACAATACATTTTTGAAATAAGAACAAAAAATATATATTACCAGCAATAAAAAGTGTCGGCATTAAATAACCTGTTGTGGTTGATATGCTGTAAACCAAACCAAACTGCTATCACTTACATTATTTACGTTATTTGGTCTGTTATCCCCATCTTCATTGGCAAATTCAGAACGTTTCGGCCATTGTACGCTCCGGCTTTCTTCAGGTGATTGGAATTTCGAACCGAACCCTTTATTTCAGATATATAGACAGAACTGCTGTCAGTCTCGACTTACGGTCATATTAGGTAGAAACACCCGTTCCCGTACGATCACCAAAGCTAAGCAACGTCGATCCTGGTCAATACCTAGTTGGGTGATCGCTTGCGAATATCAGCCGTTGTCAGCTTGAATGTCTTGGTGGCATAATGAATACTGGCTCGGAATTGTTAATGGGAAAACGGTTCCGATGCCATTTTTGTTCGTTATATTTACTTACGCCCAAAAAACATTTTGCGAATGGTATGAATCTACCCTTTCTTCCCCTAGCTATGGGTACATCAGTAAAATAATGATTAGGAATAATAATCAATATTTAGACTGGGCAAAAATAATTCAACTGAGGATTCGAACAGTTTTGTTTTGGTTTTTATTATTTAAATATTAGAAGAAGGCACTGAAAATTTATGTTTGATCACGGTTTAAGTGATTTGTTTTTATTTTACGGCTTATCAACTCTCTGCGAGCTATCTAAACCGAAACGTACTTCGGATTGTAGGAGGTCACTTACAATATTTGATGTTGCCAAGCGGTCCCTCATCTAGGTACTGACTGGGCACGACACTGCTTAATTTTGATCAAGAAACCGGCATAATATATATTAAGTTGGTCATGGTCTTAGATTCTGAATTTTACAAAATATTTAATCATTTATAACATTTTCCGACTTTGAGAATTGGAGTCGAAACCGTGCAGAGGTGAAGATAATGGCGCAAAACGAGTCAGCATTTCTTTTGTCAACAAAATCTGTAAACCAATGCTTTTTACGAGATAATACGGCATTAAATAACCTGGAAAAGATTGATAAGCTGTAAAACAAAGGATAATTTCTTTTTTTTTTTTTTTGTTGTCCTCCTTTATTCAGAAAACTATTTACATTTGCCCCCACACAAGTCTATAAAACGTTCATTCGAGCTTGAGAGATACATTTTACAGCTTATCTTCTCTTTGTGGGTTATTTAATCCGAACCACATTTCGGATTGTAGGAGTTTCTTTACAATACCAGAATTTCCAAGTGGACCCTCCTAGAATTATTATAAACGAAAAAAATCTTGCTATCTGAAAATATTTTCTGGCTTTAAATGAACTACAGTGGGTTGATAAGCTGTAAAAAAAAAAATGAATCGATCAAGCCTGAGAGATTTTTAAATAGTTAATCGGTAGGACTCTTATTTTTATCTAAACATAATAATTTGGTGCAAATTGTTTCACTAGAGAGGGTGAAAAATAATTATTTCCCAACAAGGACTTTACTCTGAGACGCTTTCGAACTCTCTCAAGACTAGAAAGTAAGATATGGGGAAACTCCCGCCCAAATATGGCAACGGTACTCCATTTTCAGCCTGATCTAGCTCTTAAAACGGTAGAGGATAGTATGTGGAGTCAGGTACTTACTGGAGCGATACAGGGGGCCGATAATTTTACCTGCATCTTTAGCGAGAGATCGTATATAAGAGTTCCGCTTTAGGTCGTGAGTGAATTTGAGGCGCAATATCATCTCGAGCCACTGTGCCTTCTTGAGTGGGCATCCGTTCTTTTTGACTGGCTGTAGGTATATTAAATAAGAAAAAAAACAACTATAGTCTTAATCTTTTAGGGTATTTTTTTCTAGTTAGTAAACATCGCGAGATGTTTATAAACATTGAGCAAACAATCCTTTTTGGATTGTTCCATAACAAACATACGAAAATCTTTTTACTTGTTTATATAAATTGAGCGATTTCTACAATGTTCTTTACAGCAGTACATGATTTTAAAAAAAAATTAAAGGCTATTTTCAAACTCTTTAAGTGGAAATAACAAGTAATGTCAAATTTGCTTTTCAGCTTTTTTTTTTTTTTTTTTTTTTTTTTAAAAAAAAAAAAAAAAAAAAAAATAGCCTTTCGATTTCTAGTCTTTCAAGTTAATGACAACGTTTACGTCTGTGATGTTCCGCAGCATTTAATTTTACTTAACAAGCAGAAATTCATCAAATGGGCTTTTAGCAGACGAAATTCCGGAGTTTGTTAATGACACGAGAAATGTTGAATTTCCTTCGATTATTGCAGGCACAAGTAACTATAAGGTTTCACATTTGCCGTGGCACTTTTTTTTTACCATTTTAAAGCTTCCAGTTAATCGAAAATTAACAGAACGAATCTTTTTTCTTTTTTCTTTTTTTTTTTCTTCAAACAGCTTGAAGATTAAGTTTTCTTATTCGCTTTCTTAAAAGGTTCAAGATGAATGTCTTAAATGTGGCAACATTCGTTGGCCTCTTTAAAAGGGACCAGTATAAAGCAAACAAATGAAAACACTATGCAGACAAATGTTTGAGGCGGTTATGCTGCCAGGCGTGGGGGAGATAATTTACAACAGTGGATACAAGATTTTAGTTTTTTTTTTTGTTTTTTTTATTTTTTTTGTTCTGGCAGGAACCAGTTGTAAACTAATTTGAAAGCTCGTTCATGTTCCGCCCTATGCTTTATTTAACCTTTAAATGGCAGGAAAATTTTGCAACTCGAAACAGTTAAAATTTAGAAAGACCCCCTTTTTTTAAATTAGTTTGTATTTATTCGCACTTTATATATATATATATATATATATATATATATATATATATATATAATTACTTATTATAAAACGCAGATTGTGTGTTTGTGTATGTCTGTACGTTTATATATTGGATCGGATTTCCTACATTTTTTTTTTAACTGATTTCAACAAAACTTCACAGGACTGCGTAAAATTACCTTGCGGTGGTTCTGACAGCGACAAAAATTGGAAAAAAACAATTGTTTTTGCACGAAATCAATTTGAAAACACGAGTCTGTCGCCAGAATGAAAGGGAGACAACTCATATCGAGTTATACTTGTTATAAAACCCATGTTGTTTGTGTGTGTTCATTTACATATGGGATCGTATTACCTACATTTTCAACCGTTTTCAACAAAACTTCACTTTTTTTTTTTGGCAGGTAGTGTTTCTTATTGTCTTGCACACTTTTTTCTTTATTTTTACATTCAGAATGCTTTAAAAAATTCCATTTACAAGACAATTGTTTATAATAAAATTCTATTCAATCGGTAGAGTCATAACGATTGAAAACAATGTTTTTGTTTAGGTTTGACCAATTCGTAAAAAAATAAAAAAAATAAAACTTAAGACATGCGTGTCCGTCAATCTTAAACAATCTTTAATTTTATTTTTCAGTCTTTATGATGGTCGATACTTGATCTATCTCTTACTGTTAAATCCCCGGGCAATGCCGGGCTCTACTGCTAGTGTATATATATATATATATATATATATATATATATATATAATCTTAAACTACGAAAGATCTCTTTCAAATGATTGCGCCTGGAAATATTCAATGCACAATGAAGATGTGCATTCTTTGCACCAAGCTGTCACCATTGTCGTTTCTTTTTTCTTCCTTATGCATACATGCGCATATAGAACTGCCTTGCGATTGTTCTTCCAACTTACATTCAAATAACTTTATGGAAGCTAGGAATCTAAATGTTGCCCCACCTCTCTGTTAAAGCTTAACTAGGTCTTCAATCTGAAAATTATCTTCAAATTATTTTTAATACACTTTCAAAGAAAAAAAAAAGAAATCAGAACAATCCCAAAACATGTTTCATCTTAGAAAAGATTAAAAGATTAAGCCGTACATCGCAAATCAATCAAATACTTATGCAGGCAACTACTTCCGTAAGCTGTCAAAACAGTGCTATGATTCAAACCTGGATGTCGTAGAGTCGGAAAGCAAGCAGTAAAACCACTGAGCCATGTGTCTTATATATATATATATATATATATATATATATATAATCATACTTATTATAAAACCCAGGTTTTGTGTGTGTGTCTGTACGTTTATATATTGGATCGGATTTCCTATATTTTTCAACCGATTTCAACAAAACTTCATAGGGCTACGTAAAATTACCTTGCGGTGGTTCTGACACTGGCAAATTTGGAAAAACAATTGTTTTTGCACGAAATCAATTTGAAAACACGATTAAGAGGCATCGCGAGAATGAAAGGGGGACAACTCCTATCGGGTTATACTTATTATAAAACCAAGGTTGTTTGTGTGTGTGTTCGTTTATATATGGGATCGAATTTCTTACATTTTTCAACCTGTTTCAACAACACTTTTTTTTTTTTTTTTTGCTGGTAGTGTTTCTTATTGTTTTGCAAACTTGTTTCTTTATTTTTACATTCAGAATGCTTTAAAAATTCCATTTGCAAGACAATTGTTTATAATAAAATTCTATTCAATCGGTAGACTCATAACGATTGAAAAACAATGTTTTTGTTTGGGTTTGACCATTCGTAAAAAAAAAAAAAAAAGAAAACCAATGCGTGTCCGTCAACCTTAAACAATAATCTTTGTCAATTTTATTTTTCAGTCTTTATGATGGTCGATACTCGATCTATCTCTTACTGTTATATCCCCGGGCAACGCCGGGCTCTCCTGTTAGTATGTATGTATGTATGTATATATAATATACACACACACACACACACACACACACACACACACACACACACACACACACAGAGGGTGAACCAAAAGAATGTTGGCAAGAGTTTGTCCTAAAGCTATAAGAGCAGTCTGTAAATATGTTGATGATCCATTTCCCGAGAAATTGATTAGTCGAAGAGGGTCCAACTGATTGGCCTAAACGTTCACCTGACTTTTGTCCAGGGGATTTTTTTTTCTTTTGGGGAGTATTCAAGGATAAAGTTTATAGTCGAAAACCACGAAGTGTTCGTGATTTGAAAAATTACATCAGAGATGCATTTCAAGGAATTAATACCCGAAGAGACCTGTGTAAAAAATATTTGTCGAAAGGTGGAAGGCAGACTTGAAACCTGTGTAAATTGTGATGGAGAGCAGTTTGGCACCTGCGTTGATAAAATCTTCAGTGCTTTTATATTTTATTATTGTATATGTCATAATTGTTTATCAAAATTTAATTGTATTAGTATGTAGTTTTAAAATAGATGTTATTTACTGTTCCCCTACTTTTAGTTCGCTGTAAGCATATATATATATATATATATATATATATATATATATATATATATAAATAAAATGTGCATCTGCATGTTTTGGTCTGTGATATCTAACTTTGAATTATAGATTTGCTAATTAGTCATTGAGACTAGAATGATAATTAAATGTTTTTCGTATCATTTAAACAAAAGACAAGGATTAAACCATCAGTTGATTTTTGGTGAGACATCATTTGATGTTTAAAGGTTAAAGAATGAAATTTCTTTTATAATATACCGTTTTTTTTTATTACTTTAGACGTTATTATTTAATGGGTCCTATTATTTGGAATAGACGCCCGATTATTAGTTTTACTATGAAAACGTCTATCAGCCTGCGTATCCGAGAAATTTAAACGAAAATGCTTTCTCCTTTTGTAGGAGTAACCACCATTTGATTCGTTGGGTTTTACTTGTCTCCGAAGATAACTGTATAGCAATGTTGTGATATTTGCTTTTAAGGAAAACACATTTCTGAAGACCTAATTATGAAGCTAATTTCACTAGAGTAACCAGATATCTAGTTTGGTTAACGACGTAGCCAGGATCAGCTGTACATAGTCTACTTTTATATCTCGTGTATGATGCGACCACCTTAAAATTAACTTCAAAAGTCGCATGATACACGAGTGTATACAGCAATAAAAAAAAATGTTGGATTAAAAACTAAAATCTAATAATTCTTTAGAAATATATATATATATATATATATATATATATATATATATATATATATATATATATCTCGATGAACAGTCAGTAAGATTACAGCGTTGAGAACATTAATTTTAAAACGGTGCTCAAAACACAAAATAAAGCCGTAAATATTTATCTCATGCAGTGTTACATTAGAAAGAGCAGAACATTAGATCCTCTTAGCACTTATCACCTCCTCCTCTTCCCATGGCTTCTTTATTTTTCTTTTCACCTTCCTTTTCTTTTCACCTTCCTTTTCTTTTCCCCTTCCTTTTCTTTTCCCCTTCCTTTTCTTTTCCCCTTCCTTTTCTTTTCACCTTCCTTTTCTTTTCACCTTCCTTTTCTTTTCACCCATTGTTCTTTTTCCCACCCTTTCGTTCGCCCGTGACTACTTAATGAATTAGATTCCCTTCCATCTCTACATGTAAATTCTAGAAGACATATGAAAAATTCCAAAGAACGAAAGCGCGGGATATTTGCTTCGATAACTGTATTCCTGAATAAAAGTTCTTGGTAACACCGTGATTCCCTACCTGATGAGATGTTAAGGTTTTTTTTTTCTTTTTTGACGTTGAAACAAAAAAAAAAATATAGTTTTGTAGTACATGTTCTAAAGTAACACTGCATAAGATATATAATATTATTATTGTTGTTGTTGTTGTATATCTATCTAATAAAAGAAACTTCCGTTTGCTCTATTTTAATATGCTCTCAATTATTAACTAAACTATGATTTCTCAAATGTTTCTTGTTCTCAATATCAATGCTGGGTTTTCTTTCTAAAGACCTCTTTTACTATCCTAGTCGTAAAACCCCGGCGATAATATCTGATAATTGCGGATATTCCCTCGCAACAACAGCGGTCAGTGTGGTAGGATATTCGAAGTGTACAACGAAAAATGACTTTTAGTCAAAAAATTTGATAAACAATGGCTCTGCATTTTTCAAGGCTCAAGTATGAGATGGATCCCTTTTTCTTATATTATGAATGCTAAGAACATTTAGCAAACATGATCTCAATGAATTTCTTTGTTTACACCCCATGTCACGTATCGCTTTTTTGTTATCAACAGAGATACTATCATTGTCATGGATTGCACAATTGAATCTCTTCCGGAATGTTCTTTCCAGTGCTAGATTCTGTTTCCTTCAAGGGTTAGCGATGTTTAATTTTTTATAGTTCAAATTTTATTTTTTTGTACTGTTGGTCGGCATATGGAATATTTGTTCAGACAGTTATTGAGGTGAACTAATTTCACAAATTTTTATTCTAGGGTGAATGTTATCTAAAATTTCTGTTCGTTATCGTCTGCTCGAATATCAATATTTATTACTTGATAGGCTTACTTTATCTTCCACGACTGGGTTAGGTTTTCTGGCTCAGATAATAAAGGAAAAAAAAATTCTAGTCTCAAACATTTTGTTTAGAGCAGTGGTTCCCAAACGATTTTGGGCCATTCTCCAATTTGGTATTTTTAAAATTATGGTGCCCCCACTCCTATATCCTTACATGTTCAAAACGTTACTGCAATTCACGCGAAAGGAGCATAAAAAGGCCATTAATTTGTTCTTGAAACAAGCCTCGAAAGACCATGGCGTCCATGAAAGAGAAGAATAAAAAAGACAAAACAGTTTCAAAACATGTAATACAGAACTGAAAGGCTGAAATATTTTTATTTTTGAATGAAAGCTTATTCTGTAGTATACTTTGATCATTTTAATCATGAAATAATAATGCAAAATGAAATTTGAGCTCATCACAAAATGACTGTTAGTGAGATTCTTGTGCGTCATGCCTGCTACAGATACATTTTATATTAGACGCTAATTTACTCAGCTGATATCTCCTTGTTTAGTGATATCAAGTCGATTTCTTTTCTTCAATGACAAAGCATTTACTAAAGCCACATTTATCTAAATATGAAGATGGAAATGGTGACAACAAATTTCTTGCAGCGGTAGTTAAATTTGGATATTTAGATGGTGTCCCATCACAAAGCCATGCCATTACTGCTTTTATACTGAATAAAGTTTTAACTGACTCATCATTTTTTGCATCTCCGACTGTTCTTTTTGGTACTGCAGCGGAACATCAGAAAAAGGTGCAGAATTAATTTCAATTTTATTCACCGTGACGCGAATGAGTCCGAACTTTTATTGTCGATAACTCCCAAACGGTAGATTTTACCAAAATTTCTTTATTTTCGAAGTAAGCATGTACATTTACATCTAAATGGAACTATTAGGAAAATTAGAATCTGAACGCGGGGCTTGAACTGCAAATTACCCTCGAAATTAGTTCTATCACCCATCAGCATTAGCTGCGTCACCTACTTTGGAATTTTTCTTTTTTTAAAGATCACAAAACGTTTCTGTTGGTATAGTAAGCCGAAGGGTGCACATCCTACGCATGTATCAGCAAAATATTACCATGACTCGCCAGTGGGGCATGCGCCTCACGTTGGGAATCATTAGTTTAGACCAGAGTTCCTCAACCGGGGTTCCTCGGAATCCTGCGGTTCCGCAAATGTCCCCAAAAGTTCTAAGAGAACAGGTGAGATAAGCTAATGCACATCTGACTTTTTATTTAATGTCATATACGTAATATTACTGTTTACATTCATATTATAGGTATGATATTTGTTACTTATGTTCATTTTTTACGTTTGAGTTTACAGTTTTTTGTGTGACTGAAAAATCCCTGATGAAGTATTATAAACGAAAAGTATGAATTTTATTTAGCATTATCGAAAATTTTTTCCTTAAACAGTTATTCAAAAATATATACTATGATATTTGCCACGTGAACTACGATAAAAATAAAATGAGAATAATATGGTATATAATTTTGTTTTTGAATAGGGGTTCCCTGAGATATGTAATTTATTCTAAGGGTAACACAAGGGTAAAAAGGTTGAGAAATGCTGGTTTAGACAGTAGAACGTAATCATTGTCTGCTCTCTGTCATCAGTTTCTCTCTTCATTTAGTTTCTTATCTACATTTTTTATTTCGATTCCAGTCTTTTATTTTTTTTATGATTCATTTTTTTGTTGTTACGCGGTATTTTTACGTTTTACACTGAATTTTTATATTTTATGCGACATTTTTTGATTCACTTTTGAATGTTAATTTTCTCAGTCTTTGCATAAACATGTCTATTTTCGCGAACACTCGGGTATATTTAAAATTTTCTATTGTTTTTCCTCAGATCATTCCTTTGATTACCCTTTTAACACCGATTTCGTATCGCCAACGTTTTTCAATATCCTTTCTTCCTGATCTTGTGTTGCATTGCATGTCCACTCAGTGCCAACAGACTTTGCCAGTTCCTTTCTGCCCTGTCCTGTTTCTTTGGTTATAGTCGGAGAGTCTTCGGTTCATCTTAAAGGCTATCTAACATTATTTTCGAGAAAACATTAAGTTTGGGATCGATTCTAATAAATTCTTTAAAGTCTAAAAACAAATACAATTTTAAAGATGAAATTCTGCATGAAATGTAAAAATAGTTTGAGTACATTGGTTAAACTTTTAGAAATCTAAGCCATAATTTTAATTTGTCATGAATGAATATATTTTACATTTCTAGATCTGTAGTGTTACTTTAGGGTCTAATTTTTATCCATCTTTTTATGTTTGCTGATAACAGAAACAAGAACTTTAAATTTTGACTCGTAATATACAAAATATTCAAAGTGTTATCAAAAGTTGTATCTTAAGTGATTTTTATTAGTCAAACCTTTTCAAAAAAACTGAAAAATATCAAATTTTTTGTATTCAAATAACTTCTGATAAATCTTATGATTTTTTTCAGTATAACTTACTTTTAATCCTATGTCTAAAATAGACTTCGTGTTTTTCAACAGAAAAGAAAACCCAATGATCTTAGACGAATTTTTTCATGCGTATATGAATAATCCCTTATGTGTCCCCATGGGCAGCATCTTAAAGTTTGTAATTTCAGCAAGAGGAACTTTTTTTTGTTTTTGTTTTTTTATTTATTTATTTTTTTTTTTAAATGTGAAATTCTTCTGCAGTTATTAGAAATTTAAATTGAATTTACGTATCGCAAGTCAGAAGCACAATTTCCCCCTATATTCTTCATTACATTACTTTTTTTTAATATACTAAGATGTCTGCGTGTAGTTTCCCGCCTAGTAGGCCATTTCCGGTTTCATTTTGCATCTATTCTTGATGGTTTGTTAGTTACGGTTCTGTGGAAGGTTGACGGGGAAGGTGAACATTTGGCCTTATAGAGATATTAAATTCTGACACAAAGAAGCAAAAAACAAAACTGTAAATTCAAAATTTTATAGTTCACAAATTGTTGACATATTTTACTTCGATTTTTTTTCTTTTTTTTTTTTTTTTAAACATTTTTTCCCTAGTTGGTTCCTTGAAGATTTTATACAACAGGAAATATCCCTCCATCCGTCCTATAAACCGAAGATCTGTGATGGAAGTTTTTAAGTTTGATATATGGGTTGAGTGTTAGCATCCCAGTTATTACCTATTCTGACCCCTTGTAGGTAAAAGAAGTTCAATGTATAAAAATTAAATTAATAAAATTTAACATTATTTCTGTATCCAGATTTACGTGTATCTAATTCAGAATTGGTTCTTCATTACGGTTTGTTATGAATTTGCTATGGTTCGCGTGCTTTTCAAACTACAATAACGTTAGGTTGCCGAGCTTTTATTCACTCTAAATTATTATATTCTAAATTGTTACCATAAACTTGGTACTTCTGGGTCTGTGATAAATTTCTGATGATTATTCAGGTTTTCATGTTGGATAAAATTGGGGATAGCGTGGAGGGCTATGAAGTACAAGGAAATACTTTTTTTTACTGATTACGTCCTTCCATAATTTGGAAGGGGACGTCTAATGCATTGGAGTATCATTTAAGCATCGAAATACGGTAATTATTTTCGACTACTGTTTCCTTTTTCTTAAAAATTGCAAGCCAATTTTTTTTTTCTTAGGACATTTATACTATTTTTTTTATTTTTTTTTTATCCAAATCGTACAATGGTATAATAGCATTGTACACAGAAAAACATCTTGAAATAGTTCAATAATTAGACTTGAACACTTATTTTTTTACTGGAAAAGATTTTCTCTAATTTCTGCCACTCTCCAAAATTCCCAGGTGATTCTAACGGACAAATCGAATAATTTGGAGGATTCGGCAATTGTTGCCTTGGCTAAGTATTTCGACTAATTTTATCTCAAAATCTCTACACTCATGTTCGATAATCATAAGTTAATTTCCTACTTAGCCTTCACGACACAGATATCCACTCAAGCGCCTCTTATCACGATTGGAGTCACCGTTATCTCTTGTTTTATTCACGAGTGCGATAATACAATTAATTGCATAGATGTCGTTGGAATTTGTGGAACCTAACGGACTCAACTGGAAACTGATTTTCCATCATTTATATAGGAACCATTCAAATATTTAATTAACACTCACTTTATTGTCATGAATACTTGGGTTTGCTTTAGTTTGCTTTAGTTTATTTTATGGCATATCGACCTCAGTGGGATATTTAATGCCGAAAACATTTTTGGGGTAGATTCGTATGAATAAAAAATACATTCTTTGGTTTAGATTGGTTTGGTTTATTTTGTTTTACGGCATATCAACCTCAATGGGTTATTTAATGCCGGAAATCATTTTTTTTATTGCTGGTAATATTGTTTTGTCAAAAATCTGTTTCTGGTAATATTTTTCCTTTAAAATTGTACCGCTGGTAATAATTTCTTTCAAAAAGAGTATTGCTGGTAATAGTTAACTCTTTGCCCATAGCTGGGACCCTAACAGGTGCTAACACCCTGGGTCAAGGTGGACCTGGGAACACTATCAATTAAAAGGTGATTATACGCTCCTCAAAACCGCCTGATCAGAGGCCTTGCTGTTTAACGTAGTTTATCGTCTTACCCAGGAAGCGGATGTAGTTTATCGTCTTACCCAGGATGGAATACTTATAATTCTTGAAGGATTTGGTTACTTATTGATGATTGATAACAATGTTCCTTTAACTGTTCAGACGAGTGAGCGAGGGTTTTATTTACATATTGAGTAAAATAAAACTACTATTTTTTTCGGTCCCGGTAAAATACATATCTGCTTTTATGCTTATTTTACCGGTCTCAGTAAAATCGATGCCCAAGCAAATTTGGCGGTAAATATTGTCTTTAGCCAGTGCGCCTGAAGTGTATTGGCAAGAGAACCCAACGGAAGGTTTTGGATTTTCAGAGACTTTTATGCCTGAAATGTTTTAAATATTCAAATATGTCTGTTTCTTTTAATAATTGCTGATGAATAAATGATTTTAACTTGTTTTAAGAATTGATGGTGGAAAAGTTTTTAAATTGTCTTAACAGTTGATGGTGAAAATAAACAAACTTCTGCACTAAATCGTCCTGTTGTTATTTTTAACATTACATGCCTTGCTAATAATAAAAAAATATGTAGCAGCAAAATAACCTGGGGGGTCTATTTTACCAAGACAGGCAAAATATCCTCTTCCAAAAAAAAAAAAAATAAAAAAAAAAATACCTAGCTTTCAATTGTATTTTTAGACGTATTGAATGCTGTAAGTGACTTTTTTTTTCTATCTACTACTTCATAACTTTTCCTAATTACAATTTTTTACAACATGCTGATGCGTGTTGAAATCCGGTGTTAGTATTGTTGAAGTTATCGCAAACATTTTTTGTCGTGATTTACAAACTCTACGTCTGGTTCAATTTCGCAAAGCAATCGATGAAATTTGAATTAGCTGATTTCCTTTTTAACAGCGAAGAATAAATCTTAGGATTTCTTACACTTGAGCATGCAACATACAACTGACCTTGCGTAGATATTTCTTTCTGAGGCTAACTTCCAACTTTTTCAATCGTTTGTGATTTGTTTATAATTCTGGAAAACGCAAGGTGAACTGGAAAATGTTTTATTATATGTATAAAAACTTAAGATAGCAAAAAACAAAAAAAACAATGTATTTATTTTAATCATTAAATTGTTTATTAAAATAATGGAAGAATTTCGTATGGTGAATAATAAAAAAAAAAATTAATTGTTCAAAAAAAAAAATTAATAAAAATTTACTGTACTAAGATACGCATCCTAGTAAAACCAACAGCAATTTGTACTCCGCCCCCAACCTGTGTGCACTTTCTGCAAAATTTGGTTTTGATGGGTTAATGTATGGCTATTTTAGTGGGTGTGACGGAGTAACAGAAGTCACTTGATTTTATATTTAGTCATAAAAAAACACCCCAAAAAACTGACCATTGTCAGTATTTTAGTGTCTGTATTTCTTCGGCTATAAATCCAGGTCAATCTCGAAGTCCGTGTTCTAACTTATCAGCAACTTATAGATAGCATGGTCTGAGAGTAGTATAGCGGTTATCGGTGCAAAAAAAAAAAAAAAAAAAAAAAAAAAAAATGAAAAATTTCTGATTCCATATTATGAAAGTCTGTTCTGTATGGTGATGGTTCGAATTCCGTTTCCGCTAGATAGGTTGGTGCAAAAATAATGTCGTTTTCTCACATAGTAACACATGTGAGAAAACGACATTATTTTTGCGCCAACCTAATAGAAAAAATACCATATCAAACGGGGGTCGCTTGCCACGTGTTTCGAGGCAGTCTAGATGAAGGGAGAAATAATCAGAAAAGAGAATGATTGCGTGAGGCATACATTTGGACAATTCGATGTGTTGTACTGGTAAGCTAGCTTGTCTCACTAGATTTGTTACGACTGAATAGTGAGCTCGATCCTCAATGGTGGTCTTATACTTTCGGCCTCGTAATACATCTAAGCTATGCTTAGCATATCATCTTACCCGAGACATACTACTGTTGTCACAGCTGCAGTACGTGTGGTGCCTCTACGACCTTAATTCGTTACAGGACACGGAATTTATACGGACCTGTTTTGATGGGGTTATATATCAGTTGTAATCTTTTTTTCTTTCTTTTCATGTAGCCATTTGCTATAACATAAGTACGAGAAAAAATATTAGCATTAAAGCAAAATCTGGTTTGAAGAATCTCGTGCTGGCATGGCAGTGGTTTATAGGTTCACAATAGGTAAATGAAGAATTACGGAAGAGTTTTCAGACCAACAACAGAATGGTGCAATAACAAATCATGAATTATACAAGATGTTGGAAAGAGATTGGAGATAAAAAGAAACTTGGATATTTTGCAGCAGATTGTTAATTGTTATTTTCTTTCTTTTTTTTTTTTTCTTATGAAAATCTCGATCTGAGTCTATTCAAGAACATGCGTCAGTATTTCAGCGACTAAGTTAAGCAATGTTGAGCCCGTATGGGTGACCGCTTGGTAATACCAGGTGATGTAAGCTTGAATGTGCGGTTACTGTAATAGAAAATGGCTCGAAATTATTAATCGGAGAGCCGAGTTCCAATTCCAATTGGGTTCGTTATATTCACTTAGGCGCAAATTCCCTAAGGAAAAAGTATGAATTTATCACTTCCCTCTCCAGCTATGGGTTAATTAGTAAGTCTTAAATGACTAAACCATTATTACCTTAAAAAAAAAAACAAAAAAAAAAACAAAAAAAAAACAGTTCTTACAATTTAAAATTATTTTCTAGCTTTACATAACCTGCAAAAAAAAAAAAAAAAAATGATGCATCAACAATAGTTTTTAGGTTAATATTTTTATTTTATTTTTTATTTTTTTTTTTATTTTATTTTATTTTTTTTTTTTTAATAATTTGCAGTGTTGTGTGAAACTACCCCTAGTCCTGCCTATTTTATATTCAGTTTTCTTATATCCTCTACTAAATATATAATAATTGATCGAGACAGAGATATTTTAACTGTTTAATATTTACTAATTCTACGTTCTGAATTTTTATGGATTTAGTGTACGTGCCACAGTGCTTTCTTTTCGATTCCACAGAAAACGGAACAGACTACGCCGGAATTTGAACTCGTTTCGCTGATTTCACTTTCTACTACGATAACCGTGGCATTCATCGAGCATCCACCAGTTATATTTTATAGGAAATAATTTCGCTTGACTGAAAACATTTTTTTTCATTTTTATTTTCTTCTGTTTTAGTTGTTGGTGAGGGGGGAGGTGACAAGTGATACTAATGAGTCTTAAATATTCAGCTAGATTCATATGCAAATTGAATTCTTTCTAGTTAACGCATTCACCCAGAACACACAATATATGTTGGAAAACAAACGTTATTTAGAAAATAATTCGGTTTAAATATTTCATAGTTAACCCTTCATTTCTAAGCCGTAATTGTTAATATGAAAATAGAAACGGCGAAATGTATTTTTCAAAATGGCTTTTCAAAATTACTCAGAATCTTTTGGTGTCATCTCGACATAAGAATGACGTCTTTTTATTTTTTTCTAATAAGAAAGGGGAAGACAGTTTTATCTACTCCACAAATTCCAGCAATTATCTTCTGTTATCACCTGTCAGTTACTATAGTGAATTTCTAAGCCCCGCTTAGATGTGGCACAAGGCCGAAAGTAGGGGGTACCCAGTGAAGATCGAACTCATTACTCAGTTGTAACTGATCGAGCAAGACAAGCTTTCTAACCATTACACCACGTCGAGGTGGCCAAACCTACCAGAATTTGTATATAAAGGGGTCTTCGTCTCTGTGCATAAGAGGGACTAAGCTGCGTAAAAGTTTCCCTCTGGATCAGTGTAATATTAGGATTACTCTGTATATAATATAAAAAAAAATCATACAAATCGTTTATTCTATAAACGAAAAGAATTTACAC
Source organism: Acanthosepion lycidas (assembly GCA_963932145.1). NCBI lineage: Eukaryota > Metazoa > Mollusca > Cephalopoda > Sepiida > Sepiidae > Acanthosepion > Acanthosepion lycidas. The sequence goes on from OZ010572.1 coordinate 124,445,745, forward strand.
GAAAACATTTACAGAAAAAATAAAAATACTTTTTGTTATAAGTGGATGCTCCAACATCTGGTGTTTTGGCCGACCTGTTTTGCTTCAAGAAACGAAAAGCAACTCAGTAAAACAATGATTTGAAAAATGTAGAAAGTCTTTTGTTTCTTGCGGTTTTGACGCAAGTCTTTTACTAGTTTTATAATGATCCATTTTGCCTTTGTACATCAGAGGTGCGGCTAATAAGTTCATGCTTAAATCAAAATGGATGCAGTTCTCAAATGTAGAGGCTCTACAGCTATGAGGTGCTCAGTTTACTGCTTTTGCAAGAGAAATGGGTTCCATTCTTATATGCTCGAAACATGTAGGCATATACAAGATGAGAACAGTCACACACACACAGTATATAATATATATATATATATATATATATATATATATATATATATATATATATATATAATATGTGTGTGTGTGAAAATTATGAGCTTAGCGAAAAAAAAATCCTTTCTTAGATGTTCTTGTCGATTTTATTAATAATAATTCACATCTTAGAACAAAATTAAATAGGACAAATATTACTTACGTATTTAAATGCCTATTAAGGAATTGTATTCCTGGTCAATCAAAATTCGGATGTAATTATACAGACCATACTACAACGTTTGACACGTAGACTCACACTAAAACATTTCTGATCATATTTTTCATTTAAATACTCATGGAGACCTACCGGTATATTCGTAATATACTTGTTGACAGCACAAAAAATAATAGCATGTACATGCAAAAAAGTGGCTAAAAATAATGGAAGCCTTATTAATAAAAACAAAAACAACTATGAAAATGAAGACAATATCTTGAACGTGTTTTGAAAAATGGAAACATTTTCTAAAACATACATGCAACAAACCATTTTTTATTTAACAGTTAAAATAATTCATCATTGAAATTGGCTAAATATATAGCCAAAATCGCTCGGAAAAAAACGAACATTCGAACAGTTTTTATATAATTTATCATCTGAAAAGAAAAAAAATATTAGATCACATGAAAAATTGTATAAAAAAAACTGAATCAAGGCAACTTGTCTGTCGTATACAATGAAATGTACATGAAAGAATTGCTTCCTAAATACACAAATTATATAACAGCAATCGCTCTTTTATAAAATTTTCCTTAAAGAAAACTGACAAGCTTTTCATTTTTCTTGTCTTTCTATAAGTGTTTTATTTCCTGGACACACAGTGTAAAACTATTTACATTATTCGGACTATTGTCCTCATCTTTGTCGCCATATTTATTACAACATTTCGGCCCTAACCAACACTTTTATCCAATGTACCATGTGTTCGCAATGACACATGGCACAGTGGAAAAAGGCGTTGAGAAAATCTAGTGACAGGATCCAAAGTGTGAGTTCAATACCCGGTTAAGGCAGTGGAGAACTTAGAGAGGGGAATTAACGGAAGATAACTGATAACTGACATTCATTAAATATTGCATGTGGAACTAGAACAATCTACCCCAGTGAGCGAAATAAAGGGTCCAGTTCGATATTCCAACCACCTGAAGAAGGCCGGAGCGTACAACTGCCGAAACATTGTAATAAATATGGCAACAAAGATGAGGACAATAGTCCGAATAATGTAAATAGTGTACATAATACTTCATCTCAGAAATATAGACAGATACATAGTGTAAAAACTGTCTAAATGCTGTATACAGTGTAACCCGGATATGAGAGATTTTCTCTGGTCCCAAATTAGAGCCTGTGTTAATGCATATAAATTAGACCAAACTCTGAGACAAGAGACTTCTTCTCCGGTCCCGACAACTCTCTTATATTCGGGTTACACTGTATATCAGAGCGCTTTCGGCTATTCTTTTAACTGTTTGTTTTAACCTTGCGAGATTGAGCAAATGCACAGCGGAGCAAGGTTGAGAAGAGATAACAGCAATACAATTTATCAACATCTAAAAACGATAGGAAAATTTGAAAGTCATGATTCCCAACGTTTTAAAGAGACACGATACATAGAATTTGGAGTTAATAACGTGAGAGGTTTGGGGCTGGGGGACTATTGTTGAGGTAGCAGGCTAGACCTAAAAGAATGTTGTATGTTAACGCGTGGCCAGGGTATAAAAATGGTCCCCTTGACATGAATTGAAATTAAGCTAAATTGAAAAAAAAAACAAAAAAAAAACTGTATTCATGATCATCTTTCCTTCAAATTATTACAGACAAACAAATGTTATCAACGCTTTACAAATGGAAAACCCTGACAATACATTTTTTTCATAATATTATTTTTCGAGTGATCTTAGACAGCGATGCGTGTAGTTTGGGTTTGATAAGAAAAAATATATATGAAACCTTTTCATCAACGAAAAAAGAATTGTTCGATAAGTAGATTTTCAGGCATTATTGCAAGAAATTTTGTGCCTCTGTCTGTTTCATCACTATACAATGTGTATAATACACCCAACAAATTAGTCGATTATCCATCTGTATATAACCACATCAATAATTCTTTTATTAATTGCCGGTCAACTCGAAACGCATCCAGACACAGAATTTCAATTCATAGTTGAGTCTCGCATATCCTAAAAAAAATGTTTTTATCAGTCATATTTTTTAAATGAGCTTTTTTAAAATATTAAAATTTAGATATGATTTATTGAGATATTATAATTTCTCTAGTTACTGAACTATGTGCGAAGAGTCGGCGCATAAGATACATTTCCTAATCTCATTTATTAAATAATATTGTAATATCAGTGTTGTTTCTATAGTGTCACTGTAACCTTTAACAGCAGGTATTGACAAAATCTTCCTAGCATTCCTTTTGTTTTACATGGGCAAATGAGAGTAGGGCACATCATCGGGTCATTATTTTTGTATGTTTAACTACTTTGTGTCGGAGTCTATATATAGTAGGTTTAGAATTTTTTTTAATGTCGCTAGCGATTTTCATTTCGACTTTTAACATATAAGTCAATATGCAACATGCGTCGTAATCAGTAGATATAGATACGTTGGCCGGTAGACATAGATACGTTGGCCGGTAGACGAAATAAAGACAGTTTAAAAGAATCTAATAATAATAATAAAGGTATCCACTAAAAATAATGTTTGAAATATGTATGTAGATATGTCTAGTTACAAACCGTCGTCGATTAACAACGATTGGTTACGATCGAAAGGTCGTAAGTCAGCTTGTAATTAATTCTGCAATCTTGTTTCGCTTTAGGCGTTATTGTACTTTGATAATTTTTACGGTTTCTTTACGCTTAACACAATTAGGATCATTATAAATTTACACGTTGTTTTGTCTCTCATATTTACGTTCGTCAAATTTAAGTAAAACATTGCATGCTGGTTTAATTTTTGCGAAACATACAAAAAACAAAATATACAGATTCAAAATTCCAACATTTTAGTTGGAAAAACCCAAAATACATACAAATACAAAACCTCTTATTAACCGCTGCTGCGTAGTTGTGCATGTCTATATCAACGGCCTTTCTTTCCTTTTTGACAAGCTCAGGAGTAGAGGAAGATAATTTCTTGTTGCTATACATCTTCGGAGTAATTTTCTTTAAACTTTCAAAGGCCCAAACAAACTCTGGGAGAAAGGGTATTGTACTGTGGCTGTCCTAACATTGAGCTAGAGGCTCACGAGGGAATGTTAGCGCTGTCGGCAGTTGAGGGAGATGTCGAAAATGTCGTACACTAGCTGGGACACACTTGAAAAAAGGTACGAAACCATTTATTTTCACCGACATGGGCCAAATCACAGGTTAAACGGTGCTCTGTAACGTTGTATTGCCAACATTCTAAGAGAAGGAAATATTTCATTTCTAAATTATGGATAAAGCAACGGGTAACCTCTATATTTTCTGAGAAATCATAGCAATTCACAGTAAAATGAAGACTCTGAAGGATCATGAAGACCTAGTGTTGAACGGAGATACCATTAAAAATGTATGCCAGGTGCAGAGCAGTCGTGGCCAGACAGAGCAATCCGCAGTCGTAAAATCAACAGACGGAAAACAACCTGGATTTTACGAATTGAATTTAAATTCAAATTACTGTAAGCGATGTGAGATAGTATTTTAGTAAGGAAGTAGTTCATAATTTTTTTTAAATACATATAATCTCCTGAAAGATATTTGCCTATTTTTACTCCAAAACGAAATATACAGATCACCCTCTTTTAAAAAAAATAGCTTAAGAGCCGCCATATCGGGCCACAATTACCCTAGCTCCTGCGCAAGGCTCTTGTTTATGCTTTTGCCTAATTCAAATGTTTGCGAGTCACAAAGTCTTTGCATATTCTCAGCATTGGAAGCTTTCCTGGCTGCTTTTGATCTGTTTTCATTTGCACAGGACTTACTTTTCTTCGCTGCAGCGATGGCTCTTTGGGTCGCAATCTGGTCCTCTGTTGTCGATTTCTTTCTGAGGCAACAATAAACTACAGAACTCAACTGATCACTGAATTTATTTATTACTATTTAAGCTTACTCTTTAAAAGTCAATTATAATAGTTAATATTATAGTTAACGATAATTCTTCTGCTGTCACTTTATTTAAAGATAATTTGATGCGCGTAGGTCCTTACTTTCCGTACAAACAATGATTATTTTTTTATTCCAAAGTTGACTTTCGATGGATTTTGCAAATAATTTCAATCCTTCCATATTTATTTCCAAGTTATAAAAATTGTCATCATACAAAAAATTCGTCGCAAAAAAAGAAAATAAATAAATAAATAATAATAATAATGTAAAAAATATAGCAGGAATCGCAGTAATGAAAATTTGGGAATCCAGAATTTTAGAATTGCGAGTCTGGATCTGACCCAGAATGTTTTCCCGGAGGCTGCCTCATTCCAGAATGATATAGGTTTGGCTATCCATCCATCGAAAGTCTATGAATAAAGTTGAACAATTGTGACACTGACATTCATTTATATAGAGGCTTCGTTTTTTTTTTGTTTTTTGTTTTTTTGTTTTTTTTGTTTTTTTTAATCGTCATTATCGATATTGATTAAGACTCGCGATAAGGAATTGTGATTTTAACATAATTCTGAATTTGCAGTGTCGTATTTTTTTTCTCTTTTTTTTTTTTAAGCTACTTATTGACTAAGTTTACAGAAAATAAATTTATTGCTAACTTGACATTTTTTTCTCTAATACTAAATTAGGAATAAGTGATGTCGACTGTTAAATAGTGCGAAACACCGATTTTAAAGATACTTCGCTTCTTGGCTCACCTCACTCCAAATCAATATGTGCTTTAAACTTCTTGTCAATTAAATTAGTAGAAATGAAATTGAATGTTCACCTAGTTGTCCGTCTAAAGTCGTTAAACGTTCTCTACTTACAGGTTGTAGGCCACCATGGCTCTTCATATACGATTTTATTTTATCGGTGAATTACCGTGACTTCTGGGAATGCGTGTGGTTGTTTTTTGTTTTTTTTTTCTTACGTTCTCCACGTTTTAGAATTCTGACACGTCCTTCAACACTATCTTTACCCAAAGCTCGAAGGCTCCGTCTGCTCTATTTAGCTCATAGCTCTGGCGAGAAAAAAATGTATTCACACCTTCATTAAAAGCACATTTACGAAAATGAACTAGCCAAACTAAACGATAATTTGAACTCTGCTCACTGATTTCGTCAGGTGATGATAATTCGTTGCCCTATCCGCATGTCGTATTTAGAATAGCACTACTGGCATACGTTTTTTTTTTTTTTTTTTTTTTTTTTTTTTTTCATGGCATCTCCTTTCAACAGTAGGCCTTCATGGGCCTTCAGATTCTTCTTTATATTGTGAATCGTTATGATTTCTCAAAATATAGTGGTTTCCCGTTGCTTTAGCCACAATTTAAAAATGAAAGATTTTCTTCTCTTAGGGTGGTGGCCATACAAGTTTGTATAATGCCGTTTAACCTACCATTTAACCGCTGTCGGTAAAAAATAAATGGCTTCGAACATTTCGCCAAGGGTATTAATTCGAAACTAGTACGAAATATGGGGACAGAACTTGAACCCTATTCCTAGTGGATGCAACTCCACAAATAAATTGTTATTCTATCCCTCTTACCATGGCAAATATTCGGATGAGCTGCATTCCCTTGTTTCACCAGTTAAGACCTTTACGCCTAAGGCCTGTCATGCCATATACAATGGGGGTGAACCATATTGATTTCCTTTGGTAAGAAAGTGGTTCCATTCAGACAGCTTCTTTTCAAAGGAGGTTTCTTTGTAGAACATACTCCCAATGGGATGCTTCACCAAACACTACAATCTCAGCTTCTTTCAGGGTCCAACCGTTATCCATCACACGTATTTTGGTATATTTTTTTTAATGTTTCATTTCAAGCAAGGCGGAAATGTTGAAGAGCGCAGGGGTTATAGGGAGTGAAAAAAAGATTGAGAATTGAGAAGTATGTGTATGTATATATGCATGTGTGACAATATGTGTGTGTGTGTGAGAGAGAGAGAAAAATAGTGTGTGTTTGTGTGTAATAATATGGAAGGCCCGATGGAGTACTGGATCGAGGAATCGGAGAACAGTTCGAATTCCAGTCGAATCAATTACATTCACTTACATGCGAATACCCTTGGGAAAGTTATAAAATCTCCTCCAGCTATGGGTAAATAGCAAGACAGACAAGGTTCTATAGCCGTGGATGACAACTGGTCTAGGAGAAGGACAAAACCTGCAGAGGGTTGTTTGGGGAACTTGTGGTACGTAGTGCACCAGTTCTCTGTATTCGGCCCTTCAAAAAGTCTTGATGGTTCTGCAGAAACCCTTCACCACTATAATCAAATCACATGTGTCTGGGCTGTCGGTTCCGAGGGACTGAGCATTTGACCTTCATACGACGAGAGAGTCCCCAATATATAAACACATGGCACCGATTAACGTTGAATTGAAATTTTTGGAAGATTTTAGTTTTTAACCACGTTACATTTTGACGTTGAATTTTAGAAAGGTTGTAGATTGTAGGAAGTAAAGGAGTTCTACAGCTGGGAAGGGCTAGAAAAAAAAACTGTTAGAGTAGTGGCATTTGCAACTCTGCCATAACAGAGGTAATGATTTTTTTTTTTTTCAAATCTGCGTTTTCCTTTTATTCTGCTTAGTCATTTCCCCGATTGATTATTAAAAAAAATCAGCTTTTTTTTTTTTTTTTTTTTTTTTTTTTTTTTTTTGTAAGCGTTACGCCACTAGCACGCTCGGGGTTACATAGTTGGAGCGTCAACAAAGAGGAGTGATAGAGGAAAGGATGAAGAGAAGGATAGGGGATAGATCAAGACATCTGGAGACGTCGATTGACATTACATATAAATAGTTGGCGATCATAGCTATCAGGGAAACAGGAAAGTGGCAGGGAGTTCCACAGGCGAGAAGTGCGAGACATGAAGCTATTTAGAGTAGAAGAGACTGTTAAATTTAAGTTTCGACAGTGAAAGGGTGAAAGCGAGATGCCAGCCTAGTTGAACTCTTAATTTCATGAAGTCTGGGAACCAGCGAAAGCAGATTATCGGATCAGTTTCCTACATTCTTGATGATACTGTTCCGCGTTTTGTTGCTATATCCCAATTTACATATTATATAACAATTGAACACTTTGCCTTTATCTCCAAAGATTTTTGTTTCTTTAATATCTTCTACAGTTTTTGAAAGAAGGTTATTTAAAATTTCATGGCCGAACCTATTAAGCAACAAGTCTTAAAGAAAAAGTTAAAATAAGGAATCGGTTAGAGACAGCTGAAATTCCTTGAAAACAAACTAAAGGACGAGGGCTTGGAAAACTTAATCCATATGAGGGGTACTGAGAGCAAGAGTGATTATGTTCAGCGACAGTAATACAACACCTGAGGGGATGTGGCACTCTGAGAAAAGGGAATGCAAGACTGTATTAAAAATTCCATGTAAAGACACCCCGTGCATTATTTATATTAATCCTCCTCTTCATTGCAACGTTTCGTCTGTTGTACGCCCCAGCCTTCTTCAGGTGACTGGGATTTCGAACCGAACCTGTTATTTCGTCCACCGGAGTAGATTGTTCTAGTTACACGCGCTATGCCTCTTTTGGACGTCTCTGTTATTTCCCTTGAACTCAACTATCCAAGTTTGGCTCACTACTGCTGTGACCTGGTACTGAATTCAAACGCTATGAGTCTAGTCACTGGATCTGACCAACGTTTTTATCCACTGGGCCATGAAGATGAGGATAACAGTCCGAATAATGTAAATAATGCAAGTAATCCTAATACCTCATCTCAGAGATATAGGCAGATAAAACTCGCTATGTTAGTAAGCAGTGGGATTCGTAGTCGGATTTTTAGTCTTAATAAAATTCTAAATTTTACCAACTCGTCTTTTAAATAAAATACTACAATGAAAGTCAAGGTCTTCCCCTAAAATAAAAATCCAAGAATTTTCGCTTTGATCAGGCAGACACGAGTGATGATAATTTTGACGCCAGTCTGTATTCTCTCGTCATACATGTCCTTTGTTTGTAACAAGTGGGTCAATATAATGGCAATTTGTAACTCAGCCGGAAAAGAAAAGTTCCTTTCATGAAAGTCGAATTGTTGATTAATGAATCAATTTGAACATGAAAGCTAATTGTGACGCTGAATGCTTTCTTTATGCTTTCCGCGTTCTCTTCACAGATTATGTGCGGAATAAATCTCCTTTACTCGACAACGTGTTTAATTTCATTGACTTTCATGGCAAATCGATATGTCGCTTAAGATTTTTGCATAAAATGAATTGTGTAAACGTCTAGTAGCATATTATTCCCTCTATGACCGGGACTAGACAAACTTACTTAACATATGACTCAGTGATAAACTTTTCAGCCGCAATTTTAAGACGGAGGTTTATATATATATATATATATATATATATATATATATATATATATATAATACTGTGTAAGACAGAAATACCTCCTAGCTAATGCTGCTTTCTGGGTATAACGATAAACTACATCCTCGTCCTGGGTAAGATGATAAACTACGTCCAACAGCAAAACTTCTGATCACAAGGTTTTGAGGAGCGTGGAACCACCTCTGAATTGCTGGTGTTCCCAGGTCCATCCTGACCCAGGGTGGTAGCACCTGTTATGTCCCCATCTATAGGTAACCACAAACTGGGGTAAAAACACGATGAAAGTGTAAAAATAGGTTTTAATACCAGAAAAACTTTATAAAAAAAAAAAAAAAAAAAATATCAGCTGTAAATTTGTGAGTACATTATTACCAGCTATACATTTTTTTGAAAAAAAATTATTACCAGAAATAGATTTTTGATAAGACAAAATATTACCATCAATAAAAATTTTGTCGGCATTAAATAACCCATTGAGGTTGATATGCCGTAAACCAAACCAAACCAAACCAAACCAAACCAAATGAATAATTAAAAAAGAAGATTTTTACGAAAATAAAACCATCCAAGATTAGAAATTTCCTAAAAGAAGTTGGATTGTACTAAAAAATATGAGCAATTAAAAATGATTCGAATATATATGTATACATACACTTTTTATTCCTTTTTTTCTTTTCCTTTTTTTTTTTTTTTTTTTTTTTTTTTAAACCAAACTATCGCTATGAATCTTTTTCAAAATTTTGTTGGCATTAAGTGACCCACTGATGTTGATATGCCATAAAACAAAACAGCCAACCAACCCACCTAATGCTACGATATTAATAGCGAGGTACAATTTTTTTTTATTGATTCGTTTTTTAAGGTTTATCAACACTTTCCGGGTTATTTATAGCCACAATTGTTTTTAATTAAATTGTAAAGAATGATTAAGAGATTACTAAGTTTTTACTAATTAACTCACAGCTGGTGGAGAAAACGTGGATTAATACCCTTTACCAAGGGTATTTGCGAGTATGTGAATATAACTATCCCAAATGGAATTCGAACTCTGATCGCCGATTAACAATTCTCAACTGTTATCAACTACACCACCCACACATTAAAGCTAACAGCGCCTGCTATTCTTAAACGATCATCCATCGCGGTACTGACCAGGATCGACGTTTAACTTGGTTGATCTACGGAAACCGGTGTTTCAACGTGATACCACGGTAAGCTATTACTAGCAATGGTGTCTTCAGTTATTGCCTTAACATTACGTGGGAACTATTTCTGCTGCATAATGTATAAGAATTAAAAATTACAAGTACGTAATCCGATTATTTTCTCCCATATATTTTTAAAAGCCATTAATTTGTGAGTTTCAATCAGGTTATAATAATGCTTTCAAAACCTTGAATGATTTATTAATTAATTAAAAAAAAATACACAAATTGTATTTACTGAGTTAACTGAATCAATTGCGATGTCTACTGCTAGGAAAGTTGGTCCACTGTATCGTGCCAGACAATTCTTCCTGTCAGAATCCATATTGCACACTTATAAATTTACCATTTGTTGTGGAGTTATTTCGCAGTGGAGGCTTGTATTTGTACCAAGTCGGTCCTAAAATAGGTTCGACGTACAAAACGTTAGGAACTTGATATAATTGGTATAACGCAGAGTAATCTAGTTGTGGTCGCTGATACTTTCGTATTCGACTAACTGTCGTCCGACATCGACTGACTCACTGACTCGTTACTCTTACTACTCCTACTTATTATAGGTGGGAGAGTCTATTAACTATAGAATAGGTGTGTTCCACCGTAACATCATTCGACCGTGGATTTGATATTGCTGTCATATATGGTCTGGTGTTCCTATTATATATCACGAGTTTCTTGAGAAAATACAAAGGGTTTGCAATGTTACCTGTCCTGTTATCTCGACTTGCCTTTCTCACTGCTGTGACGTGGCTTCCATATGACTTTGGTAGAAATATTTTCATGGCAGTTGTTCTAATAAGTTCTCCTTGATACCTCGACCGCATCAAATTAACCGTGCTATAAGATCTCGGCGCCTTTTTTTTTGTTTTTGTTGAATTAGATAGAACGAAATACAGGGTTCAGTTTGACATTCAAATCACCTGAAGAAGGCTGAAGAGTGAAACGGCCGAAACGTCGTGAATATGACAAAGCTGAGGAAAACAGCCTGAATAATTTAAATAGATGTCACCATAAGTTCGATTCTAATAGTTCATTTTCTTACAATTTTCACCTGCGGAACTCCATTCTCAAATCTTTGTTCCCTGCCATCTACAATCTTCAAAAATCCCTATTTCCCGTTTTCCGTCACTAAAATCTCCGTCTCTTCTACTCCCACTAACCGTCCTGGGTAAGACGATAAACTACGCCCATCAGCAAGGCCTCTGATCAAGTGGTTTTAAAGAACATGGAACCACCTCTTAATTGCAGGTGTTCCCAGGTACCCCCATGACCCGGAGTGGTAGCACCTGTTAGGGTCCCAGCTGTGGGCAAATAGTTAACCCCTGAACTTTGGTCAAAACACTATGAAAGTTTAAAAATACTTTTTATACGAGAAATACTTGTAAAAAGAAATTTATTACCAGCAATATATTTTTGATAAAAATTACCAGCAATAGAAATTCCCTGCATTAAATAATGCATTGAGGTTGATGTGCCTTAAAATAAAACAAACCAGAAATACGTTTTAAAAAAAATTATTACCAGCAATACATTTAACAAAAGTATTAAGAGTTATACGTTTTGAAAAAAAAAAAAAACAGCTATATAATTATTGTCGGCATTTAATAAGCCATTGAGGTTGATTTGCCGTAAACCAAACCAATCTACTTCCCCTAAATCCTTGCGTCTTGGTGACACTATGACTTTGCTTTGGGTAAAATTATTAAAAAAAACAGTATCTGTATATACTAATGTATAATGAGAGATTTTAGGTTGATTTTTTTTTATTCAAAATTAAGTGTCGCACTATACACAGGTAATTCTTGAGGAGGGTAATATCATGCACTTTCTGTGATCCATTGCATTATATACGAGTAAATTTAATAAATATGAAGATACTTAGGCTACGTAGGGGGCAGGCCGAGGGTAAAGGAGCTATCGTAGTCAGGTATGAATGAAAACAAAAGTACGGTATTTAAATTTTCCTATAAGATATTTTGCCTTAAGTAGTTTTTCTCTTGATTTTGGGGTTAGCATTATACAACAAAGAAGACTATTTCCTATAAAACATAAAAATGAAAATAGGAAAAAAAATCTTAGTTTTACCGACGCATATCGACTTCCGACTTTATCAAGGTAAACAAGGAAAGGGAAATGTTTTGTTGTTACATTAGATCCAAAATTTAAAAAAAAAAGAGACACGCTCCTGCGTAAGCCTCTTTCTGAATAATGTTAACTTCTTTATACTGTGAGATTTATATTTTTTTGTTTTTCATGTCGACAGTATAGTTCTCAGGATAATTCTGTGGATAAGACAAATTGGTATAAAAATGACATGCAAAACAAAAAAAAAAAAACTCTTAGTATAAAGGAAGTTACTATTATTAAAAAAAAAGGCTTACACAGGAGCGTCTCTCCTTTTAAAATTCTGGATTTAATGTAACTGTAACTACAAAACATTTCGGCAAAAACTAAGATTTTTCTTTTTCCAGTTGTCATTTTTAATCCATTTTGTCTCCTCCAGGATTCTTCTGGGATATATATAACTAATATGCTACACCATGAAAATAGTATACAAAAATTTCAAATACTTTGGGCCCTCTATATCAAATGCAACCAATCAACACTATACAAAATTTACCACGAATGTAGTTGTAGTGTTTTAAAATGCATTTAACCAACATTTAATGCCATTATATAGTTTAATTACACATCTCTAGTTAGCTCCTTTATATTATGGATGCTTGTTTACAAAATCAGCACGGACACAACAGATAAATTTAAAATTTTAAAATAATTATAACAGAGCGCATTCAAACGTGTTTACAAACATCACCATCACAACAGTAAGGTTTACATTAAATTTGGCTTTACATTTCACCCGCTGAGGATAATCTTGAAGCAGACAAAAAGTACCTGGGTCAAAAAAAACTACGGCGCCTTTCATCATTAATTTCAACTTTTAACCAAGAAGCTAACTGGAGGACTAGAACGAATTATAACAAAAATCGGCATATGTCTATATTATTAAATGAAACATGCTTGAATGAAGGTCTGCTACCTGATATTATAATAACAATAATAATATACATATAGTTGACAAGGAAGTCAACACACAGGCAAGATTTTGTTTCTATGCTAAACCCAATCGTCGAGTCTAACGATTGTGTTTAAGATGAAAGATACTGTCACCTTTTGGTGTTGACTTCACTGTCCACTTTTATATTTACATACGATCTGCCTCTCATATAGACCACTTTAATCCACATATATAGCATACCTTAATTCACACACACACACACACTATATATATATATATATATATATATATATATATATATATATATATATATTATGCAGCAAATTTTATTGCAGCATTTAAGAACAAAAAGTAACTCCGGATAATATGCAAACTTTCTTTCTATCGAAAGCTCAGGTATAGTCGCAAACACGTCTTTTCGTCCATTGAAGCCTCTGAAATCTGTATGTACCGTAATTCTTCAGTTCACGAAATGGAAGCAGCAATTTCTAAATATGACCATGATTTTACAAAGTACTTAGAAAAAAAAATGTCTGTCCAGAAGAAATTTGTTTACGATTTTTCTTGTTTTCGCAATATTCCGGTAGGCCATTTGTCGTTCGGCGTCTGATAGCCAGCCTCATGACACGATGGACCGCCGACAAGTCGTAACCAATTTACAAAGTCTTATCACTGACCAACAGATGTGCTTGCACTTACTTGCAATTGGTCGCTAAGCGAATTGCTTGTCGGTGGCAAAATAACTTCTTTTTTTTTTCTTCTTTGCGACTTTGATATTTAAGAAAGATGTGTTTTCTTTCTTGTCTTAGAGAGATAAACAAGAACTTTTAACAAGAATATTCTTAAGTCAAAGTTCTTTTTTTATTATTTATTCTATCTTCTCGGAAAATATCTTAAGAGCTCCAAAATTATATACTTTATCACTATAATGAAAAACTGTTTTCATTACCGTAGGAATTATGTTTTTTAGTTTTATTATTGCTACAACCATTTTACGGATATTTTAACTGATACGGTGGATAAGTGGAATCAACCAGCATAGTTCGCATTCCGGTCTAGTATGTTGCATCCCCAGCATCACCCCTGGATTAAATAGTGAGCTAGACTGGACTCCGTAGCCTTAAGCGGCAATCATACTGCTTATTGTCTCTCATCTGCATTGGTACCTATGTAGGGGGTATAGATCTACAGTCGATGAGAAATGGTACTGTCACAAGCCAGCGATGTCAAGATCGTGTAGTACTTGAACATTTAAACGGACAGCCTCCTTGAGTCCGCCTAACAAAAAAAAAGTTTCTTCATTCATGTAGCTGTTCCTAGTGACCATAATATCAAGATGAAAGAAATTGAACAGCTCAAGAAATACTCCGGATTGAAGTTGGTAGAATTTAAGACATTGAAGCTATTTGTTCCGGTTATCATTGGGGCGTTGGCGTCTATACCACCAAAATAAAAATAAAAAAAAAATCCTTCATGAGAATATCTGACTAAGTCCTTGTTTTTTTTATTGCTTCAGAAGTCCGCATTGCTTGACACTGCAAATATTCTGCGGAAGGTATTGTCTGTCTGACATCATGCAATTTCGTGAGACCGTAACATGCAACATCTCCGATGGAAAACAAACATCCGCGCGAAGATAGATTCGCCGTTAACAGAAACGAATATGTTCGCCGATCGCCCAGTTTACTCCCCCACCCCGGCCTCATTGTTTTTTTGTTTTTTTTTTAACAGGATACTCTTCACTCTTTGTTTCCTGTTTATGGCTGGATTTCTGGCACCTTCCAAAGCCTTCTCATTCTCTTTAACTCTTAATACCCACCTCGCGTCTTTGTGGTGTTATCGCCTTTCTTGGGGTGAAATGGTTAAAAAGAGAAATAATCTGGGGATTGTCATTGTCTACGTCTTGAACAGATAGCATTAAAAGAATTAACTTCTTGTCTCCTAGCTGTTTAGGTATGCCTAAGAATGTCACTTTCTATTTACATCACTCCGACTGCTTATTTTGTCGTTAGAACGAATCATTTCATTGCAGGTCGCATTAGGACCCAGTGTATATGACAAGATATGAATATGCCGGCAGTGTAAAAACTGATGCTGAGATGAGTTCAAATGCTGGCAGTTCCATTTTCGCATAACGCACTTGGGAAAGGAAGTTTGCCTTTCGTCCCTCCGTTGAATATTGTTAGAATATCTGATTTGACTCTCCTGCTAGGTATCTGGGGATTCTAATCTAAATAATCCTCACTTTAAAGGTACTGATCTGGCATCACTCTCTCTCTCTGTCATTTTCTCACCGCCGTTCTGTAGCTTCCAGGTATAAATTTTTGGACGACAATTGTTCACATGCGCTTTCTTCTTTGGTAGAACCACTTCATGAATTTGTCGGTAGTACTGGATTGTCAATTCAGTCTCATTTTATTGTTGAAATAGCTGTAATCCTAAGTTCTATTCGAATTGTTTCTCCTCGTACCTCTCAGCTCTAAAGCTCTTTCCAGACTACTCGTTTCCCGGAAACTACAGTCTTCAAAAATTTAAATGCAACGTCAATCGTTATCTCTTTAAACCTTGATCTTTTGTCTTCTCCACACTAACGATTTCACTCTGAGTAACCCCTCTTCTGTCTTAGTGGCTTTATCACCTTGCTTGGCGTGCAATGATAAAGTGAATCTTCATAATTCGAAATATAACTATTGCCGCACACCCAATTAACCGTTATAATAAAACAATATACGTACCCATAATGTACCACTGACCAGCATATATAAATAGTCGTGCCCAGAACACAACATGCACGGCACACGATTGGGTTTAAGTATGAAACACTGTCGCCGTTGAGTGCTGATCTCAAAATTCACGTTTATATTTATATAACTGTCTATATTTCTGAGATGAGGTACTATGTACACTATTTACATTATTCGGACTATTGTCCTCATCTTTGTTGCCATATTTATTGCAACCTTTCGGCCGCTGTACGCTCAGGCCTTCTTCAGGTGGTTGGAATGTCGAACTGAACCCTTTGTTTCGCTCGCTTCTTAAGGACACATGACACAGTGGATAAAGGCGTTGGTTAAATTCAATTACACGAGCCAGAGAGTTGTGAGTTCAATACCTGGTTAAAGCTGTGGAGAACTTGGAGACGTGAATTAACAGGAAATAAATAACTGTCATCTATTAGACATGGCACGTGGAACTAGAACAGTCTACCCTAGAAAGCGAAACGAAGGGTCCAGTTCGACATTCCAACCACCTGAAGAAGGCCGTAGCGTACAACGGCCGAAACGTTGTAATAAATATGGCAACAAAGATGAGAACAATAGTCCGAATAATGTAAATAGTGTACATAACTCATCTCAGAAATATAGACAGATACTGAAAGATAATTTTGTGTGTACCCATGTAAAGGTTGAGATTTTTCTGAAATTTTACCTTTTTAATATTAAGGAAAACTGTGGCATAAAATAAATGCAACTTTATCAACAGCATATCTTCTAAATTGTGCAACTTAAAATGGTCATCCTTGATGAAATAAAAAAATATTTACATACTAGTATACACGTGCAGTCAAAATTAACGGCGAGAAGAATGACCATGTACAACTTTGTAATTTAAAATAGTTCGTTATTAACGTTAATAATCGAACAGTGTACACTTTATAAACACCTCAGAAATGATATTCACATTTTATCCTCATTGTGTGTGTGTGTGTGTGTGTGTGCATACGCGTGCGCTCGAACACATAGCTTTTGTGACACACCTTGGGCGTTCTTGAGAGACAAATTGCTGAGAAATTAGAACATTGTTAGTAACTGTCGATCACAAAATCCAAGATACCTTGAAGAAAAGTAACTTTATGTGAAGTTTAATTAAAGCTGAAATAAAATATAAAACCTCGGCCAAGTTTTTTTTACATTTATCTCCTCACTTGATCTTTTTCTATTCCTCCCTCTTCCTTCCTTCCTTTCTATATCTGTGTATATGTTTCTTTTCGTGGCTACTTTCCGTCGCATTGAGAGGGAAAGAATGTGATCGCTTTGTAGTTTGCCAGCGCGGTAGCTTTTTGCCTGTGTACGTAAATGGGATCATGGTTTCTGTGCGTCTCATGTCAAAATTTTGCGTACTGTCCCTCTTTTGTAAGACACAAAAACTCCTCTTTGTGTATGCGTGGCGTATTATAATTAAGGATATACCTGGAAAAAAATCTTTGCCGGTCTTTATGAGTAAGCAATTTTTTTTTTATGAAGCCCGGTCAGTGCTTAGACAGAAGACCACGTAAGAACACCAGGTTCTGTAAGCAACCTCTTACAATCCAAAATATGCTTCGGCTTTAAATAACCTATTGATTTTTGATGAGCCGGGAAACCAGTCTTATAGCTTTTATAATTGTTGAGTGAATTAGATTTACCTAAACGCAGTAACCATCTTAGCATTTTAATCCCACCTTGGGAATAACTGAAAGTAAGCGATACTGACCTTTTTAACAGTATTGCTTTGAACATCAGACAGATATAACATGCTGTGTAGGAAATAAGCATCTACCAAAATGTTTAAATCTGGTATAAATGCAGTATCACTAATACGATTTTTCTATATGTATCAATCTGTCACAATATTTCGTTATTACCGTTTCGAACAAAGAGGGAGTTAGCTTTACAAAACCGGATATCTTTTGCTTGTATAAATTCAAATTTTTTTGTATTTAATATTAGAACAAAAGTATGAAACCAAATTCCTTAATGTACGAATTTTAGATAAGGTATTAACATTGTGAATAAAATTTTCAGCATCTGTCGTGAGATATATATATATATGCTTTGTCGGTAATTGCGTTTCGCTGGCGTGAGGTTGGCTGTATTCAAACTAGAGTAAATGCGAATGATCTTCATCTATACTGTCTGCATCTGTACTGTTTAATTAAAAAATCCAAATAAAAAAACCGTAGATGAGATTATTATTTTTTTATATAATTATAAAACTTGATGAAATTTTTAAAAAAGAAGGTAGTTATGAACATAACATTTACTACATTACAATCCAATGCATTAATTATATACAGAAATAATATTAATTTCAATCTGAAAAATTGCTCGAAAACAAAATGAACGAACAGGTCTTAAAAGTGCAATTATGGACTCTTGACAAAATATTAATTTACGCTCTGGATTTTTCAAATAGATTAAATGTACCTTTTTGAAGCTAACATAAATGAAGAATGTTTTGTTTAAACTTTATCATGACTTTTTTTTTTTTTTTTAAATGAATTGATAAATAAAGTAGAACTCGTAGAAATAATAAAATTACATTTAATAATCGCTAACAATATATATTCACTTTCGTTTTATATGCTGAAAAATTACTTATCCTCTTTCAGTTTAGCTTTTCAAAGCCAGTTTTTAGAATATTTTAGAGCGTTCTCTAATTCTGCATTTGAAAACGTGACGTTATTTTTCTCTCCACGTAACTACTGTGTATAAACAGAGTTTGGCAAATAAAATTTCCCCATGCCTTGATAAAGATTCCCAAAGGACAAAAAGTCTTTGCATTAAGTTTCCTTGTCCTAAAGGTGTGTGCGCGGCGCCTGTATATAAAGCATTCAATCAGTGATATTGGGTTGGTGCATAATTATCAGGCGCTTTTTAACAACATTTATTATAAAAAAAATTAAAAATAACATAATTCAACAATAACATTTTTTAAATGATTATTCCGGAGCGTATGATTATCGACACGCATTTTTATAACCTGAAAATAAAATATTTTTTATTAAAAGTAAACAAAACTGCAATTTTTATTAACAAATAACTCGCCTACAATAAACGCGTGATAATTATACACCAACCTAATATTTAAGACTCCAGCTGACTAGATTTTTGTTTCAAAATTCGCTTCCTGTTACTTTTGGTCGAATGCTTAATATCTTTCCAAATTCAGAGCTAACATGAACAAATCACTAGATTCTAGTTTATACAAACCAGACCGTATCGATTTATTGTCAAATTATTGTGGTCAACCTACAAGTTGACTTCAATTATCGTTTCTTCCAAATACGAAGAACTCTTCTTAATTTAAGACTCGCCTCCCTCGTGGCCGATATATTTTCTGTCGGTATGGAAGGTCGGTGTTCGAACTCCATTAAAATCCAGGATTTCAAATGCTGATTTTCTAGGCAGTAATTGAATTAAACTACGTTCGCAGAACAATATTTACGCGTTGGGCCATTAATCTAATTGCAGACGAGTGGCTCGCAAACTTTTTCGGTCTTCCCTCCTATCGTCTCCGAGATGACATCCCTATGGTCCACTTACAAAGAAAAATCCCCCACCTCTTTCTATCACATCTCCTGCACATTTGAAACGAGTGATACAACACTAAGTCTCTGGTCACATTTATCAAGACATTTGGGTTTTGCAGGTGGGAAAAAATAAGAGACTTGTGTCCACGACTTCTGCTGGCCGTTTTGACAGGCTGAAATAAGGGTGACTCGGACAGGTCTATTATTATTTAACATACCTTTATTAACATTTATTAACACACATGTTTTCAGCTTCGCGTACTGGCCTCTTGTCCCAGAGCGAGGCCCGGCGGAAGTAAACAAACCCTGCTCTCGCGTCCAAAGGGACAGAAGCAGCAGTTCTAGCAGTCACTAGCCCAAGGGATGTTACAGTGGCCTCTCTTCAGAACGCGTCAACGAGGTAATAAAAAGTTAAAAATTTTAATTGTTTGCGGAACACACACAGAAAAAAAGAAAATAAAATCCACGATTTCCCATGTTCCCATGTTCGTGAGTTAGATTTTGTCAAATATTTTGCAAAAAGAAATAAAAGAATAAAAACTTCTTCGGCTGTGATGTTACACTGTTGACCCTAACTTCCTCCTTTAGTCATTACTCTAGATTTTTTACACCACCTCCAAGTAGGGCCAGTATACCAATTTACTGGAGACCTAAAAGTCTAGCTTTTAGTCTATCATTCTGTGTGTATTTTTCTGACTTTCATTCTTTTTCTCAGATAGCTTTCTACATATTACATACCTTAATCACTATTAAACATTTTGTTATATCGTATAAGCCAATTTTATGTAATCTGCGGCCTCTGATTTTTTTTCTCCTAAATTTTAACTCTCCCAGAAAATATTAAAATATAAAATTATTTATATATTATTTATCATGTGTCTCGTTTAATGAAGTTGCTTTTAATATGTTGGCCATTTTGTTCATATTGTTTCGGTTCAAGTCCTATTTCCCTAATTTTGAGCGTTGTGCCGTTTATTGAAATCTTTGTCGAATACATTTTTACTTTGTTTTCTTCTTCGAAACAAACGCAGGAATAAAACAACTCTTCCTTTTAATGTGTCAAAGTATCAATACATCAAAAATATTTTATACATTTGATAACTTCTTCAATAAAATACTTTTGTAAATGTCTTAAACGTCATCACATTGCAAATGAAAGTTTGTGTTACATCGTGAAAACTTGTAGAACCGTTCATTATTCGTTTACAAGTGGCTACTTATCGACCATATCCCTTTGAAACATCGAAATTAAGCAATGTCGAGTCTGGTCAGTACTTAGAGGGTGACCGCTTTGGAAATCAAGGTACTGTAAGTTTGGGTATATGAGGCTGATGTATAGTGCCTCGGAATGAAAAATCAGATTCTGCAGAGTGATTAAAAGTAACTTTATTTTATGAGTGATGGACTCTCTTGCCTGACTATAATTTTTACAGGTGGGGTGAGTCTATTTTACATAAAATAGGGAGTTAATTTTTAATCACCCTTTAGTTCAACTTCCAGTCGAGTCAGTTACATTCACTTACGCACAAACACCTTTTTAAGAAAGGTATGAATCCGCTTCTCCGGAGATATGGGTGAAACAGATATCTGAAAAAAATCATTAATGTTCAAGTCCAGTCCAACACTTCTAAAATGCCCTCAGCCAGCAAAGAGGAATGCATACCAAACCACATGATAATGTCAGATGACCTCTAGAGAGAGTTGAGATATATGAGTACATATTCTATTGTCGGTGGAGAGCATGTTCTACCACAAAGTGGTTACGTTAACTACTCTGCTTTCAGCCATTATTTTTAGTTTTATTTAAACTCAAATAAAATAAAAATCCGTAGTATTGCCAAAGATATCTTCTGGCGCATTAATCGCGTAATATATATTTATATTGACCCAATACAAGGCATAAGAGCCCCTTAAGATAGACCCTAATTAAATGAGGTGTGTGATATAAACGTAAGATTAGAAAGTGGAGATGACGAGAAATTGGGCGAAAGGTAAGGACTGACCCTCGAATTGAAAGAAAATTAGTGTTCGGGTGGGGCGGGGGACAGCGGTGTTGCAGTCTTTCACAAATTGGGAATTCTTGGGATAAAGCAATCCGTGAAACCTTTCTGGTTACGAAATGAGTACGTAGGAAATGAAAGTGATTCAACTCGGTAGACGTAGAGAAGTGTCTGTTAGCTTTAAAGGCCTGAGATAAGTGGCACTAAAGAAGTAATATCATGTCAACATTTGCAATGGAAGTCGTGACAGAAGCGAAAGGTTTACGGCGTTGGAATTCTGGGGAAATGGTCTGTAGGGTGGGAAATGAGTCTCCCCACAAACCCTCGTAAACGATTTTGAACAGTGCCAAAGCTGGGAAGAAGTGAAATTTGGCTGACGCCAGAACAAATATGGTAGCAATACTCCTCCATTTTTAGTTTGGTTTGACTCGCGTATAATTAACTGCATGACAACGAGAAATTCACAGGGTGGTCCTAAAGTCTTGTCACCCATACCAAAAAGAAATGAGAA
This sequence comes from Acanthosepion lycidas, assembly GCA_963932145.1. Taxonomy (NCBI): domain Eukaryota; kingdom Metazoa; phylum Mollusca; class Cephalopoda; order Sepiida; family Sepiidae; genus Acanthosepion; species Acanthosepion lycidas. The sequence continues at coordinate 124,467,664 of OZ010572.1, forward strand.
TAATATACGAACAAATAATATAAAGCACGTGTACTGGATGCAGTTTATTCCTTTTCATCGATGCTATCGTACAGCGAGAAGGTCTGTATGAACACCATCACACACTTGCAACCAGCCTCACTTTCAAAACATCAGAGCTCGTGTCAGCAATATGAAATGGAAAATTATGTATTGGGTGACAAGACTTTCGGACCACCTTGTACTTTCTGGAGTGGTACGAATTCCAGTTTTTTGTTTGTTCCACCAAGTAGAAATTCTTCAGTAAACAGTCTCCAGTGTGGATCCTTTCACCGAACATTACCATCATGCCCTCTGAAAGTTGAGGTTCAATCGTTATATCGCCTATTTATCCTCATAATCTTCACAAAGGTGGAGTAATGGGTAGCGTCTCGGATTGAGGAATCTGAGAGCCGAGTTCGAATTCCAGTTAAAATCCATTGCATTCACTTACGTGCTAATACTTTTAGGGAAAGGTATGAATCTTCTTAACCCAGCTATGGGTAAATAGCAGGACAGACCGGGTTCTATACCCTCGGATGGCAACTGCTTCACCGCAGAAAGGAATGACATCCTACTGCGGGAAAAATATCTGCCTCGTCAGTCGTGTATCGAAAAATAAATGATCGCCTAAGCGTGTATCACGCATAGCACATAACTGACTGACTGATATTTTAACAATGTCTCTGCCCTTGTAATGGGTTCACCTTAGTACCGAGTGCAGCAATAATGCCTCCGACATGTACCTCTCAGAATTGCTAAATGAAGACACTATTGCCACTGATGTCTTACCATGATGTAGAAGGTATTTCTACTGCATTCTGTATATAAAAATATAATGTAATATCCTACCAAGTCCTAACTAAGGACTTCAGAATACTTTGTCAAATGGCTGCGAATTTTCTCATGATTATAGTGAATATCGGTTCGTTAAAAATACATTGGCTTTTTGGGATGAAAATAAAACAAGCTTTTCCTAAAATAAAATAAAAACGAATTACAATTTCATCGTTAATTTCACAGGAAGTAATGCGTTAAATTCTTACTTTATAAAGAAAATTTAATTTTCACTTCGTTGCTTCTATAATAGAAAAAATACATTTAAAAACAAAATCGCTTCTGGCACGGTACCAAACACAGTAAATGAACTGGAAAAATTTTATTGCTAACTCCTGCTATTCTCAGGTAAACTCTTAATTCTTTTATCTGATTAGCCCCGACGGTCATAATCTCTATGGGTGAATCCTTTCATTCAGGATATAAGATGGATACTACCTGGTTGTTGAATTTCTTGTATGCGGCCAGCTCTGATTAAAAACACCAGATGAAGAAACAATTCATTTCTTTATGACCGCTACAAAAAGTATAATTTTTTTTGTGTGTATATCTGTATTCATATAAGTATTTTAAAATTGAAGTAAGGGTGAAGAGGAGGATGGAATAGTTTGACCAAAAGAAAAGAGAATTGGTCGATTCCTTGCAGAACTCGAAACGATGATCAACATTTTTACTGATGCATCTGATGCCGTATTTTGGCCTGGCTATATTGTTTTTTGTTTTTTTTGGGGGGTGGGGAAAATGGAGTAGGTGTAATATTTTACTGAAAGTATATGACAAGAGACAATTTCTCATGCGCGTCACTTTGCTTCTTACGGTCGGATACACTGCTTTCCAGATTAATCCCAGTGGCATGAACAATATACCAGGTGTAACAGGAAAATCGTCAAATTGTTTGATTAAGCTTTGAACCTTTATATCTTAGAAATGATTAAAGATATCTTAATGGAATTCTGGAAGTTGAAATGCTGATCCCTCTTGCTGTTATGGCCCCCTGATAAAGTTTCTCTCTCTACTGTTCCCTCTTTTTTAAACTTATTCAGCGTTCTCTTGAAGGTTTTTGAATGGACTTTGAAGATGGAAGCTAGAGTATGACTGTCAGTACAATTACTGAAAGCCTAAATGATCATTTTTCTCTCAGCATTGCTCAATTGGGAAGACATTGAGCCTGACACAAAATGATTTTAATCTTTTTTTTCTATTTTTTTTTTTTTTTTTTTTTTTTAACTGAATAACTCAAAGTGTTGTCAAGATGGCTAAACGTTTTATCTGAAAACCTGGAAAAAAGAAAATCAAATAGTTTAGGTTTTTTGGATATTGAACATTTCATTGGATGGAATTATACGATTTGGACAATTGCCTTGTTAAACCGTGTATTTTCTGGCTTTAAATAACCTACCAAAACCGTAAAAGCAACAAATCAATAAGAAAACAACTAAGCTTAACACCCCCAACACGATGAAATACGTAACAAAACAGCTCGTATTGTACGCTTGTACAGGTCTACGACGTACTAATGCAAATATAACGACTAATATTGTCGTAAGAACGTACACGTCAATAGCAAGTGTCGAAATGATTAGCTACACAAAATAGAAAGAAGCATGAGGCAAGCACTTATCATAATTCCCCATATATAATACGCATTTTCTCAAATATAATAAGAAAATTAGTAGTGCGTATTATGCACAGCTACAAAAATTCTTGAAAAAAAATTTACTGTAAAATAAAATAAGAATTATAAAACTAAATTAGAAAAATGTTTAAAATCGTTTTCTTTCTTTTTTAAATAAGAGTAAGAAATGCTAGCCGTAATGAAATTGGCGGGGTACATTTTATAGGATTTGATTACCAAACTAGGGTTGCGTATTATGCATGAGCAGAAGTATTTTCCCCACACTTTCAGCACAATTTTAGGTGTGCGTATTATGGATGAAAGCGTGTCGTACATGGGTGAATTACGGTAACTTTTATTATCTTTTATTTCGTCTGATTTCTGAATTTGACAAGCGTTAATTCAATCTTTGGCATCATCACAGCGATCATCCTCACTTATCTCCGCGATATTCATTCATTCCATTTGTCTTGCTCATTCTCGTCTAAGAGGAAAGGTTAGACGGTTTGCCTCCACGTATCTCTCCGTATAACCTTTTATCTTCTAAACCGATTTAGAGGAGTGAAATCACCGTTGATATCGTTTGGCTTCCCCATCGCACAACTAAACGGAGCCAGTCGATCTTTTGAAGCGTTTCTTTCATTTTTCGAATATAGCCTGTCTAATTACCGAGGATTAGGATTTGTTTTTAATTTCCGGGGAACAAAAACTTACCGAAGCAATTACAAAACATGAAAAGTGTGATCTTGTTTTTTATATATATATATATATATATATATATATATATATATAATCCAATTATAGTAATTCATAGTGTCTAGAAGAATCCTCACCAGAATGTAGAAATCACTGGACGGCCTTTTCGTCCTATTTGGTACTCATCAGTAATGTGCATCCACTACTGAGAATCGAACCCAGACCGTTACGATAGAACGCAAGCGTCATACAACTGGACCAACCGAGCCTCATTTCGAAGAAGAAACTGACTAGACTTGATAAATCGCCGCTACTGACAATTTCTGTGCTGATATTCATCCAGGTGTTCATAACACAACCTGTTCTGCTCCAAGAGCAAAGTCTTTCTTCTCCTAAGCCGCTCCAGTTCAGATCATTAGCTGGGCCAAGTAAGGATATACCAGTGATAATTTTTTTTTTTTTTTTTTTTTTTTTATATACCAGATCCAAACAAATTAACAATAATTGTAATTCACTTATATGCTCTATAATACAAATTGAACTCTCTCTTGTGTATCAGTTTTAATATTTTATATTAAGATCTACTTGGATTATTTACCCACGGATTTTTTGAAAAAACACACACACATCTCACTCTCTACATACACACACACACACATATATATATATATATATATATATATATATATATATATGAGAGAGAGAGATCTTTATATCTTGAATGCCATATCTTTAAAAACATGAAGTATTCCCGGTTAGAACTGACGATGGCTATAAGGATTTTAGCGGTATGTTAAAGCAGAATCAGCCAATGTTCTTGTACGTGGTTCGATTCTTCCTCAGTGCCACATGAAAATTTCAGCATTAAATAACCTAATACGGGTCACGGTCATGTCGAGTAAAATACGTTGGCTGTCAGTCTAAGAGAACAGGAATCCTAAATTCAGAAACATGAAGAGCCAACCGCAAACCATTCCATCATCTTTCTCAAGAATAGTCTTTCAAATACAGAATGTGAAGACATTAAAAATTAGGTTTTGTGTATTGAAAATAAGCATTCAGTATGTCTTTAAAATTTGCTGGTAATTAAACTGGTATCTGTAATTTTCAGCAAGGCCGATACTCGTAGAGGTGTTTCTCTTGAACTCGAAATAGTATAAATAATAGACAATTATCAATTAATTTATATGGGGGATATTTCCCAGCATTGTAAAACTGCTCGTGTCATTAAAAAAAATATAAGTTTTTTGATAAAATGTAAATCTGCAATATTATTGGTCCTGACTTGGTATATCGGCTTTAGTCACTTTCTTGCTCTCGTAACGAAGCTTTTTATGCCTTTTCTCTGTGAAAAATTTCATAGTAATTGTTCAAATGAAATGTTCTCTATATTACCTAGACTAGGGGTCAGCAACCTTTTTGCTAACTACGTACCGACTTGGGGTTTTATAATCATTCAGTGTGCCAACTGAATTTTCATACAAGTCAAAATCGTGCAAAAATAGAAATAATTGTTGGATGTTAATGAAACTTTCAGGAACTATTCGCAGATGATCGAAATTATTATAAATATGTTTTTGTTTTTTTATTAAAGTCATGGTAGAAATATTTTTTTAAAATATTTATTAACCCCCCCCCATAACTAATTTTTTGAAAACGCTAGAAATTCGATCGTATCGGGTTTAGTGATTGCAATAATTAAAAGCACAGGGTTTTGAGGAATGCAAATCATTTTTTTTTAATTGGAGCCAACGTACCTGAAAATCAGCTCTGAATTGTAACATACAAAACTTAATAAAACAAAGATATTATTTAATTTCAAATGCTTTTATTTGCTTTTAGTTGTTTTTATGAATATGGACAATATTTTCTGAAAGCAAAATTTTTTTTTTTTTTTTTTTTTTTTTCGATGAAAAATGAATTTTTAATACAATTATTTGTTATTTCTTTAATTATAATAGATTTTACATTTAAGTTGTTAAAATATAAAATTAGTTAAAAGCCCCATCGGCTTTCCTAAGTGTCCTTATGAGATCATTTTTTAGCGCGTTGTAAATTGTATCATTTTGACTAATCAGAAGATCCACAGTAATTAAGAAATGTAATTTTGTGCTTATAACCGGGCTGTAATTATAAAGTACGGAAGACCAACCAGAATATAATTAAGTTCCGTTATTTGAGTTAAGCATTGTTCTCCGCTGTTAAGGTCTTTACTTTTGCGAAACACGCGTGGAGAAGTTAATTTGATTTTTCAATTTCAACTGAAAAGGGTACCTACAAGTATCGGTATCATCTTATGAAATTTATATGATCTTATTTTTATATTAATCTCAGTTATGACATTTTTCCATAAATGAAATATCAAAATTAATAATAAAATGAATGCAAATACAAATAACAGTAAAATGTAATAAATGTACATAAAATTATAGTATTTTATGTACAGTTCTTATAAAATTTCATAAGAAATTAATTAGATACATTTCTTAGGAAATATGAAATTTAATGTCACTCTTAACAGTCTTATTTTAATTTCTTTATAATATATTTTCCATAAAGCATCATAAACGTAAAGGTGAAAGCTAAGTACAAAAAAAAAAAATTAGACCGCTGAAAGATTTCGTTAAAAATAACGAGGTAAATAATTTGTTCACTTAAATGTAAATTATTTCACTTTTCTCCTTCCGTAGAACAAATTAGCCTCATGGAATTCGTAAATATGTCATTCATCACCTGTCAAGAGACGCGAAATTTTATGACCTGCTTTGTTCTATTTTCAAATTACATCTTTTTGGCACAAAAGCTAAGTTAAGTTTGATTCAAAATATTTTAAATAAACATTATAATTTCTGATTTTCTTAAAATAAGTTTTGAAAAAATGATAATTGATATTTAAAAGAATTTCAAAGTGAGATTTCTAGTTTTTTTTAAAATGGAAAAAAAAAATGGTCAATTTTGCTGACTAAAAAAAAACTAGATATTTAACGAAAATTTCGGACGTGCTAGGAACGATTAAAAAATGGAAAAAAATACCCCAAAAATACTTTGATCTTTCCACTTAATAATAACAAACATTTAGACGATAAAATTTTGTTTTCGTCATGTTTGGCGTCGTTTTCATCATGCTATACTCTTTTTTAGCGATCTCGTGGAGGTACCTAGCTAAACATCATCTTTGCCTTGTAGTAGTTACTGGTTTGGACTTCGAGATGTCATTTGCGGCTGTGTGACATTGGAAGTTGCTTGGTGTGGCACGTGTGCCGCAAGTTGCGGGTCCCTGACCTAGACATTATGAATATAAGCGCAGTACTAGATTGGCGACAAGGTCTCATTGTTTTACAGTTGAAATGGCTAGATATAACCGTAAGTTTATGCTAAGTTTCTTTTATCGCACTTCTCAATTGTGGAACTCTTCCGGTATCTTGCTTCCCAGTCAATTTTGATTTTCATAATTTAAATGTCATGTCATTTTTCATCTTTGACATAATTATAATTCTTTTATTGTTCTCTCTCTTTAATAGTTTTTTTTTGTTTCATAGCACTCAGTAACCCCTTACGTCTTAGTGGCTTTATTTCCTGGATTCGGGTGAAATGATAACGAAAATATCCTCACTTATATTTCGAATGTAGATGGTCATCATTAATTGTAGCCAGAGTTGAAAGCTTCAAATACGACCCAGTCTTGCACATTTACCCTTGATATACATAGTTGGAACTGAAAACTTAAGAGATACCTGTTTGAAACCTATATTGATCTTTCGAATTGAGTCCATCTTAAAGTCACTGGAACATTGTAAATTGTAGCGAAAATCTAAGGTAAAATTATTTGGATCTAATTAATAGTAATTGCTTCTTCCTTTTGCATGTTTTTCAAGGAACGTTTTCTTTACGGATTGCGAGGGAAGATTATCTACCTTCCAAAAATAAATATTAAAATCCACGGATCTCAAACAGCGGAAAACTTGTGATGTTCATTCTTGATGTCAGTGATAGTTTTCAGAACTCCTGTTTTTGCCACTTTCGGTTGAATCTGCGAAATTTGACCTCAGCTTCTGAATTTATTTTTTTTTTTATTTTTTTTTTTTTTTTAACATTTGGCACATCGGACAACAATGAAAATGACAATGGCAAATCATACCTTCTAACCTAGCTCGTGAGTGTCGTTGATCTAGTAGCACAAAAAGTAACAACTTCGCATTTACACAAAATAACACTATTTTCTCCATGGACTCCTGACATGTTTTGTATATTTAACTTACATTATTAACATTATTCGGGCTGTTATCCTAATCTTCATTGCCATATTCACAACGTTTCGGTCGTCGTACGCTCCATCCTTCTTCAAATGATTGATATTTCTAACCGAACCCTTTATTTCGTCCAACGGAGTAGATGTTTCTAGTTCCTTGTGCCATGCCTCTCTCGGATGTCTTAATTATTTCACTTTAATTCAAATCTCCAAATTTTTTGGTTCACACATTGCTATAGCCTGGTATTAAAATCACAACTATTTGGGTTTAGTTACTTGATCTAACCAACGTCTTTATCTACTGGACAAAGGTTTCGGTTTGAAATTCCAATGACCTGAAGAAGGCCTGGGCATAAAACGGCCGAAACTTTGAATATGGCAACGAAGATGAGGATAACAGTCCGAAAAATTTAAATACCTCGTCTCATGGATATTGAGGCTAAAACATTGTGAATATCGCAATAAAGAGGAGGCTAACCGTCCGAATAATGTAAATAATGCAAGTAATCATAATACCTCATAGACAGATGTTTAACTTTGTTAAGCAGGTATTTGACATAATATTCATCAAAGCAAATTTTACAATGAATATATATATATATTTTTACAGAACCAAGAAAAAAAAAACAGCAATTAAAAAACCTACAGTATAATTAGGCGGAGTCGTAAATGTTTTTTAGTTTGTTTTTTTGTTGTTTTTTTTGTTGTTTTGTTTTTGTTTTGTTTTGTCAGTTTTCTCTTTCAGTTTTTGAAGACTAGCGGCATTTTATTCCCTTATGTGCATCATTATTTGAAATGATGTGTTGCTTCTAACCAGGAAGCTCTTTGGTAATGTTTGACTGTTTAAATTTTCACGTGAACATGTTTGGGACGAACACTTGGATCTAGTTTTCACGAGAGAAATTTTGCCCCCATTAAACTGTTTTGCAGTAATCGGGGGAAAAAAAAATCAATCGGTTTGTGACAGGCTAGGCGAATATGGCGGATGTGCTAGAGCACGCCAAACAACTTCCGATTTATTTTTTAACTAGCTTAGATGCCGCCCTTCGGGTACACTTTAGGCTAACTCCTGCGGAGAGGTTTTGGGCCTTCGTCTTTTTACCATCAGTGTCTTATGTACGTAAAAGTAAAAAAAAAAAAATTTCTAAATTCCTATATCTTTATTCGACACCTTAATTTGGCATAATCTTTCTTCGTATACGTAACCGACCTCCGAAGTTTGTTTACATTTATTTTGCGCGTAATTTTTCTTTTCTTTTTAAAATCACCTTTTTTTTGTGATCCCTTCACATAAAGCTACTCTTAAGACATTACGGAATTCGATCTATGTAATATTTCGAATACGTCATAGTACGTGTGTTAGCAAAAGAGCACATGAACAACGTACTGTGCATTGCTTAAGTTTTAATTAATTAGACGATACTAATTGTAATTGCGGCGAAAAGCGAAATTAAAATTATACCTTTTAATAAAGAATAGTTATTTAAACCTTTAACTCTATTCGATAATTAAATTTAACTTTAAATAAGTTATTTAATCGCATGTAACTACAGTAGTTACGTCAGTTTGTTTATTATTCGTCGAGATCAAAAATACGGACGGACACACGTACACTGCGCTTTATTTATATAGATGTTTATCTTTTTTTGCTGGTGGCCTTGCGTTTTTATGGAAAATAGATTTCCTTTATTCTCACTGCCGTACAAAAACTAAGGTATAAACTCGAAATCTATTACCTGTCACATATATTTAGTAGCTACGATGAGACATTCATCATTCCTATTAGTTTCCAAAAACGGAAATTACTTAGGACTCTGTTATATTTGTTTTATTATTTTTGGAATTCAGCCAATGAAAATTGGATTTCCAGTTACTGCTAAGTCTGCTTATTTGATGCCTTCAGATTTTTCCCGGCTTTATTTCCCATTTGCTAGGATAAGTGTCTTGTTCTTTTCGTTTCTTTTCTTAGTGTTTTTTTATGTTTTACTTTAATGCTTTCAATATCAGAAAAATGTAGCTGTTAGAAAAGCAGTTTGGTCGGTTTTTCGCCGGCATAATTTTTACTATTACACCAGTCTCCGTTATTGACCTAATGCGCATGATCAGTCCTGCCATTAATTCACCGTCTTTGGCTAGTTGACTAATTAAAGAACATCAAATAATAGTCAGGGAGGAGACTGGTGTAATAGTAAAACAATAGCGAGGCCATTTGTTAAAAAGCTTTAAACTTAGCTTTAAATTACACGACCTGGATAAATGCCTTTTAAGCCAACTCGTAAAATCTTAAATTGATAGGTCAGTTTCTTTGTCTTTTAGATAAGTCAAAAATCTATCGTAAAATATCATGTGTTCCATCTCTTTTGATCTTTTTATCAGTTTTTAAATTAATTCGTAAGATGTAGAATAATTTACTTTTGATATCGCATCGCCGTTTCGAAATATTTTACTGAGATTTAACTGGTAATGTTCATCTTTAGCAAAACAGTTGACTTCACTGGAATGTAGCAAAGACCACTTTTATAAGAAAGGAATCTTGGAGTAAAATTGTCCGTTTATGACAATAAAAAAAAATGTATTTTGATTGCTTTATAACTGTCTGAGCCCTTTGTATTTACATTTATCCAAGTGAAGTCGATTAGGTTTTGAAATTTGATATATGTCACTTTAATACCAGCGCACAAAGCACGAGTGACAGGCAGCTTAATGTATTTCGAGGCTTAATAAACACTCGACTTCCACCCATATAAAAATATCATCTGCAGTGTTTGATGTTAAGGAGCGATATCGGATAGAATGCTGTACACTATTCAAACGACCATTATTTGAACCACGTCTAACTCGTTAATATTAAATATAAACATATAAAAGACGCCATGTCTTAGAAAGTCAACCGGAATTATGTTTACTTTACCACATGAAGGAGAGCTGAGAAATTAGATAAATTTATTGACGGATGATGGGAGCGTGATAATGTGCAGAGGACAGGAAAGCGAAATCAGAAAGCAGAGTTCGAATTTCATTCGAGTTCTTTACATTCGAACAAATACTCTTGGGAAAGGAATGACTCCATCTCTTACGACAGGCTATGGAAAAATAGCAGGGCATGCTGTAGCCTTTATATGTAACTAGTCGAGAAGGAAAACAATTAAAACTAGCCAAAGACACACCACTGCTGCTACGGATGTAGTACGTGTTGGGCCCCTAAGACTCAATTGATTACGAGACTAATCATTGATTTATAAAGCATTACGTTCTGCCTTCATTGTGAAGTAGGTGGTATCACTAATAAATTTGACATGTCTATCAAAACCCCATTTGTTTACATACTCAGATTTCAGGTGAGAGTAGTGGACCACTTTAGATGAGGTAGTCAAGGAAAACGAGAGATAAATGGTTGTATCAACAAGAAACAGGCACAGATTCAATTAACGCGTTGAGGACCTAATTAAATCAGTCAGTTGTATAATTATAGCTACCTGGGTTGTGTCGTAAATTGTGACACACAAATCCAAAGGCGCTTAACCACAGCGAAAATTGTCTAACAGAAACTGGGTAAAGCATTAAGCTAAGAAATATTGTTAATCTGAACTGCTAATGTGGGATCAAATATTCGATATGGCATTGAACTTGTTGGGATCAGTTTAATCAGTTTTGTTGCTATCTGAGTGTCGGGATTTTAAGAATTCGCCAAGAACAACTATACATCTTTTAAATGAAACAAAAGGTTCCTTTCTGGAGGAAAAGTAGCAGAACATCAGTTGGAAAACATATTCTCTTCTGAAATATGCAATAACAATAAAATATTCAATTTTTCTTGCAGTGAAGTTTGTTTTGTGAAGTAACTGTGTGTTCTTAGACGGTGTGAGATGTGTGGACAGACTTACTTTAACAGGCTAATGTTTCTCTCTGTGCATGAACAAGGCCTTATTCAGCGGCTGTTGGCTCATTTCTTCCATTGTGTGTTGGTGCGTGTTACGCACATGTAGATCAAAGAGGCGTCCGAAATTGTTTTGAGCGCTGAGAAGCAGTAGGCTTCTATTTTTATATCCGTAAAGAGGATTCAAAATCTAATTGCAAATAGAAGTGTAAACTTTTTGAATACTAAGTTTTCATTAGTTAGAAAATAATTTCAAACTGGCTCTTGAAAATCGTTTTCTTGAATTTGCGGGAATGGTGAATCGTGTTACTAATATTTTCTAAATGGTACAAAAATAACGTGGTAGGTTGACAACAACGTCCGCAAGCATTTTGGCAGTATTTGTTGATTATCAAACAAACCTTCTGGTGGGATTTTATTGGTTGAAAAATATATATAGGATTTAATTCCTGTATCAAAACATCTCGTTGTAAATGAGAGATACTTCTATCGACAGAAATGTGGCTCTACCAAACAATCATCGACAGAACATGTGAGCAATGTGGAAGTATTTAAGAAAATAGGATTAACAAGGAAAAGTATACTACATTATTTACATTATTCGGACTATTGTCCTCATCTTTGTCGCCATATTTATCACAACGTTTCGGCCGTTGTACGCTCCGACCTTCTTCAGGTGGTTGGAATGTCGAACTGAACCCTTTATTTCGCTCACTGGCCTAGACTGTTCTAGTTCCATGTGCCATCTTTTTGATGAATATCAGTTATCTCCTGTTAATTTCCCTCTGAAAGTTCTCCACTGCCTTAACCGGGTATTGAACTCACACTCTTTGGGTCCTGTTACTGGATCTAACCAACGCCTTTATCCACTGTGCTATGTATCCTTGAGGCGACGAAGATGAGGACAATAGTCCGAATAATGTAAATAGTGTACATAATACCACATCTCAGAAATATAGACAAACGTATACTAATAACCAGAACTTCTTGGGCACACGAGGAAATCTGTGGCAAGTAAAACAGGGAGAGAAAATTTTTAACCTTTAGCACTGTGTATATTTCATTACTTTCCTTTCCTCTTTGTTTTTCAAGGCTCCTCCACTGCACTACTTAATTTTAGTTATGGTTATTTTCTGTTGCCATAGCAGGATATGACAACACAACTGCAAAATTCAAACATGGTATTATTCATTCATCTGAGTCACTTGCTGTGACAGGATAAAATTTTTGCTTTGCAAAAAAAAAAAAAAATCACCACCAGAATGTGAAAGGTTAACGAATAGCAATCAATTCCGCCATCTCTTCACACGTATAAAGAGTAAAAAAAAAAAAATTAAGAGTAAAAAAGAATACTTAAGGCAATAAAAAAAATAGGGCATTGATTAGCCCTTATCGTCTCCAGTTTTTGATCGTGTCTGTTTCCTTCAGTGTATTTTTCTCGCTTTTATATTTTGTTAAAATTGTGACGTTTCTGTTGGGCTTAGCACTTCTACAGTTATTAGTCACATCCTGTAATTTATTTACTCCCCACGCCCCATAAAATCAGATTAGTATGCAGGAGGTGGACTATTTTGGGACTTGAAAAATAGTATAGACTTAAGCTGAGTTTTTTTTTTTTTCTTTTCTTTCTTTTAAGGTTAGATATTTATATTTAGCAATATTTTCTTTAAATTCACTTTACTTACATTATTTTACATTATTCGGCTGTTATCCTTATCTTTGTTGCCATATTCACAACGTTTCGGTGATTGTACGCTCCGGTCTTCGTCAGGTGAATGGAATTTCGAACTGAACCCATTTATTTTGTCCACTGGGGTAGATAGTTCTAGTTCCACGTGTCATTCCTCAGCGGCCTCAGTGGATGAGGTTGTTGGTTAGATCCAGTGACTAGATCCAAAGAGTTATGAGTTCAATACCAGGCCACAGCAGTGGTGAAAACAACTTGGAGAGTTGAGTTAAAGGGAAATAACAGACTTCCGGAGGAAGCATGGCACGTGGAACTAGAAATTTTTACCCCGGTGGGCGAAATAGTTCGGTTCGAAATTCCAATCATCTGAGGAAGACCAGAGCATCCAACGGCTGAAATCTTGTCAATCTATATCTATAATTCTCAGAATGTGTGTGTCTGTGTGATCGGATGTTGTTTATGCATTTCCACAATTTTCATCCGATTCCGATGAATTTATTCTGTTTGATAGATAATTATTCAGTGCTGGTTTTGAGTCGAAATTGTGGCGACAATGGCTCTCCACTACTTCCCGTCCATTATAACTCTCAGAGCATTATACCACTTTACTATCTGTTCTTGGACATATATCTTTCATAAAAAAAAACATTAATAAAAATAGTTTAAATTATTACGATAATATTATACAGTTCCCTTTTCAGTGATACGCCCCATTCAAATTTACGCCCCTCGCCCACATTTGGGGATGTGCTTCAGTTACACCCAAATGTTGTTACTAATATTGATTTTCGGGTGGGCTGACTTTAAAATTAAACTGCTCCAACTGAACATTCCCAGTAATGAAAAAAAAAAAAAAAAAAAACAGGTCAAAGACTGGTAACATGCTAGTATGGCAAGAAAGATGAGGATAACAGTCCGAAAAATGTAAATAATGTAAGTAATCAAAATACCTCTGGGATATAGACAGATATTTTTCTTTAGATAACAGAACTCTCATATCGCCCGCGTTTTACGGCTCGTCTCAAATTGAACCTTGACCTCTGGAATCGGTAACATTAATCGTCGAATCTCTGTGTAGCGCAAGGTCATAGAAGTGGGACCCTTCATAAGGAGCGACTATGTGATAGGAATATACTAACCATAACGCCTACGGTAGGCGACTATAGTTAATGGTTCCAATGCATATTGCGGCATCAGACTAATTTAAGAACTTTTTTTTTTTTTTTAAAGTCTTTCTTCCAATGGAAATTTATTAAAAATACACAACTCATTTTACTGTAAAACTGTCATTTTGGGAAGGTTATTAGAATGGTCAAGAAGCTATATTGGCAGAAAACCTCCAACATACGAATAGAAAATTAATTCAGTCGATATACAAAAATATAAAGAGGTGTAATACAACGATATATTTTCTCAGATGACTTATGCGACCTATACAAGCGATTCTGTGAGAATTAGAAGTCATACCAGGATTCATTACTGACGGGCAAAATCTTAACATAAGATATGCAGATGACACAGTCTTGATAACAGGCACGGAAAGGAAACTATAAAAACTTTTACGGAAGGTAATGAAGGAAAGCGAGAAGAAAGGACTGAACATCAACTGCAAGAAGACGGAATGCATGGTTGTTAGAAAAACAGCCCAAGATGCAAATTACGAAAAGTGTGTCAATTAAATCCGAAGAGGAACTGGAATAGTCAAAGAGCATTCCAAAATCTAAGCAGAGTATTAATAAAAAAAATGTCAAAAAGAAAGAAGAGTATTGAACTGTTATGCTATTAGTTCTCTTTTAGGGCAGTGAATTCTGGACAATCTTTTCACGCATGTAACAATAGAAATATGGTTTTACAGGAGGATGCTGAAGGTACCATGGAGCGTGTGAGCAACGACAGATTTAATGAAAATGGTTAAAAAAAAGGAAACTTTTATTTAACATCCGGAAGAGACAGTTCAAATTTCTATGGCACATAATGAGAAAAGAGGATTTAGAAAATTTGATGCTCACAGGACAGAGATACGTAGGAAAACAAAGCATAATCCACTTAAGAGCTTTAGTCAATGGATAGTGGAACAAGGTTTAGGAGCGACAACAAAATGTATTAACATCTAAAAGGATAGAAAAGTTTGAAGATCTATGATCGCTTAGGATGACGTATTTTTTAAAGTCAGATCATTTTTTCTACAAATAATTTGAGTTTAAAGTTTGTGAGTAGTAGTCTTGAAAATTCTGTTTGAGGTTAGCATTGGCACGGATTGAAAATGTGTTTATACTTTAATGTAATAGGCACATACTGCTTGAGAGATAGATCCTCGGGGCACTAGGTTCCAGATAATTATTGGTTTCTTTAACTTGAAGAACTGGAAGCAAGTAATACAAGTAAGTTGTTGTTTTTTTTTTTTTTTTTTTTTTTCATGGTAGTCTGAACACTTGGAAGCGTTTCTTTTTAATTTGATTTTATTTGCTTGCATCAGAAACCATTTTATGAATGTGATGACTTTCTTGGACAGCATTCGTCAAAGTCGGTTTTTACGTAAAGTGCAAAGAAAAGAAAACGAAAATGAAAACTACTTTTTGGAACGCACTTAAAGTAACTCGCAGTGCTGTGCCAATGTGTGTTAAAAAAACAAATTTCATTCGACAAGATTCTGGAATTTCTTTCAAGTTTTTCTGACTTAAAAAGGAGAATTGATTTATAAAATTTACGGCATTGCAAGATATTTCTTTGGCTTCTGGTTTCATACCCGATTGATCAGAACTTGTTTAGCTGCGCATATATGGAGGTTCTACTTTGTATTTTTGTGGACTGGCCATTTAGGGTTTTGCTTTGTCCTGGATTTTGTAAATTCAGGGTTAGAAGGTGGATGCAAAGCCTAACTGATAATTGACTTGCTTAGATATTTGATCTTTCGTAATATCTCAGTTATTCGTTTCTGCCAGAGTGATCGATCTAATTTCTATTCGGATTAGAAATTGTAGAAGCGTTGTATGTCTAGTAAATTTAATATTAGACACAAGAGGTTACTGAAAAATTCTCAACCTGACCGAAACAGTTCTCGCCAAAATCAGTCGTCTTATTTTTGCAGTTAGTGCAAATTTTGAAATATAAAGTTTAAATTTCGACCTGGAAAAAAGTGTTTTTTTTTCTTTGACACTTCTATTACTGTACGCTTCTTCTGACAATGTTTTTTAAACCCCGCACTATTTATAATTTTAAGAAAGATAGCAAATTTTACACAATTTTACTGTTAAGTAATTTACAAGATTACTATTAAATTTAAAAGATTTTTAAAAATACGAACCAACTACAATGCGTTATTATTCATCATTTTATAAAATAACCATGAAAAGAATGTTTTATCCATAAATTATTAAAGTTCTCTGAATTATAGAACAAGAAAATTTAAATGTAGTTTTTCCAAACATTGTAGATTATATTCTTGGATCATTTTAAATCTCACTACATTTGTTTTAATTTTCCATTTGTTATAATCGTGATCAAGGATACCTAATCAATAGAAAATCCATGGTTTGAAACTCCTGTAGTTCGCGGTTAACCCCCTCCCACGTTTTAGTATTTTTATATTTTTTTTTCTCCGGATATCCGTCTCTGGATTTTGAAATCTGATAGTTTCTGATCTGGCATCTCGTCTACAATCACTTTCTCATAGCCTTGCTGTGGCTCCCCTCATGGCAACTGCATTTACGAGCTACTTTCACTGGTACCCAAACTGCATGAATTTAAACATCCTACTAGGTTGGCATCTCTGTCCCACCCTTTTATTTTCGAATCTGTTAAAAATGTAACCGCTTCTTCTACTCCAACAGCTTATCTCGCACTTCCCGACAGTGGAACTCCCTTCCTCTTACTCGCTTCTCTGATAGCTATAATTTTGAAATATTCAAATGTAATGTCAATCGACATCTTCTGATGCCTTGATCTTGATCCCCGTCCTTCTATCCTTTCCTCAAACACCTCTCTTTACTCTTACTTTCACTCTCTGTAACCCTTTATGTGCTAGTGGCCACTCCCGCCTTGTTTGGGGTTAGATGATTAAAAAATCGAAATCGTTTATATTATTTACACTGTTCGAGCTGTTTTTCTCGACTTTGTCATATTCACGGCGTTTCCGACGTTGTAAGCTCCGGCCTTCTTCAGGTAATTGGAAATTCGAACCGAACGCTTTATTTCGTCCACAGGGATATTGTTCTAGTTCCACGTGCCATGCCTCTCTTGAATGTCTTTATCTTCCTTTTAACTCAACTCTCAAAATTTTTGTTTGCCACTGCAGTAGCGAGGTATTGAACTGACAATTTAGATCCAACCAATGCTTTTATCCACTGGGCCAAGGAAAACATATCCGGAAGAGGCATGGCACGTAGAAATAGAATCTACTCCGGTGTACGAAATAAAGGGTTCCATTCGAATTTCCAATCACCTGAAGAAGACCGGAGCTTATAACACCGAAAACGTTGTGAATATGGAAATAAAGATAGAGACAACAGCTTGAACAATGTAAATAATTACAGTACCTAATCTCAGAAATATAGACAGACATTTGAAATTGTTCTAATATTCTTTGAATAAAAAGTGTAATATTTATGTTATTAAAATTTTAAACATAGCTTTTGTAAAACATTGTCGGGTCAGAATACAGTATTAGTGGAATCAAGAGAGGAAAAAAAAACGTCCTTTTGACGTTTTATTTAATTTTGGCGCTTACATAAGTTAAACATTACCGATCATAACGAACGAGAATAAAGTTATCAACATAATCTGTCTATTTTTTCTGAGATGAGGTTTTATGTACACTATTTACATTATTCGGGATATTGTCCTCATCTTTGTCGCTATATTTATTCCAACGTTTCGGCCATTGTACGCTCCGGCCTTCTTCAGGCGGTTGAAATGTCGAACTGAACCCTTTATTTGCACACTGGGGTAGACTGATCTAGTTCCACGTGCCATGTTTAATGGATGTTAGTTATCAGTTATCTCCTGTTAATTCCCCTCCCCAAGATCTCTACTGCCTTAACCGGGTACTGAACTCACACTTCTTGTGTCCTGTCACTGGATCTAATCAACGCCTTTATCCACTGTGCCATGTGTCCTTGAGGTGTATGAATTTCTGGGTATTATAAACCTAATGGCTTCAGCAATATTTTTTTTACTAGTGTTCATATTGCAATTTTTGCTTTTATTATTTTATCATGCATGCTTTTACCAGAGCTCATATTTCAATTTTTGTTGTTGTTATCGCTTTTCTCGGGCACTCCTTATTACTGGTTCCCATATTGTATTCATTTCTATGTTTGGTCGACTCAGGAGATTTTTGTGGCCTAGCATATGTGCTCATTTCTTAAGTTTTCGAATTTTACAATGGTGTTCTTTGCCTATCAACATAAACCCATATTATTAGAAAATACCAGAATATGATATGACACTCACGGCAAGATAGAACATTCAGACTAATTCTAATCGTATCAGTTGTAAATTTTTTAAAAAAGTTTGGATGTGACCAAATTTCTTCTACACCACTGACAACAGCCAGCCCTAAATAATTCCCGATACGGTCAGAAGTTCTTTAAGAAAACTGAACAAAACCCGAACTTAGGAAAGTTTTTCCATAATCTTCATCCTGATATGCAATATTTTGATCGAAAATTATTTAAAAAAACAAACAATCATGCCTTCCAAAAATCTAAAAGCATTGAGAAACAGAAAAAAAGACTTTGTTTGAAACAAAGAAAAAAAATGTACTGACCTGTTATATAATATTAATATCATGACATGAAGATACTTGAAGTAACAGAAATGTGGTTCCTTCAGAAGGACGCTGGGGATACAATGAACCGAACAGACGAGGAACGAAGACGTTTTAGAAAAAAGGACACTTATACTTGACATCAGGAAGAGATGGTTGAAATTTATAGGGCAAATAATGACGAAAGTTTATTTGTAAAATATGCAACTCACAGGGCAGATTAAAAGCAAGACGGACAGAGGAAAACAACGCATAGCATACCGAGTGAGCTTGAGTAAATGGATGACAGAAAAGGGGTTTCGGAGAAATAGCAAAAAGAAAATTAATTTAGAGCTGCAAAGGGAAGGAAATTGTAGAGAGCCATGATCGCCTATGTCCTTAGAAGACGCGGCACAAAAAATAAAAATATATGATACAAATCTAAACATAGAAATTTGTCGGTTGAACTTAACAAAACTTGTTCCGTGTGTGTGAAAGGGAGTAACAATTCGCAGAATATTTTTCAATAGCTATTTAACTGCTAGCTTTATCTATATATATTGTTTAATTTCATTAGTAATACTAAACTCGCCAACACGACACATTTACATCAACTTTCAGCCACTATTAAAAAGTAAATATTGATTATTTTTCTTATTCATTTCATTAACCGGAAATGCCCCCACTAGAAAAAGAAATTGTTTAAAAAAAAAAACAGTCCGAAAAGTAGAGATTTACTTGACTACCCCCCACACACCGAGTCAGGTTGTGACACAAGGTCAATTTTTAACGTGGGGCCCCGAGTGTTTTCACTCGTGCCGCTGGTCTAAGCCAGTCGTAGCCATGATACCACCACAGCACAGCGAGGGATCCCTCTGCCATACAGTCCGAAAAAGTATCCAGCTTGTTAAAGTAAAAATAACAACACAATAGTGCCTCCATTCCTCTTCAGATCACTCTTACTTTTGGGGCTTTACAAGCTATCCACAGCTACCCTTTCACTTTTGAAACAGCCAATCAACTACTCTTTGGAATAGGCATCATCTGTTTTGTTCTCCTTAATCTTAACCAATAGCTTTAGAGATAAGGTTGCTCATCCTTATAGTACGGCATGATCTTTTCTCAACGCAATGTTTTTTTTTTATTTTTACGTGCGTCAAAATAGATTTGATACTAAATCAGTAATTAAATACTGACTTTTTTTTTTCTTTTTTTTTTTTTTTACTCCTGACCAATGCTGAAAATGCTATCCTATATATGAAGCACAAGGAAAGACTTAAGAAATATTGCAACTATAGATCGACAGCTGAAAATTCTATGGCGCATGAGGTAAAAGGCTTGGTGAATTTAACACTACCAAAGTATATAGAATAGAGAAAAAGGAAAGTGTGAATAACCAACATTAATAGTTTCAGTGTATGAAAGGTAGACGGTATTCTAGACAGGCGGGCGTGATAATTTATAGAGAGCGACATGAGTTACCTCGAAAGAACTTCAGTGACTATAAATTAAAAATGGCTGTGAATGTTTCATCGCATAAAAAAAAACAAAAAAAAAACACTGCTAAACTTTGCTTGCTCTGGCACAAGACCAAATGTGGAATTAGAATTTTGTCGCAATCTACGAAGTGAGAAATTTTATGCCTATCTTCAAAATGAGGATTTTAATTTTTAACCTTAAATGAGGGTAAAAAAAAAAATCACAAGCTAACCTGTAATGGTGACAATAAAGGAGGTGGCGAAACCGCATGGTGCTCAAAATTGTTATAACTTGAATATTTTTCCGACCGAAAGTGGATATACAAGAAAGAAGGTGATGACAGTTCATCACTTCTAATTTCCATTAGAGCCACTTGCAGCAAATGTCATTTCAGCTGTTTCTTTCATCAAGGATTTACAAACATTAATGCCAGATAACCCCCTTGCGTCTTTCAAGCTTACTTGCACCCTCTAAGCGTGACATTTCTTTAATCATGTTACAGAAGCCCACAACATTTTTGAATTGGAAGTATTAGAAACTTTTTATATTGTCTTTTTTTTTTTTTTTTTTTTTTTTTTTTTTTTTTAAAAAAACAAATGCTCTTAAGAAACTTAAATAAACAAACCTTTTTTCCTTCCATTTTTTATTTTCAATTCAGATATATTTTTCCCTGTTACGATTAGAATTCGTTATTGCCCCAAACTATCAAGCGAAACTTTGTTTGACAGTTTAATGGTTGGTTATTTCACTTGTTAGCTTCGTATTCGAATTGATGGAAACGCAGCAAGTTTTATACACGACAAATAAATCTGTAAATAAGAATTTTAATGTAAGACACGAATTTGCATCGTTCAAATTGACTGCGTTTGGCCTAATCTGACAGCCGTGCGTTAATCTTGTCATATTTTTAGTGAATGTTATGAAGGCGTCGGCTGTATTAAAATATGAGTTGGGCAAGTTTTGGTCGACTTTACTTGGAGTAAATATGTCCTCATTGTTAACTATTTCGCACATGTCATGTCTTAGTCGACAGCCGAGGTTGATTCAACTCTTAACTTTTCTGTTCTTATTGGCATTTTCCAGAAACTGTCATGTGTAATATATATATATATATATATATATATATATATATATATATATGTGTGTTTCTTAAGAGGGTTAAAATATTTAAATTTTAAATTTGTGTTTGTGTACAAATATTCATAAAACGTTTCCTTGGATATTAAAAAAAAAAAAACCTTCCGGACTAATCTCCCCTCTGTTATCCTAACGCTTCGGCCGATGTACTCTGTGGCTTTTTTCTCGTATCTTTCCATCAGAGTAATTAGGGGCGGAGATTGTTCTCCTCCTGCTGCTTGCCTATATCGTGGTATATCTCGTTTTGTGATGGCGTTTTTGCGCGCTTTCTTTTCCCTTCGTCTGACTCCATATTACCTGGCGTAGGGATTGAACTCTGAATTATCATGCTAAGCAAATTCATCAACCAACTCTTCAGCAGCCAGACAATAAGAACGTTAGGTTTACGGCTCTTGTCTATCAATTAAAGACGAAAGTCTTAAAGCGGGACTTTAGAAAGTTATTTTGACAGTCGCCACCTAACTCTTAATGCCTGTATCAGACACATGTTAATTTCTAGGAATATTTCAAAAAGGTTTATTTTACTACGTGGGTTACTCTACATGACTTTGCCAAAAAGACTTGTTAAGTTTATGAAAAAAAGGCAATGATATATTCGCTCTTTTTCTCTCTCGCTCTTTTTCTCTCTCGCTCTTTTTCTCTCTCGCTCTTTTTCTCTCTCGCTCTTTTTCTCTCTCGCTCTTTTTCTCTCTCGCTCTTTTTCTCTCTCGCTCTTTTTCTCTCTCGCTCTTTTTCTCTCTCGCTCTTTTTCTCTCTCGCTCTTTTTCTCTCTCGCTCTTTTTCTCTCTCGCTCTTTTTCTCTCTCGCTCTTTTTCTCTCTCGCTCTTTTTCTCTCTCGCTCTTTTTCTCTCTCGCTCTTTTTCTCTCTCGCTCTTTTTCTCTCTCGCTCTTTTTCTCTCTCGCTCTTTTTCTCTCTCGCTCTTTTTCTCTCTCGCTCTTTTTCTCTCTCGCTCTTTTTCTCTCTCGCTCTTTTTCTCTCTCGCTCTTTTTCTCTCTCGCTCTTTTTCTCTCTCGCTCTTTTTCTCTCTCGCTCTGTGTCACTGTATCTCTCTTTTTTTTTTTTTTTTTTTACTCATGCTTCCAGATGTAGTCGAACGTGGATAATGAACACTGCCGACTAGGTCCTTAGTTGATTTTTGAACTCTCTCATGCACACAGGCTATCACACATGCTTATTCCACACACACATAGCTAGTTTCAAAGTATTTTCCCTTTATTTCAATTGTGTACACATGGAAATACTTTTAATACATGCATTAATTGCCATTTGTTTTAATTTCCTTGTTTTGTGATTATTTTTCTCCTGACTCGCTTGAATCCGCGAATCTTTAAGTCGAGGATCAACCTTTACCTAAATATAACAACTTCATTCAAATAACCCCTTATCTTGAGTGACTCTTTGGCCTTGTATTGTTTGAATAACAGTAGAAAAGAAAAATAAACCATGATAATTTATAATTACGTAAACGTGAAATCTGATAGATTACGTTCTCATATTTTATACAAATAAAGAGTTTAGATCGTAAATTTTACTTCAGCCATCTTTATCGGTCAGTCATTCTTAAATTTTCAGAAGCCCATAAATAATTACTATATGATATGCTCAAACTCTTAGCAATAGTGTGAAATTCCACTACAAAGTGTTCACTTATTTTTACCCTAATATCGGTGACCCGAGGCAATTATGAAAAAATCACCTATAAAACTCAACGTAAACGAATCTTTACATGCAAGATTTTCTTGTAAAAACGTAAATAAAATGCAGATTAAAATTTTATCATTATTATTGGAAGCTTATTTACTAGATCAATTGTACTGTATTGATTGTGCCTAAAAAGGGTGTAAAATGCAACGTCAAGTGATTTAACGATAAATGTGTGAAACACAAATTTAGTCAGTTGTGGACCAAATTTTTTCAATATTGAAATATAGAAAAAACAAAAATTGTACAAGAGAATGCAGTCTTTGGTGAAAGAAAAAAAAAAACGTTAAGAAAGAATTGATTACTGAAAATCCAATAATTATGTTTTCGGGTTCTTGGAACAGACACTCAGAGAGTTTTGTAGGGGGATAAGGTTTGGGAAAGTAAACGTCGCTATTTTTCTTAATTTTATTGTCTCATTAAATATATTATTTACACACACACACACACAAGGGGTGTTCCTAAAGGCAAAAACGCGTATTTTCATGAAATTTTTGATGCACTTTGCAAGATTCACGTAAACTCGATGCAATAACTCCACATTGCCGTCAATTTTAGCACATTCACTCTTTATGCGTTCAGTCGAGTTTGTTGCATTTGTGATTTTCATTGAATACATTTTCTCTTTTAGAATACCCCCAGAAAAAGAAGTCGATTCTTTCTTTCTTCGAAAAAATGTTTAATGATGTATATGTGTATGGAGGTATATATTTATATTTAATGACATTTCCTGTGTCTGGACTTAAAGGACACCATGTATACAAAAACACACAAAGGTTTAAAAGCTACTTAAATTTTAATAGCATAAAAGATCATTTTAACACCTGCCAGCATATGTCTGCGTATTCCAGGAAATTCACTTTTTTTTTTTTTCTTTTTTTCTTTTTTTCTTTTTTTTTCTTTTTTGTTTTTCTTTTTTTTTTTCTTTTTTTTCTTTTTTGTTTTCTTTTTTTTCTTTTTTTTTTTCTTTTTTTTCTTTTTTTTTTCTTTTTTTTCTTTTTTTTTTTCTTTTTTTTTTTCTTTTTCTTCTACTTACTGTTTTGATTTTTTTAATCTACGTCTCCACTATTGACAAACTCTGCTACACGGGCCCAAAATGATGCTCAAAAACTCCTAAGAAGCTTTGACGCCGATTTGAAAATATTTGGTCTAGAGGATTAAACATTTAGTTTGATAATTTGGTGATATACTAATTGTCAAATCTATCCCTCAGCCATTTAGTACAAATTCGGACATATTTGAAACAGGACTAACAGTAACTGAGTGGTCATAAAAGTGTTGGGAATGAGCTATCCCTAGGCATGTACAGTGATTAAACTGATTAATAAATGTTTCAGGTCAATATTCCCTGTAGATTACCTGAATACCTACATACATAAAGAAGTTTAGAGGGCACAACGTCCGAAATGTTCTGGTAATAACAATCATGAAGACATTATTCCGACATTAAATAATTCCTCATCCCACATATTCATTCAGACTTGAACGTTTAATTTCGACCTTTATCGTTCAATGTAAGTGAATTTTGATGGCTCACCCAGTGAGTTGCGATAATTCAGTTTCGTGTCGTCCAGCACAATTTTCGTAGTGGCAGAGAAAGGCAGCCGAGAAAATCAGCATTCTAGACCTTGGTATCGAACGCTACACTTCGACATCAATAGAAAATGTGAACAACTTGTGTTTTATTAATAATGACTTCCCGTCTTTGGAACAGAAAATCTTTACCCCTTGTTCAGGATAGGGTTTCCTTTTTCTTCTAAAATCTTCTCATTTTCTTTTAAAACCCAGAAACACTTTGCGTCTTGAAGGTATTATTGGTTTTCGGTTACATCACTTTAAAACAGCGGTTCCGTACGATCACCGATGTTAAGCACTGTCGAACCTGGTCAGTACCTCGATGGGTGATCACTTGGTAGTAGCAAGTGCTGTAAGCTTGGTGTAATGGATAATGGCTCTGAATTATTAATTGGAGGACCGAGTTCCAATTCCCGTTGGGTTCGTTATATACACTGACGCAGAAATACCCTTGGAAATGTACGAGTCCTCCTCTTCGACTCCAGCTATGGATTAACTAGTAAGACTTTTTTCATTAAAAAGATTATCTGAAAGAATTCTCACAATCTAAAAATATTTTTCTGACTTTAAATATCCTACAACGGGTTGATAAGCCGTAGAAAACGAATCGATTAGTGGTATTATCGCCTTGCTTGGGGTGAAAATAATCGAATAAAAGAAGTTTCAGATAGATATAGATATATATATATATATATTGCTAACTCTTTTCAGGAATGTAATGAAACCTTCTGCCATTTTACATATTTTTGTTAAACAAAATATCGGACTTATACGCTTATCAAAAACAGTTTGTTATCGTAGCAAAGAAAGCAATTATCACATTCTTTTTGGGACCCACTTCATTGCATATTGATTATAAATTAATTAACTCCAGGTTGAGAGGTAATTTCACTTACAACGAAGTGCAGGCAAATTATAAAAACTATGAAAGTATTTCCAAATTCTAGTATTATATTAACTGTTGTTCATGAAGAAAAACCTATATATATATATATATATATATATATATATTCATTTCTTTCCCAAAAGAAAACCATTTAAGATTTAATAACGATTGGAGATTTTATATAAAAGCGAAATATATTTGGGTATCATTTTAAATTTTCAGTATCAACTCCGTTTTTGATTGATTTTTCTTCCTATCGATTTTAAGATGCAGTCATACTTTTCAAGTGTTCATTCTCTACAGTTCGTGCCAACATTTTATGCAAATAAATAAGAGTAATTTAAATTGATGATTGGGCAATGAGAAATGTCTTCGGATTATTTACTGACCGTGTTTTTTTCCTATATATATATATATATATATAACATTTTTATGTTTATACATTCTTTTTTTTATCGATACAAATATTTAAGTAAATGGTCTGTTTATAATTAACAGTATTAAACAACATTTACCGGCCTGAATGTCCAAGAAATTTTCACAGAAAATACGGAGCCGTCATTTAGCTTGACGTGCCTTTACCGATTTGTCCACAGAGGAGCGTTCGGTTAGCAAAGTCGAATTTACTGTATTTAAACTTCAATCTTCCATGAATCTTTCACGTACATTCATATCTGCTCATGGCGTATCAAATGTAAACAAATGACACCACACATGAAATGGACAAAGTCCGACAATTATTTTAAGACATTTTTTTGTGTGTGTGTATTTTTCGGTATAAAATCAGGCATATTTAATTTAGTTACTCTTTTTCCCCCACCAGTTTTGTTATTAACTATCCCACCTTTTGATAGTAAAAGATCTGCCAAAAATGGTGAAAACGTTGTAACCTGGATGCAAATTTGCTGTGGATGATAGAGCGAGTAAAGCACTTTTTAATTTTTTTCGTCTTAGATTTCGGTTAGATCTTATACACAAACACTTTTTTTTTTTAAAAAAAAAAAAGGAAATTCCCATCGTCTCTTGCGCTATGCGCATGTCTAGTCGCATCAGCGTAAACGCAAAGGAATTTTAAAAACATGTCTGCGGCATATTTCCGCCATCGTCAACGATGGCCTGTCTATGTTCCGGTTTATCATGATATGAAAAAATAACTCGTCCACCTCTTTGCTTACTTTTCTATTTAGCGCAGATCTAATATTTAACTGGTTATTAAAGACATATCGACAAGTGTATTTTTTAATTCTGGCCTTATGCCCCCCCCCCACTTAACTTTCGGAAAAGAGCTAACATTTTATTTTCAAATTTCCTTAAAAATCATTTAATTACCTTACTATCGCCTGAAGTACTAAAATTACAGTTTTGAAACATTAACGATTTTGTGTAGCGATTTCAACGTGTTTTTATTATAATCTCTTATAATAGAATAATATATTGCTTTACTTTGTTTTGAGCATTTTTCAAAGTAAATGGTATGAACAGTGGATATTTATTCCATGTATTCTTTCCCTCATTACGTTCTAGTTTGTTCTCAGAAGTTATTTGCTAATTTTTTCGGAGTTAATGGCTTAGTAGACAGTTCATATTCATTAAAGTTAATTTTTGAATGTAAAATGCTTGTCACTTTCATATGCGGGACTTTTGACAATACTCCGATTCTCGATTGGGGCTTTATATCCGCGGGAAAATACGGCCACACTATATGCCTGTCACTATTCAAACCTAATTTATTTCCTTGTACTAGATTGAGGTACCAGATAAATGTGGTTCTAGAGTAGAATGCTTAGAAAACTATCAATGAAACATGAGAGCAACGTATAAGTTTTAAAGGAAATGGAAACAAAGGACAATTTTGCTTAGAATCAGAGACAGGAAATTTCTGGGACACGTAAATGGGTTTGTAAAACTTAAGAGTAAAAGGCAATCATCGAGTAATCGACTTAATAGTCTTTTATGCATGAGAGACAGAGACAAGGAGTGGAGAGATAATCAGGGGGCAAACATTGCTTTTAGAAAAGGAAATAGTGGAGAGTAAACGTCCTGAAGAGACAAAGCATAAAATCAGCAGCGTGTGATGAACCATCGCAGTGCATGAAAATGAATTTTACTTTGAATCCGTTTCTTAAAATGTTTGAATTTTGGCACATTGTAGCTGGGTGTAGGCAGTAGGGATCATTTTAACTTCTCTTCCACTTTCCTCTCTCTTTGCGGTTTTTTATGCTTTCTCCACCAAAAAAGGCAATAAAGCCACAAAGATTCACTAGATTAATGAGTCAAAATACGGTTAGTCCCCGAGTTTCCATAGAGGAAAACCTACACATTATCGATGGTTTGCATCCAAAATATGTCCTCATCTTCTTGCCGATACATCAACGGAACAGATTTCGGTTCTTTTTTTCAAACAATTCTCATATAAATGTCAGGAATAATTCTCTTTTTCGTAAACTCGTCCGTGACAAGAATTTCTGGAAATCCTGTTTCAATTTAATTTTGGCCCATCTTCAAGGAATCGAATAAATGTTTTTTTTGCCCGTCTTTAAACACTTCAGTATTGTGAAATAGGACAAAGGAATTCTAACCTACCATTGGCTAAGAGGTCACGACGTCTCGCCTGCCCAATCGGAGCCGCTATTTGCAATTTAGGTAAAACTCATGCGCAGTTCTAGTGATTTTATAACTATCGCAAATTTGTATGCGTGGTCAAAAACCTGAATAAATAGCGAGCCGCTCAGATGATTTGGGAGAGAGTTTACGGGTTTTGATCTGTACTGAACTGGGCTCGGTGAGACTATAAACTATAAGTATAAAGTCCGATGTTGTTCGAAAGTCTTGTCACCCCTACATAATTTTCTATTTCAGATGAAAAATAAAAAAAACACTTTCTCCACGTTTTGGGATTGTCGGAAATCAATCAAGTAACCGTCCACATGTCACTCGCCCTTTGAAAATGTCTTTATCGCTTTGTTCTTTGACAAATGATGGCTTAAAATATTTCAAATAAAGGTTCTTTTTCCATGTGGGTTAACATTGTGTTTTGGGAAATTCCTAGCTCGGAAGACCGTTTCCGTTGTGACTTCTTTGCTGATCGTAGCACAAATGACCTCACCTCTGCACATGTTCGCTTTGAAGCCCGTCCTATCCTCAGTTTGTCATTAACTGATCCTGTGATAAACAATTTGTGCACCCATAGCAGTATCGTTCTCTTCGAAGGAGCTGGTTTGCCGAATCTTGCAGGGGATGCCATGTAGCACATCTTCCATGCTCTTACCAGAATGCACGCCATCATGTGTTCATACACTTGCAAGCACCCTCTCTTCCAAACTGTAGGAGATCGTGTCACACACCTGAAATAGAAAATTATTATGTTAGCCTGGAAAGACTTTACTCAATCATTGTTTATGATTTTCAAATCATTTCAACGATTTAAGTTCACATGTATGTATTCTATGTCGTTGAAGAAAAAGAAAACGTGCATTAAAACTGCGGGACGCACTATAGATATACATTTATATTTGAAATAATTATGCCATCATTGTAATAATAATAATGAAATGATGAGTTGAAAAAAAATTCAAAACAGAAACTGGTTTTAAACTTTAATTTCTCCCCCCCCTCTCTCTCTCTCTCGTCTGTCTCCCCCTCCATATATACACCTTTCTATTTCTATCCCGCTCGTTCTCTCTCTCCCTCCCTCCCTCAATTACTTTAATATATCAGCCTATTTTATTTTCTCAGTGGATCAAATTGTTAAATTTATAAAAAAAAAAAAAATATCGCATACATTAACAAAATTAATTTTTTTAACAAATAGAAAAAAAATATCGTCACCATACTTTGTGGGTGGTTGGAGCAGGTTCGCGCTTCAACGCCATCACTGATTGAAAATGATTTTAATTTTATTCGGCTTATTTGAGAAATGTTCGCGTGAAAGATGCATGAATAGTCTGCTTGTTCACAGGCAGCACATTCGAATCACGATAAAGTCTCATTTAATTTTATATATTAGTGTGACAAAGCAAACAAAAAAGAAATAATATTGACTTTTCTCAAAGATATTTTTGATGTAAATCACGATTTGTCTTTCCGTCAAATTACTGCGTAGCAGGTGAGGAGGTTGCAAGTTTATGGTCGGTTTACCTGAAGACCTTGGGTAGTTTTCTGATTGCAGATTTCTTTTACTTCCCTTCCCTCTCGTTTCGCTCTTCCCCCTCGTTTCGCTCTCGTTTCACTCCCCCCTTCGTTTCGCTCTCGTTTCACTCTCCCCCCCTCGTTTCGCTCTCCCCCCCCCTCGTTTCGCTCTCGTTTCACTCTTCCCCCACCTCGTTTCGCTCTCGTTTCGCTCTTCCCCCACCTCGTTTCGCTCTCGTTTCGCTCTTCCCCCACCTCGTTTCGCTCTCGTTTCGCTCTTCCCCCACCTCGTTTCGCTCTCGTTTCGCTCTTCCCCCACCTCGTTTCGCTCTCGTTTCGCTCTTCCCCCACCTCGTTTCGCTCTCGTTTCGCTCTTCCCCCACCTCGTTTCGCTCTCGTTTCGCTCTTCCCCCACCTCGTTTCGCTCTCGTTTCGCTCTTCCCCCACCTCGTTTCGCTCTCGTTTCGCTCTTCCCCCACCTCGTTTCGCTCTCGTTTCGCTCTTCCCCCACCTCGTTTCGCTCTCGTTTCGCTCTTCCCCCACCTCGTTTCGCTCTCGTTTCGCTCTTCCCCCACCTCGTTTCGCTCTCGTTTCGCTCTTCCCCCACCTCGTTTCGCTCTCGTTTCGCTCTTCCCCCACCTCGTTTCGCTCTCGTTTCGCTCTCGTTTCGCTCTTCCCCCACCTCGTTTCGCTCTTCCCCCACCTCGTTTCGCTCTTCCCCCACCTCGTTTCGCTCTTCCCCCACCTCGTTTCGCTCTTCCCCCACCTCGTTTCGCTCTTCCCCCACCTCGTTTCGCTCTCGTTTCGCTCTTCCCCCACCTCGTTTCGCTCTTCCCCCACCTCGTTTCGCTCTTCCCCCACCTCGTTTCGCTCTCGTTTCGCTCTTCCCCCACTTCGTTTCGCTCTCGTTTCGCTCTTCCCCCACCTCGTTTCGCTCTTCCCCCACCTCGTTTCGCTCTCGTTTCGCTCTTCCCCCACCTCGTTTCGCTCTCGTTTCGCTCTTCCCCCACCTCGTTTCGCTCTTCCCCCACCTCGTTTCGCTCTTCCCCCACCTCGTTTCGCTCTTCCCCCACCTCGTTTCGCTCTTCCCCCACCTCGTTTCGCTCTTCCCCCACCTCGTTTCGCTCTTCCCCCACCTCGTTTCGCTTTTCCCCCCCTCGTTTCGCTCTCGTTTCATTCCCCCCCCCTCGTTTCGCTCTCGTTTCATTCCCCCCCCCTCGTTTCGCTCTCGTTTCACTCTCCCCACCGTTTCGCTCTCCCCCCTCGTTTCACTCTTTCCCCTCGTTTCACTCTTTCCCTTCGTTTCACTCTCGTTTCCCCACTTCGTTTCACTCTTCCCTTTCGCTCTTCCGTTTCACTCTTCCCTTTCGCTCTTCCCTCTCGTTTCACTCTTCCCCCTTAGGCAGGAAAGGAGCAGTATATTTACCTTGTGCTGTTGAAATTATTACTAAACAAGGAAAAAAAAACTTATCTTTACTAACCTTTTATTGTTACAGTGCTCACATGACCCAGAAGTTGTATAAAAGGAGAGGAAATCTATTAGTCTTAATAAAATTACCTTTCGCGATGCATTACAGTCTATCTCGCCACTTAATGGAGTTGCTATTCCTTTTCTCCCCTCTTAGCCTGACCAGTCTCTGTTCGTTTGGCGGATCGGGAGCATTTTCTAGACAGTAACCTTTGTAACCTAAGAAAAAAAGATACTGCCATGGAAAAACAGTCCCCGTAGAATGTTCAAAATCATTTCGATGGATTTTTTTCCCCTCCCAATTCGATTTTTTTCTTTTTTTGGTCGTACAATAACGATCTTGGACTCCGGATAAAACGCTATAGATGTAAGAAATTTTTTTTGGAATATAATTCTTAAAAAAAAGCTAGCTTCATAACAATTGGCATATATTTAAAACGATATTTCAAGTTAAAGAATGAATTTGTTCAGAATGGCGTAGCAATTTAAGTCCCATGACTGTATTTAAAAAAAAAAAAAAGAAAAAAAAATCATTATCACAGATTTTGAAAACTTTGCAGGCTAATGCACAGGAACGCAATTTCGCAAGCAAAGTAGTAAATGTATTTAGCGCGAGGACGCATTAGCGATATCAGTTTTTAGTGCCTAATTTCAAATCATTTTTCCTTGGAGCCGTTTACTACTTGCGTGTGGCTGAGTGCATTTTGACGAATCTTTTATAATTACACTTTGTAATTTCCACATCTAACAAGACGAGCTTTTAACTTTAGGACTGGATAAAAATTGCCCGCATCATAAATGGAATTTTTTTTTTCTTCGTGGTAGATTTTTGGAAGGCCTTTAACGATGTCTGTAAATTGGTCAATATAGACAAACGTTGAAGTGTGGGGGGGGGGGTGAAAGGAAATAATCTGGTTAAAAATTTCATATATTCTAATATCACAAGTGAATACTCTTTTTCAAACGGTTTTGTTTCTCCATGTTTAGGGTGATGCTGTGTTTCTTACAGTGTGTATCACGAATAACGGCGAGTGATAGTCGGAAAATATATTATGGTACATTAGATTCAAAGTGTGTTTGGTTGTGTAGGTGTTTGGGCTGTTTTGCAGGTCAGATATCGAAGCGGTCAGAGGCGTACATAGGATTGTACCATAAATAGACCCGTTCCCCCCACCTTTTTTTTTTTTGGTTGGTGGGTGGAGAGAGAGGCATCAATCATCAGTGATTTAATTTATTTATAGTACGGAAGATTCTCTGCTTCCTTACCAACCGTGTGCACAGTGCGTACCATATCTCTCTGGATTATCTGACCTCCTCCACCGTGTACAATGTTCACAGCATCCCTCTGGATTCCCTAACCGACCGTGCACAATGTGCAACGCATCCCTCTGGATTCCCTAGCCCCCCTCCCCTTCACGTGTGCACTGCATCCCTCTGGATTCCCTAGTCCCCCCTAACCCTCGTTAACAGTGTGCCCTGCAATTCTCTCGATTTTTTAGCCCCCCACCGTGTTCGCTGCATCTCTCTAAAACTCTCTCAAAAATCTGTTGTGCCCGTCTGCAGTACCCTTTCCACACGACCTTTCCTCGCAGATGTTGAAGGAATTTATTAATAAATTGACAACATGTCGAGATTCCAGTTTCCTTCATTTATATCGTACTCTTAATAATCATCTCACGAAAAAATCAATGCTAAATTTCGTGGAAAGTTGAATGGGCAGCACATCGTAAAGAAAGATACATTTGATTATAAATTCCACGATGAAACCAGTTCGACAGTTGGTGTTGCAGACAAATGAAAAACGCTACCTTAAGGCTTTTCATTAAAATTTAGATTATCATTCTTGTTAGACTTCGTACTGAAAAAAAACGCAAGTAGAAACGAGTCTGTTCGTAAATATCTTTCGAAAAAACTAAATGCTTTTCGGTTTCTTTATACATAATTTATGATTACTTAACAGACTGTTCTGAAATGCAACCGAATTTTAAACCTTATCTGGTATTATAGGCCACACTTTTTTTCGTCCACCGGAGTAGATTGATCCAGTTCCACGTGCCATGACTCTTCCGGAAGTCTCATTATCAGTTATCTCCCTTTTAATTCAACTCTAAGTTTTTGTCCACCTCTGCTGTAGACAGGTTTTGAACTAGCTGCTTTTTGGGTCAAGATGCGTGTTCAATACCTGGCTATAGCAGAGGTGGACAAAAAAAAAAAGGCATGTCACGTGGAAGTGGGACAATCTACCCCAGTGGATGAAATAAAAGGCTCATTTCGAAATTCCAATAACGTTTTTTTTTTTTTTTTTTCTAAATTTTCATTAGAAATTATAATAGAGCCGTCTCCTCCTCCTCCGTATGAGTACACACCTCGTGGAGTATAGAACTATACCCACACCACGTCAAAGACTTTGCTGTGGTTTCTGTAGCAAGTAGGCTTTTTATGGGGTAGAATTACTACTTTTATGTGCAAGCGGTTTTGAAATAAGTTTTCCTTCTCCCAGTTTGTTGCTAATTAAATCTAGCGAGGACACTGTTCTACTACTTAAATCGTAGCTGAAACAAGAAATGGATTCGTTACTTTCCCAAAGTGAATACATCGAACTCTTGGCGGAATTGAACCTGGTACGCATAATCCGATTATATGCCGCTTTATTCTATTTATTTTGGTAAATAAGTTTATTGGAATCTAAAGAGCGGCGCCAACGTGCATTCTCGGTGCTGGCTTTGATTTTTGTTTTCTTATATCAAAGCAGCAGCTGCAAAGATTTAAAAAGTAACACCGATGAAAGCTTGCTGGTTTTATATTGCTTTAAAAATCACGGTGGCCTGAACGCGCACCTGTGCGTCAATCAAAGCGTCATGTGCAACAAGACGCATATGTGCATCGTGTGTAGCAGTAAACGTGTTAATTCGAAGACTAAGCAAATCCCATTGACCGACATATTCGATTCATTTTACGCAATGCAAAGAAATCCTAAACGACCTCACGTCTCTTTTTTATAATAAACGATGAATTCAGTAATTAACATTTGTAATCTTTGACATTGAATGTCAATTTCAGTCTGAAACTTCTCTATTGAATCGATGTTGACGACCTGTAAAGGTAGCAGAAAAGCTAACTCTACTCACAGCTTAGATTCTGATCTAATTAAATCATGCCGCTGAAAAATGCGGTTATCGCTAAAAACCAAATCCAATTCTTCGTACAGTTTACACCAAAATCTGGTGTTTAAGGAATTAGCATGTTTCACCGTCTCTTGCTGTTGGTCGCTTACCATAGAAAATCGAAAGCATTTCAAAGCTAATAGTTTATTTGAACACTTAAAGGAGTAAACGCCAGTTGCATGAAGGCAGAATGTTTGGTTGTTAGCAAAAGGGATAGTCCAATATGCAAATTACAAAATGGAGATGCCAAAATCAAATAAATTAATCAATCAAGGGTACATGGCACAGTGGATAAAGACGTTAGTTAGATCGAGTGACAGGACACAATGAATGTGAGTTCAATATCCGGTTAAGGCAATGAAGAATTTGGAGAGGAGAATTAACAGGAGATAACTGATAACTGACATCCATTAAACAAGGCACGCGGAACTAGAACAGTCTACCCCAGTGAGCGAAATAGAGGGCTCATTTCGACATTCCAACTACCTGAAGAAGGCCGGGTCGTACAATGGCCGAAACGTTGTAATAAACATGGCGTCAAAGATACCAAAATCAAACAAGTACAACAATTTAAAGTACCTGGGAAATGTTTTAACAGAGGATGGAAAGTTCAACACTGAAATCTGAAGACGCTTTTGGATAGCGAGAGGTGCCTTCGAAAAACAAGCAAAGTATTAAGAAATAGAAATTTGCTAGAAACAAAAAAAAATTATATAGCCTTATTATTCAATATCAAACCTCAGTGAATGCTGGACAATCATCTAATATGTGGTTCTACAGAAGGCTACTGTATGAATACCATGGACCGAACATGTGAGTAACGACGAAGTTTTAATATGGCTAATGTGGGCTTGGGAAAATTGTTACTTGCAGGACAAATTGAAGGCTAGTGGACAGAAGAAAGCAATGCGTAACCTACATAGCGAGCTTGAGGAAATAAACAAGGGAACAAGGTTTAGGAGAGATAAACATAAAAATGATTAAAATATACAAAATACAAGAAACTGTCGAGAGCCAGAGAGGGCACATAAAAGAACGTATTTGTTAAATAACTGTTTTATTTAAGCATGTTACGCCGCTTCTTCCACTTACGATAAAAGTATCAGCATCCTTGGGTAAAGGTGGAGTATATGTCCCCTAATAAACTTCCCACGCATGCGTATACACATAAACAAGCATGACCAGTGAGTGTTTGACGGTTTTCTGAAGTTTGTGCAGTAAATATAGAATGTTTTATTTTATATACAGATTTTCACGAGGATATATATTTTCGAAGAGGAAATGGAATGTATTAGGTTGGTTTTTGACGTATTTTTTAACGTCAAAAACCGACATTATTTTTGCACCAACCTAATATTTAGAGATCCCATGATCTCTTGAAAGTGTGCTTCCCGACAAGAATCGAACCTTGAGTCCGATTTTTAATTTGGGAAAGTACTCTCTAACCAAGAAACTTTTTTTTTTTTTTTTTTTTTTTTTACCATTCAGTCACGGTGTGCCATCGTAGCAAAGTTCAATTACCTCACGTCAGAAGCGTGTTTTCCAAACATATTTGATGTCTCTTAGTCGTGACCTGAGGAAAGACCAATTAGTCTTATGGACCTTCAGCAATTGATGTTCTTGAAACGAGTCTTCCAAAAAGTGTTGTATCTCATTCCCGTCAAATTATGCTTTCGTATTTAGCAACTTCAGTGGAATTTAGTCAGTGGGCATTACATGGTTTTAGGTAGAACACTGTAATCTTTTTTTTTTTTTTTATCTATATAATGTAATAATTTAATCCTTGTTTGTGACTTTGCAATGTTTTCATGTATCTCCTGTACTGTCTGTACATAAACCTCTACTTTGGGCTGAACATTCAAATTTTAACGTAGCAGACGATTTTGATTTAGGTAATAGATATTTATTGAACATTTATGAAATGATTCCATCATATTTAAGCTTATTTTTTAAAGCAACGTTTTTAGTTTCACAATTGAATTAAAAGATACATGTACGAACATAGTCATACTATTTGAATGACGCTTAAATGGACGTCTTTGTCACGCGAGCTAATTACCCTTTTTATCTGGCAACAGTGTATGAGTCAAAATGTGCGACGCTTTGAAATCATTTTTATGATATTCTTTATTTGATCAGAATTTCTTATCTAAGAAATGTATTTTAAATAGGCAAAAAAAATATTAGATTTGAAATTTGATCATCTTTCCGTCAGCGAAGCAACTGGTGGCGAATTGGTAATTTTCACAGGATTTTACGGTGAGCATTCATGAATTAAACACAATCACATACTAGTTCTTTTTTTTAATCTTTACTTCCTGCAAATTTTCTTGAAAACGTGATAGCCTAATACTTTGAAATCTAAACTCTTGTTTCCTCTACTAATTCCTCGAACGTGCGATGGAATGGAATTTTTTAGTATCAGTTTTCTCTTGATTTAATCAATTTTTAAATATTTTTACGGTATAGAGGACGCACCCGAAATTTAGTATGAAAAGTTGGCTATAAATGTTTTAGAAGCTGCTCTGTTTCTCACTGGTCTCGATTTGCATTTTCCAAACTTGACCCAAGCCTGAAATTCACTGTGTAGGACGGAGGTTTATTTTTGAAGAACTTTTATTTCACCAAATACGGTAGCAGCCTGGTAAGACATTAAACTACATTCACGTCCTAGGTAAAACGATAAACTACGTCCAACAGTAAGACCTCTGATCAGGAGGTTTAGAGGAGCGTGGAACCACCTCTTAATTGCTGGTGTTTCCAAGTCCACTCTGACCCAGGGTGGTAGCACCTGTTATGGTCCCAGCTATAGGCAAATATTTAACCCTCAAACTGGGGTCAAAATACTATGAAAGTGTAAAAATAGGTATTAATAAAAGAAATACTTTGTAAAACAAAAAATATAATTACCAGAAATAAATCTCTGAAGAAAAAATAGTGCCAACAATAAAAATTGTCGGCATTAAATAAGCCATTGAGGTTGATATGCCGTAAGCCAAACCAAACATGGTATATTTGAGACTGAATATATCATTGGAAATGACTGTTTGGAAAAGTGTCGATTCATTACAAAAAAAAAATGTTTAGTGACCTTGAATAACACCACTTCGCAGAAGTTGTCTCCCTTGAATTATATTCTGCGTATAGATAGCACAAAATATATATGTGAAATGTTTCCGCCGTAATATTATTACTAGTTTTACTCTATGCCGTCTATTCGAAAAACTATAAATTAAATTGTGTTCCCTGTTGTATTCCGTGTTGCTTTTTATCACATCAACGTGATCTTGGTGGAAACTGGGAATGAATTATCAGTTTTTGAGGAGACATGGAGTCGCTTTCCTTAAAATAAGACCTTCTCTTTTGGTCGGCGCTTTAATATCTTCAGCTTTGGGAGTGTTGATTGGAACATTATGATTGGAACCCTCACGCAGAAGGGGGCGTTGTGATGTTTATCTCTGTCTTAACTCTTTTCTTGCATTTATGACCGCCTATGAAGTTTTTGAGATATGATTTTCACCCACTTGACCAAAGATGGATAAAATAATATATAAGTAAAAACTTTAGGAACAAAATGACAGCAAACATGACCTTGAGAAACTACGGTCGCAGGATTTCGTTAACGGGGACATACTCTCCCTCAAGTTTGTTCCAATGACACTCATAAAAGTTGTCAGCTGCGCGCCGTTATAGGCAAAGAGGTTAGGGGTAAGAGTTGACTAGTGGAAAACTAATCTGACAGTCCCTAACTATCACCTACCTAACCACATTGACTGTGTAAGAGAATCTCTGGAATAAAAAGCAAAATATATTAGGAACAATGTTCTTGTCTTCATTTCTTCCTTCATTATCACTTTTTTTTTTTTTTTTTTTTAATTTAATTGTGCTTGGTGTATAACGGGCCTTTACCAATTTTCGGTACACAACGACACGAACGAGAGACACAACGTGGCGTTTCACTGTTTGATCTGTAGACAGCTGAGAAGAGTCACTGTTTACGTTGATAAACGAAGTGTAGATCTGTCATTGTTCTGTATATTTTCCATTCGATGCTCTCCGCCATCTTTGTTTCTACACAGTTATACTTTATTCTCCTTTCCGGTGAGTGAATTCCTACTTTTGATAACTTGCACAAATTTGCACTGAATGTCGCAAGTCTCATTGACTAGTTGAACATTTAGCATAGATGTAATGCCATGTCAGACTAGAATTTGCACGCAGTATCACGCCAGATTAAGAGCGCCAGATGTAGGGTTCAAAAGAGAGGGGCAGTTTCTCAGACATCGCAGACGAGAAAATAAAGTCCACGTTCGGAAACGCATACACATCCACACACTCTGGTCGATTGGAACTGAAGTATTGGATTGTAATTAAACCTAAAGTTAGATATGCGAAATACAAACCTGTATTATTATTGGTCCGTATCGCCTACTGCATGACAATAGAAACACATCTGAAAAGTATATTACTGCTTCTCATGGGGTACTCTACTTCAACTGTTTTATCTATATTCTTTTCGTAATGCACACAACTTTCAGTCAGTTTGCCAGAAGCATAACATTTTTTCACTTGATATAAGGCCCAATAGCCACTCAAGTTAAAGTTAATGAATAAGTTGCTTGATATGAGCGTAAGTGGACGAAGTTGAGAATACAGCGATACGATGGATAGATAACTACTGACCCTAACAGCTGTATTACATCGAAGTGCCCAAAGATTTACTAAGGAAATATGTAGGACATGAGGGTGACTCAACCCAGTTGACGGGGCAAAGCCTGTATTATCTGTAACAGTCTTAACTGGGGGTATTAAGACATCGAGATCATGATATCGCTGTGGAAGTAAAAAATAGTAGCTACAGTATCTGTCTGTATTTCTGAGATGAGGTATTATGTACACTATTTACCTGTTCTAGTTCCACGTGCCATGTTTAATGAATGTCAGTTATCCGTTATCCCCTGTTAACTCCCCCTCCAATTTCTCCACTGCCTTAACCGGGCATTGAGCTCACACTCTTTAAACATGGCACGAGAATTAGAACAGTCTACCCTAGTGAGCGAAATAAAGAGTTCAGTTTGACATTCCAACCACCTGAAGAAGGCCGGAGCGTACGACGGCCAGAAAGTTGTAATAAATACGGCGACAAAGATGAGGATAATACTCCGAATAATGTAAATAGTGTAGTAGCTAGAGGTTTTCGACGTTGTGGCTGTCTGTTAGAAGCAATAGAATAGAAAATATCGCCGTTCACGTGACTGTAAAGGTTTTGAGATGGTTGCCACAAACTGGTCTTTGTTAGAAACCTATAATTAATAATGTAGTTTGTTTATTTATTTATTTATATTTATTTTTTTTTATAAAACATATTCTGAACTAGCTTAAAAGCCGTCCCTATCGGGCGGCATTTCAACTAGATCTTGCGGATGGCTCTTGATTGGGCCTTCATCATAGCAGGTAGGGACGAGTAAATGCGATAGGCAACAATAGTGTACGGAAGAATATAATTAATCGCCGAATTTAAAGGTTTAATTAACATTTAAGCTTACCTTTTAGAAGTTTAACGATAATTCTTCTGCCACCACTTAATTTAAAGACAATTTCATTTACGTAAGTCTTTACGTTCCATACAAACAATTACTTTTATTTCATGGGCGGCTTTCGCTGGATTTCACAATTAATTTCGATTATTCCCAAATTTATTTCTGAGTTATAAAACACTTATCGTACAAAAAAAAAAAAAATTGTCGTAAAAAAACACCGAAAACAATCACAATAATAAAATGTTGGGAATCCAAAATTTCACGTTTGCGGTTCGGATCCGGCCTGGATTTTTTTTAATTTGCTCACGGAGTCGGACTGATTCCAAAATGGTATGTTTTGCTACAGCCTCTAGGAGTTAAATTGCGTAGTGTGACACACTGACATTAGCATTTTTATATAGAACAGATTCTCTGTCCGTAATCCAGTCAGCGTTTGCCTGCGTGCATCCAATTTATAGACGTACGTCTGCGTTGTGCGAGTGACTTACATGTAATTGTCATTTAAAGAATACACAAGCAGACACACATAGACCCTTTGACGGATTTTGAAATAAGATCTGTTTCATCTGAAGGGTTACGGTCACATCACGTTGAAACACCTATTTCCATAATATCACTGAAGTTGAGCAACGTTGAATCTGGTCAGTTCCGCGATGGGTGACCGCTTAAGAATACGAAGTGCGGTAAGATTGGATGGTTGAGTGTTTTAATGGGTAACTCTTCGAAATTGTTAACCGAGGAGCCAAGTTCCAGTTCCCGTTGGGCCATTTATATTTACTTACGCGTAAATACATTTGGAAAAGGTATGAATCTATCTGTTGTTCCCTCAAGTATGGGTTAATTAGTAAGACTTTTATCGTGGAAACCATTATCTAAAAAAATAAAATCTTGCAATCTAAAAATTTGTCTGATAACAATTAAATGAAAAATAATATGAAAAAAAAAGAATACGAGCCTATAAAAATTTTTATGTCCTTTATATGATCTGTACAACCTGCGTCTTGTAAACGTCTTATTGGAATAATTGGGATATTCTGATTTTATTTATACCAATGCAACCGGAAGTTATCGCAAGAACAATTTTAACGAAACAAATATATTTTACAAATATACAATTTGAATTTATTACATATAATTTTAGTGAAGTACTAATATTAAACGCGGTGAAATTAATATAATTAATATTATCAATGATAATGCTTTTAATCTGCATAATAGCTTTTTAAATAATGACAATAGGTAGATGAAAGTTACTCTAAAGTCTAAGCTAATAGAATTTGCCATGTAGCTAATTTCGGTCGTTATCCCGAATTTTAAACCTACGTATGGCATTTAAGACGCAGGAGAATTTTAAAAGATGTTTTTAGTAAAAAAAGAAAGAAAAAAGTACACCTTTATAATCAATTAAATACAGTAAGCTGCAAAGGTTTGATAAACCGTAGAAAACGAATAAATCTAAAAATGATTAGTTTAATTTGAGATAGTTCCATACGAACGAGAACATTACAAATTCTAGTTGTTTTTTGTTCTTTTCATAAATGCCTTATCCTCCTGGCTATTATGTCTCTACACAACTTCCATTCCTTCGTATTTCGATCAATGTTTCCCCTTACTACTAACCATCCATTTACTCAAGATCGTTAAGTAGGTTACTTGTTATTTCCTTTTGCCAAAATTACGTTCACAATACCTTGCGTGTGTCGCATTCTCCAAACTCACATTCCTCATGATGACTTCAAAATTTAAAATGTCGCTTGCTGTCAATGGTATTCTCAGAAATACTAATATCAAACCACGTCTCTGTTTACTTAAGTTTCCTCTACATCTGTGGGGAAAAATGTTCCTTGCAATGAATAGTAGTTAATGTTGTTTTGGTATTTTGAGTAATCAGCATTTTTAAAAATTTTTAACATTCAGTTTGTCTTAGCTTCTTCTTTCAGCTATGACTTAATTAATAAGACATGTATCATTTAAACCATTGTCCCACACACACAAACCGACTTGGGTATGACGATAAACTACATACGCGTCCTGGGTAAGACGATAAACTACATTCAACAGCAAGCCTCTGATCAGGAGGTTTTGAGGAGCGTGGAACCACCTCTTAATTGTTGATGTTCCCAAGTACGCCATGACCCGGGTTGTAGCATCTGTTAGGGTCCCAGCTATGGGCAAATAGTTAACCCCGAAACTGGGGTCAAAACACTATAAAAAGGTAAAAAGATGTTTTAATACCAGAAATACTTTTTAAAAAATTATTACCAGCAATAAATTTTTGAAAAAAAATATTACCAGCAATGTTTTTAAAAAATAAATATAACTAGCAATACATTTTTGAAAAAAATTATTACCAGAAATAGATTTTTGACAAAACAAAATATTACCAACAATAAAAATTTTGTCAGCATTAAATAACCCATTGATATTGATATGCCGTAAAATAAACCATACAACCAAACCCCGCCACACACCAAAAAAAATCTTAGAATATAGAAAATATCTTCTGGCATTAAATAACCAGTCAAGCCGTAAAAAACAAATCAGTGAATTAAATGTGAGCAGAATGTTTACCAGGTGACTAACAGAATACAAGAGAAATTAAAACCTTTACAAAAACGGGGAAGTAACCAAACTTAAAAAAGGACAGACCAAAAGGCAGATACCCACCTAAATTGTTTTAAATGCCTAGGTTATTAGGAAATAAAATACTCGTCATATACACACAAACATAGCTGGCGATGTTTTTTACCTTCGGAAACAGTTATAATAGACGATGGTAAATGTGATACAGAAAAACGAAAGTGTATTTGAATAGTAAAAGATGCTTTCCAAAAACTAAAATTATATATGTGTCGCGTCCATTGTGCCACTAGTGAAGCATATTTTAAAACCTCTTTGATACCAGCCGAGTATCAATTTATTTTTAGCAGAATGTGTAACTGTGGGGGTTTTACTTGCATCACAGCAGCAGAAATTAGCCTCGTGTTCGCGGAGATAAAAAGCATACTTGACAGGAAATAAAACGTACAGAAATAACAGGAAAAGCATGGTAAATTTTCATCAAATTTATTTATAGTTATTTTGGTATGTGTATTTATTTATTTATTTATTTATTTATTTTTTTAGGTTAGAATTGTTTGAAGGTACATGTGATAAAAGGGAGAAGTTACTCCGTATTATTACACGCCACAGAGAGCTTAGTTATACACGTGTTTCCTTGCCTGAGGGTTCTTGGCGAAGAGATTGAATTTAACGTCTTTTGGCAGGATGTCCGTATTTCCGACAGGTAGTTTTTGGTGCATGCTGGAAGTATTTTCATTCTTCATTTTTATTTTTATTTTAAACAAAGTTTAAATACTATTTTTAAAATAATAATAATAATAATGTCCCTACATAACAACATATTGCCATTTACACTCAATCCATTTAATATCAATTAAATAATGAAAAACAATGCTCGACTGTTATTTTTTAATAAACAAAAAATTT
Source organism: Acanthosepion lycidas (assembly GCA_963932145.1). Classification (NCBI taxonomy): domain Eukaryota; kingdom Metazoa; phylum Mollusca; class Cephalopoda; order Sepiida; family Sepiidae; genus Acanthosepion; species Acanthosepion lycidas. Next base: position 124,510,936 of record OZ010572.1, read on the forward strand.
TTAAATATGTTCCACTAGAGGAAAAATGGACACTGAAAGCTTCGGAAAAAAGTTCTGGACAGCTGTTATATAGATATTATATGGCAGTATTTAGTGATAGGAAGGCGGGATCTTTCAATTAAACCCCCCCCCCAAAAAAAAACCTGGGTGGGTGTTAATGTGTCGGAGTTAATTAATTTCTTAATTGTTCACTAGGGCACGCTCTCCCTACACTATAAATACTGATCGATTTCTTGCCTAGTTCTCTTTTTACTTTGCATTTCAGCGGATACATTTAGATATGTTCTCTCGGAGATACGCATTTTGCCCACTTAAGAGAAAACGCCATCAAACACACACACATTCGTCAAAATACGAACTCTTTAAGTTCATACACAAACGTTAATATCTTTTTCCATTGTAACTCTTGTTTAAAACATACTTGTTATATATATATATATATATATATATATATATATATCTCTATATATATATATATATATATAATTTTTTTTTCTTTACATATCTTTACTTGGGTTCAACTTGAGTCCGCTATATTCTTGTAGTGGAGTTTATAATCTATTAGGAGTTACACACGTGTTTCTAATTTAACAACACGTAAACCCACGGTCCGCTACAAAAGTATTTATTATTCAAGAGCTTATTACTGGAAATTTTTCTAACTTACAAGAACTCTGACAACTGGGTGTACAAATTGCAAACAAATACCAAACTTTACAGAAGAAGGCACTGAATTTTTTTTTTCTTTAATCACTTCACAGCTAATCATAAAGGCGATTTCTATTTTTGCAGTTTGAATCGTATTATCTTATGAATTGAACAGAAATATTTCGTTGTTCTCCATCTTGTTTGGTAGATTTGTAAAGACAAAGCTGCCTGCTTAGACGTTATGAAAATATATTCTGAAGCCGGGTGGGACGCATTGCGATTTCTAAGATAAGACAATATACGGCTAACACATTTCAAGATTGATTTTTCCCCTACAACAGGCATTGTTTACCGTCATGAAATTTTTGTAAACGTGGCGGGGGAAGATTACGGGGATAATGAACATTTAATGATAAAAATTTTGAAAGGTGCGATGTTATATTTATTTGAAAAACTGAACAAAAAGACGTCGCTGTTGAGATATTTATAAGAGAATCTCCGAAGAAAAGGTTCTGAGGTGTGTCTTGAGGTGCCTGTTCAAATATGTGTCTCTCCCTCGTCTCTGTGTGTCTCTCCCTCGTCTCTGTGTGTCTCTGCCTCGTCTCTGTGTGTCTCTGTCTCTGCGTGTCTGTGTCTCTTTCTCGTCTCTGTGTGTGTCTCTCTCTCTCGTTTCTGTGCGTCTCTCTCTCGTCTCTGTGTGTGTGTGTCTCTCTCTCTCGTCTCTGTGTGTGTCTCTCTCTCTCGTCTGTGTGTGTGTGTCTCTCTCTCGTGTGTGTGTGTGTGTGTGTCTCTCTCGTCTGTGTGTGTGTCTCTCTCTCTCGTGTGTGTGTGTGTGTGTCTCTCTCTCGTCTCTGTGTGTGTCTCTCTCTCTCGTCTCTGTGTGTGTGTGTGTCTCTCTCTCTCGTCTCTGTGTGTGTGTGTGTCTCTCTCTCTCTCGTCTCTGTGTGTGTGTGTCTCTCTCTCTCTCGTCTCTGTGTGTGTGTGTCTCTCTCTCTCTCGTCTCTGTGTGTGTCTCTCTCTCTCTCGTCTCTGTGTGTGTGTCTCTCTCTCTCGTCTCTGTGTCTCTCTCTCTCTCTCGTCTCTGTGTCTCTCTCTCTCTCGTCTCTGTGTGTCTCTCTCTCTCGTCTCGGTGTCTCTCTATCTCTCTCGTCTCTGTGTGTCTCTCTCTCTCGTCTCTGTGTGTCTCTCTCTCTCGTCTCTGTGTGTCTCTCTCTCTCGTCTCTGTGTGTGTGTCGCTCTCTCTCTCTCTGTGTGTGTGTCGCTCTCTCTCTCTCTCTCTCTCTCGTCTCTGTGTGTGTGTCGCTCTCTCTCTCTCTCTCTCTCTCGTCTCTGTGTGTGTGTCTCTCTCTCTCTCGTCTCTGTGTGTGTGTCTCTCTCTCTCTCTCGTCTCTGTGTGTGTGTCTCTCTCTCTCTCTCGTCTCTGTGTGTGTGTGTCTCTCTCTCTCTCGTCTCTGTGTGTGTGTCTCTCTCTCTCTCGTCTCTGTGTGTGTGTCTCTCTCTCTCGTCTCTGTGTGTGTGTCTCTCTCTCTCTCTCTCGTCTCTGTGTGTGTGTCTCTCTCTCTCTCTCTCTCTCTCGTCTCTGTGTGTCTCTCTCTCTCGTCTCTGTGTGTGTCTCTCTCTCTCGTCTCTGTGTGTGTGTGTCTCTCTCTCGTCTCTGTGTGTGTGTGTCTCTCTCTCGTCTCTGTGTGTGTGTGTCTCTCTCTCGTCTCTGTGTGTGTGTCTCTCTCTCTCGTCTCTGTGTGTGTGTCTCTCTCTCTCGTCTCTGTGTGTGTGTCTCTCTCTCTCGTCTGTGTGTGTGTGTGTCTCTCTCTCTCGTCTGTGTGTGTGTGTGTCTCTCTCTCTCGTCTGTGTGTGTGTGTGTCTCTCTCTCTCGTCTGTGTGTGTGTGTGTCTCTCTCTCTCGTCTGTGTGTGTGTGTGTCTCTCTCTCTCGTCTGTGTGTGTGTGTGTCTCTCTCTCTCTCGTCTCTGTGTGTGTGTCTCTCTCTCTCTCGTCTCTGTGTGTGTGTCTCTCTCTCTCTCGTCTCTGTGTGTGTGTCTCTCTCTCTCTCGTCTCTGTGTGTGTGTCTCTCTCTCTCTCGTCTCTGTGTGTGTGTCTCTCTCTCTCTCGTCTCTGTGTGTGTGTCTCTCTCTCTCGACTCTGTGTGTGTGTGTGTGTCTCTCTCTCTCTCTACTCGACTCTGTGCGTGCGCGGTTGCCCCAATGTGATAAATCCCAAAAGATATTTGCCTCGGCGTAGGTGAATTCTTTTTTAACATTTGCCTCATCTAATCTGGATGTTTCGTATCTTCTTTACACTGGGATGCTTAGCATTGATGATGTGAATCATTGCAGTGTTGTGCAACCCGTACATCATTATAATATCACCACCACGAGCATTGGCAACACCTTAACACCAATTTTTGAACGTGCGGTTGGTGTAAATGATAACGGCTTGAGACGCGAAATCAGAGCGCCAAGATGGAATTTCAGTCGAGTACATTAAATACACACAAATACACTTTGAGAAATGTGTGAATTTCACTTCACCCCCCATCCCACCACAGCTATGAGCATATAAAACTGGGCTCTCTAGACGTGGATAGCGACCTGTATAGCAGAAGGTCAATTGTGAATTAAAAACCGCAGATTTATCTTCTCAGCGATAGTCATACTCATCTACCGTGATGACAGCCGTCATGTATGTATGTATGTAGAATACTGAAAAGTTCTCGGATTTACAAAGAAAGGATCTACACTTACAGATTAAGAAAGAGAGCGAACACTTATGCTTGGTCATTTGCTTTTGAAAGATGGTTACGTCGACTATTTTTCAGAAAAAACACACACAAACTAATATATATATATTTATATATATATATATAATCGGCAAGGATACATGCACAACACTTACACCCACAAACATTACACCTACTCGTTTCTATCTCCTTCCTAAAATACACAAAAGGAACAAACCCAGAATGGCCCGTCAGATCTACTAAACAAAATGAATCACATACAAACAGTTCCAGCGAATGCAATTCTAGTGACTATGGACGTAAGATCACTCTATTCAAACATTAAACACATCGAAGGACTAACCTCCTTTCAGGAAGCACTTGCTAAAAGAAGAAAACAAGACCCCACCACAGAAGTTTGTGTGTGTGTAATATATATATATATATATATATATATGAGAGAGAATATTTTCATTCAAACATGTTTTGCTTTAAGTTTTAGCTTATTGTCTCGAGATGATAAGCAAAAACTTAAAAATCAGGACCCCTTTATAGAAGAGGCCAAAAATAGTCAACTACGAGTATAGCAACAATGTTCTTAAATGTTTGTAGCAGTAAAGTGTTATATATAAAAAATACGAAATTAAAATACTATTAGTTTGGTGCAAAAATAATGACGTAATAATATCGTTTTTTGACGTATTTTTTAACGTCAAAAAACATTATGTCATTATTTTTACACCAACCTGATACAATTAAAAAAAAATAAAAAACAAATCACATAGATTACCTCCCTTGCATAGAAGTAAAAATATTTTGAATTTACTGTGCTAACGCATAACACATCCATAGATATGCAACCACAGTGAAGATGGTCTCAGATGAGATTAAAATTATTTGAAAAAATAAATAAAAATTATTTGAAAGAAAATTTTGCAATTTTACTTAATCAATATTTTCTACCGCCACCAAGAAAAAAAAAATATATATATATATATATATACACACACACACCATCCCAAGATGGTAGTGAATCGTAGGTCATTTACCGCTATCAGCGAATAAGGAAAAAGTACCCACTGCCACTTCCTGTTACATACACAAAGGCTCTTGAAAATACAGCCTACGCATCACATCTGGCCCGCCACCGGATTTTATCCAGCCAGTAGCAATTCAAATTATTGAAATGAATAAGCTATTTTTTATGTTCGTTTTTTGTTTTTGTTTTGTGTTTTTTTCTTGAAAAAAAAAATTAAGTTTTTATATGTAATTTTTATTCAGTCTGTCAAATATACGATGTAATGCTCGTGGTGAAATTTCTCGAGTTCGCTGGAATCGAGTTGCTCGCTTGCGGTCGCTTATTTCCGCAAATGCAATGAAATTTTCGTTCCTTCGTCACTAGAAAGAAAACCAATATAATATTACTTACGCTTTATTAGGCTTAATCTTTTTCAATGTCAAATCCTTTCAGAATGCGATCGATCATGGCTCTCCATGGCGTCTTCAATGTGTGAATGGCTGTAGATTTTTTTTTTTAAATGATAGTAGGGTAAGTTCTCATTGCCTTCTCCGGTTTTGAATTCTGAGTATTTTTGTCGACCGAGAATTACTGACCTAAATGGTTGACGCTTCGGTATACCAAGTGTTGTAAAGTTGGTGTCATAGATAATGGCTTGGAATTCTCCTCAGCTATGGGTTAATTAATTAGTAAGATATGTATTACTAAATCATTTTAAATAAAAATTTCTTACAATCTAAAAATATTTTCGGCAAAGGATTGCTTTGTGATACCAACGGACATTCGTTGTCATTTCGTTGTCACTTTCGTAAATGCTCGTGGTAGTAGAGACTTATTCATCGCAGATACAACTATAGTACGCCGTCGAACAATAATGGTGTCAGACACCTTCGAATATCACTCGCACTAATATCGATAATACTCGCTCGAATAGTAATCCGTATAGCAACAGGGGATGGAGTGGAGGATAGCGGTCCGTATAGCAACAGGGGATGGAGTGGAGGATAGCGGTCCGTATAGCAACAGGGGATGGAGTGGAGGATAGCGGTCCGTATAGCAACAGGGGATGGAGTGGAGGATAGCGGTCCGTATAGCAACAGGGGATGGAGTGGAGGATAGCGGTCCGTATAGCAACAGGGGATGGAGTGGAGGATAGCGGTCCGTATAGCAACAGGGGATGGAGTGGAGGATAGCGGTCCGTATAGCAACAGGGGATGGAGTGGAGGATAGCGGTCCGTATAGCAACAGGGGATGGAGTGGAGGATAGCGGTCCGTATAGCAACAGGGGATGGAGTGGAGGATAGTGGTCCGTATAGCAACAGGGGATGGAGTGGAGGATAGCGGTCCGTATAGCAACAGGGGATGGAGTGGAGGATAGCGGTCCGTATAGCAACAGGGGATGGAGTGGAGGATAGCGGTCCGTATAGCAACAGGGGATGGAGTGGAGGATAGCGGTCCGTATAGCAACAGGGGATGGAGTGGACATTGCGACCATTAGTCGTCCGCTAATTCCTACATATATGCGTTTCCTCTATGGTCACGTGGTCCACTTAATTCAATAATGGGATCGACTGTTTTTGCTCACTGGCGAACTGTGTTCAAACTCCAGTGTCGGCAGCAACACTTTATTCCTATATAACAGGTTGATAAGTTGATACAGGCAATCAAGTATTGATCATCAGTGCAAGAGGTCACTGATCCAATCCAGGTAAAATAGACATGTTTATATATATTTTATCAAGACAGTATAATCTGTAATAACCCAAGATGGGATTGTTAAATTAACTATGACATTAATCCAGTGTAGATTACTTCCCAATATTCTTCCGAACTGCCACCTTACCAATCTTAATAGTTTCCAAACACTTTCGATAAAACCGATTCTCTTACAGCGTTTTTCCTAAGCACTGCTACACTGGGGAACTAAATGAATGTTTCAGAGTTCTACAATCTTGACCTCTTCAACTCAAGCGTTAAAGGTTATCTACTCTCCTGATCTTCATGATCATTACTTCCTGCAAACTACCGTCCTGCGTATGACTTTAGACTATATCCGGCATCAAAGTCTCTGATCGGGAGGGGTTTTGACGACCGTGCTGATATACGCAGGTCCACGCTGACCCGGGTTGGTAGCACCTGTTAGGGTCCTAGCTATAGTTAACCTTTACTCTGGGGTCAAAACATAAGTATAAAAATAGATTCTCATACTAGAACGTACAGCAATACATATTTGGAAAAAAATTATCAGCCATGCATTTTTTTGATAGGAAGGTAAATTATTTGTAGCAATACTGTACATTTTTATTTGGTAAAAATATTATTACCAGCAATACATTCTTTGTGGGGTTGGTTAGAAAATTATTACCGGCAATATTTTTATTTATTTATTTATTTTTACACAAATTATTATCGTCAATCCAATTTTGAGGTAAAAAATTACCAGCAATGAATACATATTTTATTCATAAGGACTTATCCTAAAAATCTCGTCGGCATTAAATAACCCATTGACGTTGATATGCTGTAAAACAAAATAAACCAAACCAAGCTACTTTTACATTCATATAGGGCCCCTTCAGTAACGCTCAAAAACATGGTCCAGTGGATAAAAGCGTTGGTTGAGTGATCCAAAATCATGACTTGACCCAAAGTATCGTGAGTTCAGTACCTGGAGTCAGCAGAGCGCACAAAGTTTTGGAGTTGAGTTTCTAAGGAGAATTAACTGAAACTTAAATATCCATACGCCATAAAATCGATAACCATCCATAAAAGGCATGACACGTGGAATTAGAGCAAATTATGAACTAAAGGGTTTGGTTGGAAATTCCAACGTATATCAGCTAACGAAGACCGGAGCGAACAACGACCGAATATTCGTGAATATGCCAATAAAAAACGGTCAGAAGTATGTAAATATTGTGAACAGTTACAATACATCATCTCATAAATATAGACAAATGTTTAAAAAAAAATATTCTTTTTCTTTCAAAGATGTTGGAACTTGGAAGTGTTAATGTAAAAAATGTAACTTTTTATTTGAATATCAATTTCAATATTTCTTTTTAAATTCTTATTTCTCTTAAGCTTTTTCATGTTTAGGCACTAACGAACTGTTCGTTATTTGATTGGACTGATTGAAAATTTATTTCGCAAGTCGTAGGAGTGATTTTTCGTCTAGTTTTGTTCAATGTTGGTCTCCGCCCCGTTACGAGAAAAAAATCTTATAGCTCGAAGCTGAAACAATTTTTTTTTTTTTTTTTTTTTTTTTTTAATCCTTACTTTTCCATCAGTCATAATCTAAAGAATTTATTTAACACTTTGATTACTTCTGGGATAGCTTCGAGCAAATGGGAAATTTTCAATCTCACATCAACTTCAGTAATTAAATACAAAAGTTTCTTCAGGTTGAAAAATAATTTGTGCACAGAAAATGTGTGTAAATTTCCATGTAAATTTCCATGTAAAATGGACCAAATTTCTTATAACCTTATATTGTATATATTCTTAATTATGTGTGTGTGTGTGTGACTGTGTGGCCTGCATATTTCGGAGCGATATAGACGGACTATTTTTATTTTTTTATTTTTTTCATTTGTAATCTATCGAAATCATTAAGGTAAAAGATGAGCTTGTGATTTAGAAATCATATCAGTTTAGTTTTGTTTTAAGACTACATGATAGATATCAAGTGTGTATTTTGGCAGCAATCCTTCTTTTATGCAGGTTTCATTAAAGAATGCTGAAAGGGAAGTGTGATTAAGCTTTTTATTAAAATATAAAAAATGTTTATCAGAGTGCCTCGTTAGTCGTCCTCAATGAAATCTGAACAAATGAGGGATTGCTGTTCGTATACACACTCAATATATATATATATATATATATATATATATTCGTTGATAATAGAAATATAATAGCCTCATCTACATGTAAAAAAAAAAAAAGCTTCACTCAATAACAACTGATCACCGCTACAATGTGCTGAATATGTTTGGAAAATAAGACATTACTATAACTCTAGATACATACGTAAAACATCCCATACATCCTGTTAAAAGTAAAAATAAAATGATCTTTGATAATGGCTAAAAGTATAGCCGAAAGCGCTTGGACAGACGGAAAATGCAGATAATTTATGTCCAGAAAAGAAGAAATTATAACACAAGGAAAGATAACCGCTGTACCTTGTCAGTCGTATTTAACGAAACTTTAATAAAAGAAGGGTTGCTGTCCAAATAAAGTATAATATATCAAGGGCAACGATCACTCTTTTATCAAGGTTTCACTTAAAATCTACTCGGAAAATACTGCGGTTAAGCTTTTTATTATATTTTTCTTGCATTTTTACACATTCTGTCCAGAAAGAAATTGTATGAATGTAAGAAAAATATTAAGAAAAAAAAAAAAACTTAATCTCGGTGCCTTGTCAGTCGTCTTTATATATAATGTGTGTAGTTAAATTTCCCAGAAAAATTCTATGGATAAAACAAATTTGTAGAAAAAAAAAAAAATCTTAGTTTTTGCCGACGCGTTTCGTCTTCCGACTTTATCGAGCCAAACAATGAAAGCGAAATGTTTTGTCGTCACATTAATAGTAAATCCACAATTTAAAAAAAGAGAGGCGCTCCTGCGTAAGCTTCTTTCTAACTAATGGTAACTTACTTTATACTAAGTGTTTTCCATGTCGACAATATAGTTAAATTTTCCAGAATAATTCTAAGATAAAAGTAAGATATTTTTTTCCAATTGTCATTTTTATATCAATGTTTCTTATCCTCAAAATTATACTGGGAAAAATTTAACTATATTGTCGACATGGAAAACAAACACATAGTATAAAGGAAGTTATCATTAGTCAGAGGCTTCGGCAGGAGTTTTTTTTTTTTTTTTTTTTTTTTTTTTACATTTTGGATTTAATGTAACATTAACAATAAATGTTTTTCCTTGACAAAGTCGGAAAAAATCTAAGTTTTTTTTTTTTTTTCCAATTGTCATTTTTATAACATATCTGTAGAAAAATCTGCAGGTGCAAAAATACCAATTTTTCGCGTAGTAAAAGTCGAGTCTTGCTTGCTGGATGTGGGGATAGTTCTAAAGGAGACATGCTGAGTTCAATTTCCGTCCAACTGTTCCGTTCACTTCTGTCACATCGAAGACATGGATTCCCTTTCCTACGACCCTGGTTATACTTCCCTGAAGATGGCAACCAATATTGGAGAAGGTCATACTCTGTATCCAAAAACCACCCTGGCGAGGGACGTGTTTCTTCAATCTCTCTTCTCCTGTACACACCCCAGCTGCTGCAATACGTGGGGTACACCGATGACACTAAAAGTCTACGGATCTCGTGACGTAACAAAATCTTGTTTAACGAACCTGTTGATCGTTGCAGCATTTTCTCTTTCAAGCGAAAAATAATTGTTTCTAATATCCCCCCCCCGAAACATGTCCGCTAAAGCAATCTGCCTAATGAGAATTTTTACACATTTAAAAAGAATCTATATAAATATCTATTTTATATATTTAAGTTTGTGCGACATGTCGGATTTTGGCAAGGGAAAGTAAAACCGCGTTCGTCAGAAAATTACAAAAAAAAAATAATTTTCTTGTATTTTATTTCATTTTTCAATGACAGATGCTACGTTCTAGAAATGCTCATCATTGTCTTGAACAAACAATTTTTTTGTGAAATTATATAGAATATATTACAACACTTCTGTTTTTATGTCTCTTCTGTCGCAGCTAAATGATGAAACAGTCACTGAAGAAAATGAAAGTATTTCTGGAATACGTCGAATTACCCTTTCACATAGTTTTCTCAATCAAAATTTCTTTTCATCGAGGCTAATGTTGAATTGCATCTAAGTCAATTTTCTCCATTTTCCCTTGTATTTAATGTTCTAGTTTTCAAATTCCTGTTTCACCTGATTCGTCCCAGTTAAGGTCTCTAAAAGAAAAAAAAAAATTATCAGTCATGGGTGTGACTGCGGCTGGGTATGACACAATGTCGGTTTACCATTGCGCCCTTATTCGCGTATATAAAGGCTAAGGACAAAAATTATTTATTTTCTATGGTCTCTTCCGCCAGCATCGTTATCCACCAACCGTCCTTATTTAGTATCTTAAAGGTGCTGCCGCCGCAGGGTTGGAACCCAGAGCCTAGTTCATCGGTATGTGCAAACACGTAAAAAATATAAATAGATTGATTTTTTTTTTTTTTTTTTTTTTTTTTGCGGTGGGGGGTCAGATGAGCTGAAGATTACCTTTGAACTATTCGCACACGGAATATATAATACTTAATTTTATCTGAGTCAAATCTCCAAGCACAAATTATTTGATTTGAGATTTGTAATTGGTTTACTTTTTGTCATTTTTCATTGAAAACGGCAGATCGATAATAAATTGACAGTCGCAGATTTTGTTTTAACATATGGCTTTTTCCCTGATGTCCCGACTACAGGAATTTAAGCGTGCTACTCGATTGGCATCAAGGTCCCACCCGTTTATTGTCAAAATAGCTAAAATGCAACCGTCACTTCTAATCCAACAGTTCCTTTTCTAGCAACTTCCACCTGTGGTACTCCGTTCAGTTGCTTCCCTGATAACTACAATCTTCAAAAATTTAAATGCAATATCGGTCGCTATCTTCTAGAATCCCGTTTATATTTTTTCCCACAATTCTACTCAGTCTTTTAGTTCTTTTTCACTCCATGTAACTTCTTGCGTACGAATGACATTTCCGCCTGGCTTGACGTGAAATGATTAAAAAATAAATAAAATAATTGACTGATAACCATGAGATAATAGTTGGCACCATAAAAATAACTAGCCACGAGTTTCAGCGGCGTTGCCGCCAAGTCTGTCCTCGTTTCAGGGGTGTTGCCGCCAAGTCTGTCCTCGTTTCAGGGGTGTTGCCGCCAAGTCTGTCCTCGTTTCAGGGGTGTTGCCGCCAAGTCTGTCCTCGTTTCAGGGGTGTTGCCGCCAAGTCTGTCCTCGTTTCAGGGGTGTTGCCGCCAAGTCTGTCCTCGTTTCAGGGGTGTTGCCGCCAAGTCTGTCCTCGTTTCAGGGGTGTTGCCGCCAAGTCTGTCCTCGTTTCAGGGGTGTTGCCGCCAAGTCTGTCCTCGTTTCAGGGGTGTTGCCGCCAAGTCTGTCCTCGTTTCAGGGGTGTTGCCGCCAAGTCTGTCCTCGTTTCAGGGGTGTTGCCGCCAAGTCTGTCCTCGTTTCAGGGGTGTTGCCGCCAAGTCTGTCCTCGTTTCAGGGGTGTTGCCGCCAAGTCTGTCCTCGTTTCAGGGGTGTTGCCGCCAAGTCTGTCCTCGTTTCAGGGGTGTTGCCGCCAAGTCTGTCCTCGTTTCAGGGGTGTTGCCGCCAAGTCTGTCCTCGTTTCAGGGGTGTTGCCGCCAAGTACCAAGCCTAGAGTTTTTTTCCTTATTTGTGATACCAATAATTGATACATGTTGTCTAAGGAAAGCATACAAAAAATTATGTATTGGAAACTAAAAAAATTCTTTTATGGAAAAATACTTATTGAAAATTTAACAAATAAGCGACGCATTTGTAAAATATTGTATTGTCTCGGTAGGCTATTATAACGTTGGTGTTTGAAGTCAGATTTTGTAATCAACCTCAGACAACGCGTTAAAAAGATAAATACATTCTACTCTTGCTATTCAATTCAGAATACCGGAAAAGTTTTACCCTGCAATTTTTGAACAGACTTTTTTTCTGGATAAGCCGTCGACAAATAAATATAAAATAATACCAAATAAGGAATCGTTTTGATCCGATGTCGGATGTGGAACAAGCTAATATTTACCTCTGCGTTATTTAATATACTTTCTCCTTTTTATTCGATAAGCAATTCACTGCAGTAGTGGATTAGTTTACATCTCCAAATCTCAAACGGAAATTGTCTTGGAGGTGGATTGTCTGTCATTTTATTTAAAAAATAAAATTGTACTACCGTCTTTTCTCCTTATTTTTATCATTCTAATTAAATTTGTTCAGTTAAATCCTTAAGAGAAATAGGGTCTCTGCTTTATCTGTGTACAGGTTTAAGTATTTAACTTCTAGTAAAATGACAGTTTTACAGACGTCGAGATTCTAAACATCCAATTTATTCTCTATTGTCATTTCGATTCGCTATTTAAATATGTGAAAATTTTATTTTAGTGAAATGCGTAATTTAGTTTAGTTGAACTTCACTTGAAAATTCTTTTGTGGCAATTTTTCAGAAAAGCGGTTTTCATTTATGTTATTTAAAACAATTTTTAAATTAATGTATTTTGAAACAAATCTTCCGAACAGAATTTTATTTTAACACTGTTAAACTACTTTTTTTGTCTTCGAAAACGTGACACAATTTGTTGAAACGTTATAAGAAAATTTTTCAAATATATTTGAGACCTATTTAACCCTTGACCCTTGTACAATTATTCAGCTACGTCATTGCGTCTTTTAGGTGGCTGCAGGACATACGTGATCATGGCTCTCCGCAACTTCTTATCGTTTGTAGCTATACATCATATTACTTTTACCATCTGTCAAGTTCCTGCTCTGCCATATACTTAAACAAGCTCTTCAGGATGTTTTACTTAATATTTTTACTGTCGTTATGTCACGTGAAAGTCAAATTCGCCAAGCTCTCTTTCCTCATTGCAGAAATATCTGATCCTAAGTATATTCCTCTCTGAATTTCTGGTACGAGGAGTTATCATTATCTACTATTCATATTTATCACAACGTTTCGACCGTTGTCCCCGGCCTTCCTCAATTTTATATCGATCTGGCTAACCTATAGTGGATTTTGAACTGAACTCTCTATTTGATATACAGGGTAGTCTGTTCTCGTTCCATTGCACATGTCAAGGAGTATCGTCTAATTATTTAGTACTGCTCAGTTCGAATTCCAGTTGAATCCTTTGCATTCACTTACGTTCTAATATCCTTGGGTAAGGTGTGAACCCTCTTCTCCTCCAGCTATGGGTAAATAGCAGGACAGATCGGGTTCTAAAGCCTTGGATAACAACTGGTCTACCGCAGAAAGAAATGGCAACGTACAGCGGGGAAAAAAATCTGCTTCATCAGTCATGTGTCGAAAGATATATGATCGCCTAAGCGTATATCACGCATGGCCCATAATTGACTGACTGCTCAGTTATTGCTCGTCCGTTTCAACTGGGTGCAAGTACATCCTGCTCAACCCAGGGATGGAACTCGCAATCACTGTCCTCTGAAACAATGTCGTAGTTGATTAAAGTGTTTTGTGAATTTGGGACAGTAGTTTTGAGTTCAATCATTCGGTCGAGCACTATATATTTGCACTCGGTTGAAAAAGGCGAGCCAGTAACTGAGTAGTAATTATCCATAGACATGAGCTGTAGAGCGAGAACAGTCTACAGTAGATTAAATAAAGGGGTAAGTTTTTTCATTATATGCCCTTGAGTGAGGCTGGAGGATAGAATAGCCGAAATATTCTCATAATAACAACAAAGATGAGGACAAGATTCTGAATATAAATAGCGTCAATAGCGTTTTATTTTATTTATTTTTTTATTTTATTGTTTTTATTTTTTCGTTGATCACATGTTCAGTCCATGGTTCTTTTCAGTATCCTCTGTTGTTTTAAGTTTCTTCATCTCGGCTCTAAATGAATTCTGGGAAACATTTGTGTGTAAACCTCCAACAGTACCCTCACTTTGCTTCCCACCGACCAGCTAATGACATGCGCCTTTTGCGTACCCGTTTTTATTCACGTTGCTGTACAACAAATAGGGAAAGGGATCGTTGCACGTTCACAAGAAAATAAGATTAAAAAGAATCCGGATTCTGTTTCCAATATATCATGGTATTTCGTTCAAGGTTTCGCTTATTCTGTCATGGTGGTTATATAAGTGACACTTGGGAGCAACTTCTACCATATCAGACTGCCAACTCCCTATCCATCTACACATCACGACATGTGGCTGCCAATAAAAACTGGTGTCGTCGGAGTTACGTTCTCTGCCAAGGTCAGACAAGAAATGACTCGTCCTGGTTATGACTATAAACTACATCCGGCAGCAAGAATCTTGATAGGAAGATTTTGAGGAGCGTGGGGCCACCTCTTGATTGCTATTGTTCTCAGGTCCATACGGACTCTGGTTATAGCACCTGATAGGTTCCCAGCTTTGGGCAAATAGTGAAAGTTCAAACTGGAGTCTGAACATGAAAATATAGAAATACGTAAGACAGTATTGAAAAACATTAAAGTTACAAGCATACATTATTGAAATTTTTTTACCAAAGCTGAAAAGAAGAAAAAATTTCGGCATTAGATGGCCCATAAGGAGTTGATATGCCATTTTGCATCTATTCCATTCCTAACCAAAACAGAAGTATGACTGTTAATATAGACTAGCAACCTGAAATTGGTTTGTTGTTACTTGACCTCAAATGATATTCATTTGGAATATACTGTCGATGAAGAATATGGAAAAGCCTATCTAAACTAAAATATCGACTTGTCTGAGGAAATTATTCCTGCAGGATTGGAACAAACTGTTTTGCCAAGATGCTGGCAGCTGAACTTTATATCCATGCACTCTAGCGACATCAGTTACCGAAATTTCTCTGCAAGTAAAAAATTGGTTAAAGCATCGGAAGTGTATTTAGAAAAATATAACAAAAAAGCCTGTCCTTGCATTGCAAATGTGATTCTTAAAATGAGCTCTGAATTGTTAGTTCTTTCGCATGCGATGTATTCTCACTTTCAAACTCATTTTTTCTCGTTATATGTAACACTTTTCTCAGCGATGTCCCCACTCCAAATGTTAAATATTTCCCTGGAAACTTTGGCTATTAAAATTGCTGGTGTATGCCATTGGCTATATACAAAGTCATCCCCATTCACGACGAGGTCATTCTGTTTCTGGAAGTTATATAACACAGGAATGACAGTAGAAAAACGATTAAACTCCAAGAAATACATACGGTTTACATTAATAGTATTAAAATAATTGCAGAAAGATGTAATTAAACCAATAGGGTAACCTTTCTTATTTACATTCGGAATATCCTCATCATCGTTGTTGTTGTTATCACAACGTTTCGTTCGTTGTGCTGGACGACCTTCATCAGGTGTGCATTGATCCGGGTAACCTACAGGGAACAAGTGAGCAGCATTAAAAGTAAGAAATAGACGAGATATACATACATAGATACATACCGGGTGTAGCAGCAAAATTATCCAAATCGTAGAACAGCAGCATTTTCCAATTGTTAGATTAAGATTTGAACCGTTGTATCTTGGAAGTGATTAAATATATCTTACTTGAATTCACCGAGACTTCTACTTAGAGCTAAATACTTGCTTATTGTTCAAAGTTCAAATAAATGATCCATCTTGCTGTTGTGACCTCCTGATCAAGTTTTCCTCTCTCTTGTTCCCTCTATTTTAAACTTATTCACCGTTCTCTTGATAGTTTTTGAATAGACTTTAAAAATGGAAGACAGGGTATGAATGTTGGTGCCATTACTGAAGGCGTGAATGGTCTTTTTATTATCACCGTTGCTCAATTGGAAAGGCAGTGGTACTGACACAAAACGGATTTAACCTGTTCTCTTTCACCCTAAATAGTTGAAAGGGTTTTTCAGCGATTCTTAGGAAAACTGGTGTCGAAATGGCTAAACATCTTGTCTGAATACCTGATGAAGGCCGAAAAGTCCTACGGTTGAAACCTGATAACAAGAAGGATAATGACAAAAAACAAAATATTTTATAACAGAAGACGATGTTTTCAGTTAAGTTGTGAGAAAGCCAGGAAAAGTATCTTGAAAGCTAAGTATGCAATCATATATATATATATATATATATATACATATATATAATGCATACGATTTTGTCAACGTTGTTTCGTTTTTCAACTTACTTCAATATTTAGAAATGTAAATTACTTGAAGTCAAATATGAGTAAAATTTCTATGGCCTTAAAAAAAAAAATAGTTTGGGGAAATATTGATTTTCATTTTTTTTTAAATGACAAATTACCGAAATTAACATTTAATTGCAGTTGTATTTAACATCTGGTGTTTGTAAAGTAATCAATCAAACCTGCACAGCTGAAATCGATATCTAAGTATTTTCGAAATGTAAGATGTCGATCAATACGTTAAAAGCGGTAAAAATATATCGGCATAACTTTCTTGAAAGAAATGAAAAAGTTCATATGCAAATGTATCGAAAATCAGATCGTCTATTTGATTTTTGGTTTCTAACTTTAGTTTTGTTTCTAACTTTAGTTTTTTATTTGTACGTTACAGGAGCGTTTGGCCGACATTTTAAGAAAATTTTATTGACTGTCTAAATTTAAGTTTTGACTTAGATTGTGTTCATTTCATTTCGCCATTGGGAGTCCATCTATCTTTTTCCTCTAGCTTAATGGGCTTTCTAAATTCGTTACGGAAAAGAGAGCACGATTACTAAATTTAAAAAAGGCACGATGTCTATTTCCAGGAATCATCATAAATGTGATTGGAAGATATGAAAGAAAAAGTTGTGGAGACCCATGATCGTATCCGTACTGAAAAGTCACGACTTTGCAAAACTTAACAGATGTCTTCAGCTATATGCAATTTTGGTTGGTTTTTATGGCATATCAACCACTGTGGGTCATTTAATGCCAAATTAAGGTGTGTGTGTGTGTATATATATATATATATATATATATATATATATATATAATATACAGTACTATCAAACAAATCGCTGGCAACATTATTTTTTCCAAAAAACGTACAGCTGGCAACATTTTTCTGAAAACATTATCTGAAGCCTTGTTGTTGGACGTAATTTATCGTCATACCCAGGACGCTCCAATTTTGGTTTCTGAAATCAAAAATCATTTCGCCTGCTCTTAGAATGAGCAATATCACAACTACCGTATGTTTGGAAGTATTTTTTCATCATTTCACCGTCAAGCAAGGCAATAAAGCCGTTGAGACGTAAGAGGGCTATTTTGATGATCATTGTCAACTGGAAAGCAAATTTTCGGGAGAATCACATTTGTGACCTATAATATATCTGGTTACGGCCTCTACACCAAAGTTATATATTAGAGTAATTTTCTAAGCGTAGCTTAGATGCGACATAAGGTTGAAAGTATGGGGCACCCAGCGAGGTTTGAACTCACTACTCAGTCGTAAATCTTCTAGTGAGGCAAGCTTGCTAACCATTATACCACTAGCTATACATTATATATGATGTACACAAACCATGGATGAGCTTATTTGAATGTTTTATTCATAACAATTGTGTGAATTTCAAAGGTGCAGTGTGCTTAGTAAAATAAAGTTCCACAAGACCAAACATTATTTACACTTACATTATTCAGACTATTGTCCTCATCTTTGTCGCCATATTTATTACAACGTTTCGGCCGTTGTAAGCTCCGGCCTTCTTCAGATAGTTGGAATGTCGAAATGAACCCTTTATTTCGCTCACTGGGGTAGACTGTTCTGGTTCCACGCGCCATGTTTAATGGATGTCAGTTATCAGTTATCTCCTGTTAATTCCCCTCTCCAAGTTCTCCACTGCCTAATTGAACTCATACTCTTTGCGTCATGTCACTGGATCTAACTAGCGCCTTTATCCACTATGCCATATGTCCTTGAGGACATGTGTGTATGAATTTCTGTGGATTATAAACCTAATTTTTTACCAGTGCTCATATTGCTATTTTTGCTGTTATCAGTGTATGTTTTTACCAGGTTAAGGCAGTGGAGATCTTTGAGAGGGGAATTAACAGGAGATAACTGATAACCGACATCCATCAGACATGGCACGTGGAAATAGAACAGTTTACCCCAGTAAGCGAAATAAAGGGTTCAGTTCAACATTCCAACCACCGGAGCGTACAAAGGTCGAAACGTTGTAATATGGCGACAATTATGAGGAAAGTAGGCCGAGTAATGTAAATAGTGTACATAATACTTAATCTCAGAAATATAGACAGATACTGAAAGATTCTACATTTACATGTAGGACACGGGATGCCACATACACAGGGTCGAATCATCGTCATTTCCTTTCGTATTATATTGGTAATAAGGAAGTTTCACTTGTGCATGTTCTTTCTGAGAACGTATACATTGTGGTGATCAGAATCTGTTCCACAATCTTATCCACTCCAAGACAAGGAGCAACTGTTATCTATCATAAAAATCCTGATAATCTGCATTTACTTAGCCTCTTACTACCATGCAACGACTTTAATCTGTAATCATCTACCCTGAGTATCTCTTGAGGTTTTGTATTCAGTCAACTTCTAATAGTAAAATTGATATACCGGGTGTAACAGCGAAATTGTCCTATTTTTAGATTAAACTTTGAACCATTTTAGAAATGATTAAATATATCTTACAGGAATTCTCCGAGGTTTTTATAACACTATTGGACTCTACTTTGAGCAATAAGAATGTATAATTACATAATTGCACCAATGTTAACAGAAGAATTGTGATGAAATCGTTCATAAGCAATGTTCATCATTAATTACTCAGCAAATGTTCGGAAGCTCATGAAGGATTGAAATATATATATATATATATATATATATAATTATTCCGGGATCATTTTCCAATTTATTCAATATGATTGCCCATTTCTAATCTTCTTTTCCGGCTACATTTATTAATCACCCCCCCCCCCACACACACACCTTATTGTATATTAAGAAACATTCCTACCCGCCATGGACCTCCACTTTATATTTGACTCCTAATAATACGTCTTATTATGTTTCTTTGTATAAGCTTTCGTCGGGTTAGCATGAGAAAATAGTAACATTCAGAATAAATCTTAACTTTGATACAAAGTCAAGTTTCTAAATTTATTAAAGAATATAAACCAAAAATATTTACAATTTATAACTTCATAAACTGTGCGCTCGTAATAAAATAAATGGCGGCAGGAAATCTGCCGCTAAAATTTTGTACATGCGTAATTGCATTCTGGGATTTTGTTGGAATTTCCTTTCCGATTTTGTTTTAAAAATAGTTGCATTTTTAGCTCTTCACATAAATGAAGATGTTTTCCTAATTCTCGAGTCACTTTTACAATTCAATTACTTCCCTTTTGATAAAATGAAAGTTATATTTCCTAAACACTGTTAACATATTTTCTGCTCTTCAAGAGCGGAAAGGAATTATACTGGAGATAAAAGCGTAAAGATTCTGGGACTTCATCCAGCAGTAATTTCTCCATAGGTATCCGAAATCTAAATTGATTTATAATTATCCAGTAACCTTTTCGGTCAAGTCATTTTAAAACTTCATTCAAGTTGAGGACGTTCGTGTGTATGTACATATGTACAATATACAAGTTTCATTGAAGACGACTTTATTTCGGATAAAGAACTGCACGTGATCTTTGCTACTCTTAAACCATACAAAGGTTTTGACAACCTTTTAAAGCCCTACATATATAGAACGTCTTTTCTCGTTTCTATTAAGTGCCATCTGTCTAGTAATTTGATTTTGACTTCAATGATTTCAAATAAATTCTCCCTTTATTTATTTATATATATATATATATATATATATATATATAGTCAACTCTCAAAAATATCAAGTACGAAGACTGCCACAATATGCTGATCATCTTTAGAATTTTTAAAATATGCTATAATATACGTAGTTTCTACGAGTATTTTGCGGACGGAGTTTGGTAGATTTTCGTGTATTTTTTTAAATGAGCCTTAATTGAGCTATGGTCAGGGAGATATAATTTGACTCTTCTTGATAGGCATGTAGTGGTGGGTGTATAAGACTGGTCCCGATGGGGGTGGGAGTAGAAATAGAATTGTAACTAACATTAGTTGTCTTTTCTTATTAGATATAAGCCTTATACCATTAATAAATTCGTTGAACAATTTCATTCACGGAACGAAACGCGTCACTAAGTTTTCCATTTTGTCACTGATTTACCCACTTCCTTTACCGTTGATGGTGGTTCGTCGGCAAAAACGTGTCACAGTAGATTTATTTCCTTATAACTCAAAGAAACCAAGGACAAATTTAAATATCTGAATATTTTTTTTAAATACATTTTCTTAAATCCTACCCGAACACTCAAGTGAATACTGAACACGCGATAAAAGCCAAACATATGAAATTAAATATTGTTGCGGGAGTCTGTACATTGGCGTTTGATTTGGAAAGAGATATCTATATATATATATATATATATATCATGGATAGTAGTTTGTAACCACCACCGCCACCGAGTTTTACGCTTTTGCGATCATCAGACAAACTGGTTTATTTTTTTTATTTTTTGCTAAAGTGGATCTATATATATTTATTTGTGTTTGCTGCAGGGGAGGGAATTTTCTTCTGTGTTTGGGATGACACTCTCTCGTACCTAGACACACATACATACAGGTGTATGCATTTTACTTCATACAAACACACCCGTATACACAATCTGAGATTAGACGCAGTTACATATCCATGCGTTCGGGCACACATATATACGCAATTGTCATTCTGTTTCAGTGCCAAGATTGTTGAGCCCGAACACATGGATATTTAACTGCGTCTAACCTCAGATTGTATATACGGGTGTGTTTGTATGAACTAAAATGAATACACCTGTTGGTATGTGTGTCTAGGTATCAGAAAGTGTCATCCCAAACAAATACAGAAGAAAATTCCCTCCCCTGCAGCAAACACAAATAAATATATATAGATCCACTTAAAAAAAAAAAAAAAGTTTGCCTGGTAATCTCAAAAGCGCGGAACTATTATTTATGCAACTTAACTCTATCACGGATATTGAGCATTTTCCACTAAGTAGCGCGCATATAAAATAAAGAAATATATATAAACCGAAAATGTGTTTAGAAGACAAAAGTAAAGACCGACAAAACCATTATATGTATGTGACAAAACAATAAACGTAAATGGAAACATTTAAAGAGTAGCGAGTTGTCCAGGTGTGTAGAAGTCATAGACATAATGAAGTAAAATGATGTTACGTACGTCCGTGTGTGTGCGCGCGCGTTTCCCAATAAACCGACATCCTAGCGTGTCTAGGGAAAATTGGTTGATAAAATATGTTAGTGTAGTTATTGGCTAAGAAAAGGTCTCATAGTGGCGTTTATTTATATATATATATATATATATATATATATATATATATATATATATATATTCATACACGTTTCATTAAATAATATAGACGTTGTCTATTTATTTTATGTAATTTTTTTTTCGTAACGTCTGATAAGTTTAATAACATTATCGTTGAACGAAGAAAGAAATTGACAATATTGATCCATATTTTTTTAATACAATCTAAGCTGTCGGCTTACTTAAGTTATTATCAAAGATGTCAATTACAACATATTAAGCAATATACGGACAAGACAGTGATGATAGTCTGTCAATGTTTACATAGATGATTTCTAAGCGACGATAAACACGTGCATACAAGACGCTAGAAGCGAAAATCGCACCGCATCTCATGACGTCACACATGACCACACGAGAGTGAATTGGAGAAGTATGAAGTATGGAAAGCCGTTGTTATAAACCAATGGCTTCTGTTACCAATTATAGACATTGAAGAATATATATATATATATATATATATATATATATATATATAGTTAAGAAAGTAAGTGTTTAACTTCACTATATTTACAAAAATCAACCTGGATCGGTAAACTTCAAAAAGTGTTGAAAGTGGCTAGTGTTATGAAAAATGGTTTAGACAGAGAATTTGAATGTACAAATACGATCTGGAAGCCAGACAAATTAGAAATATTGAAAAGTAAATGAAAGCAAAATCACCAAAGAACATTCGTTATTTATTTATTTATTTTTTAAATCAAATATGCATAAATAAAATGATTGGCCAAATACACCACACATGCAGATAGTAATATGAATGTTTATATGTAGAGTTTCCTCACTGAATATGAAGAAAATAAACTTCTAAAGTTTTAAATTCGTTCTAATGCACCTGCCTAACTCTGTGGCCACCTCCTAATGTTATTGATTATACAGACATATATATATATATATATATATATATATATATATATATAATTCAGTCTTTCTTTTATATTTAGCCAGGCTTAAAAAAAAAAAGGGAAAGCAAATCGTCCCCATCATTTACTATTTCCTTATTTTATGAAATTTGTTGTAAATGGATAAAGAATCTTTTTTTCTATATATGCGCTCAGCGGAAGTATTATCCATGGATAAAAAATGAAGGCGTTGACATGCACGAGAATCTGGAACTCTGATATAATCGTTTGAACTTCTTGCCTTAGGGCCACTTCACTTTGAAACATCGGTCCCCGCACGTTCACCGAAGTTAAGCCATCTTAAGCCTGGTCAGTACCTAGATGGCTGACTGTCCGCTTGTGAATATCAGGTGTAGTAATCTTGGATGTTCGGCTCTTGTAATGGTTCGGTTTGGTTTTTTTCACGGCATATCAACCTCAATGTGTCATTTAATGCCAACAACTTTTTTTCAGGTAATATTTTTTTGTCAGAAATCTATTTCTGTCAATATTTTTTCCCAAAAAATGTATAGCTGGTAACAATATTTTTTCAAAAATGTATAGCTGGTAACAATATTTTTTTCAAAAATGTATAGCTGGTAACAATATTTTTTCCCAAAAAATGTATAGCTGGTAACAATATTTTTTCAAAAATGTATAGCTGGTAACAATATTTTTTTCAAAAATGTATAGCTGGTAACAATATTTTTTCCCAAAAAATGTATAGCTGGTAACAATATTTTTTCCCAAAAAATGTATAGCTGGTAACAATATTTTTTCCCAAAAAATGTATAGCTGGTAACAATATTTTTTCCCAAAAAATGTATAGCTGGTAACAATATTTTTTCCCAAAAAATGTATAGCTGGTAACAATATTTTTTCCCAAAAAATGTATAGCTGGTAACAATATTTTTTCCCAAAAAATGTATAGCTGGTAACAATATTTTTTCCCAAAAAATGTATAGCTGGTAACAATATTTTTTCCCAAAAAATGTATAGCTGGTAACAATATTTTTTCCCAAAAAATGTATAGCTGGTAACAATATTTTTTCCCAAAAAATGTATAGCTGGTAACAATATTTTTTCCCAAAAAATGTATAGCTGGTAACAATATTTTTTCCCAAAAAATGTATAGCTGGTAACAATATTTTTTCCCAAAAAATGTATAGCTGGTAACAATATTTTTTCCCAAAAAATGTATAGCTGGTAACAATATTTTTTCCCAAAAAATGTATAGCTGGTAACAATATTTTTTCCCAAAAAATGTATAGCTGGTAACAATATTTTTTCCCAAAAAATGTATAGCTGGTAACAATATTTTTTCCCAAAAAATGTATAGCTGGTAACAATATTTTTTCCCAAAAAATGTATAGCTGGTAACAATATTTTTTCCCAAAAAATGTATAGCTGGTAACAATATTTTTTCCCAAAAAATGTATAGCTGGTAACAATATTTTTTCCCAAAAAATGTATAGCTGGTAACAATATTTTTTCCCAAAAAATGTATAGCTGGTAACAATATTTTTTCCCAAAAAATGTATAGCTGGTAACAATATTTTTTCCCAAAAAATGTATAGCTGGTAACAATATTTTTTCCCAAAAAATGTATAGTTGGTAATTTTTTTTAATTTTTTTTTACAAAAATTTATTTCAGGTAATAATTTTTTACAAAGTATTTCTGGTATTAAAACCTATTTTTACACTTTTATAATGCTTTTTACGTCAGTTTCGAAGTGAACTATTTGCCCATAGCTGGGACCCTAACAGGTGCTACCACTCCGGGTCATGGTGGACCTGGGGACACCAGCAATTAAAAGGAGGTTCCACTCTCCTCAAAGCCTCCTGATCAGAGCCCTTGCTGCGGGACGTATTTTATCGTCATACCCAGGATGCCTGTTGTAATGGACAATGACTCGGAATTGTTTATCTGAGACCCGAGATTCAATTCCAGCCGGGTTCGTTATATTCCGTTAGGCACACATACCTTTGGGAAAGGTACGAATCCTCATCTCCTCCATTCAGCTATGGGTTAATTACCAAGACTTGTATCATTAAACCATTGTTATCTCCAAAACAAAACAAATTGCGTAGAAAATAGATTTATATTTTAAATAACCCATATAGGTGTTGGTATGCCGCTAAACAAAAACTACCAACCCACATCAAGCACAACTGCTAAATCTTTTTTCCCCTTATGTTAGCGATTAATTGCTGGCGTTTTAATATGATCAAATGAAGTACTTTTCTAGTCTGTAATTATTAATTATTAATATGTTGGAATAAGTTATATTTTCAAGAAGGAACAGATCTTTTGGCGGCCATATTGTAGAAGATATGACGACTTCTTACAGCGATATCAATAAACCATTATCTCAGCACAATAAATAAAATGCGTAGAAAATATTTAGATTTCGGCATTAAATAAACCTTACAGCTTGATATACTGTTAAACAAAATCAAATGAAATCGTTAGAATTTCGGGTGGAAAATGTAATATTAGAGATTTGTGCATTTAGCATTTCTTTGTCTTTATTTCCATACTCTACAAAATGGATAACTATTTTTAAAAACTTGAGGTGTACGGATCATAACGTTTTGGTTGTTGCTTCGCCAGATCTTCTTCAGGGATATTGTCTCCAGTAATGTTCTAGGATGTGCGGGTGGTGCAATGGATATACGCTCGGAATGAAATAGCTGAAATAGCTTAGGTATGGCGATAAACTACTTCCGGTAGCAAGTCCTCTGATCGGGATTTGAGGAGCGTTGAACCACCTCTTAATTGCTGTTGTTTCCCTGACCCGGGGTGGTAGAACCTCTAAGGGTCCCAGCTATTGGCAAATGATTAACTCTCAAACTGGGGTCAAAACAATATGAAAGTATAAAAGTAGATTTTTTATAGTAAAATTACCAGCATTATATTTTTGAAAAAAAAAATATTACCAGCAACATATTTGACACAAAAACCCTCTTTATAGAAATACGGCAATGAAATCTGATCTACAAACTGATTTGTCCCAAAGAATACCTATTCTATTCACATGAACCTATCCTATTAAAATAAACCTTGCCGACATTAAATAACCCATTGTGGTTGATATGTCATAAACCAAACCAAAATAGCTGAGATCGAATTCTAGTAGTTTGTTACATTGATTTAAACGCAAATTTTCTTTTAAAAGTGGAATCAAGCTCTTTCCCCCCAGCTATGGGTTAAATGGTAGAACTTGTGCCTGGAAAAATCCTTACCTGACCACAAAAAAATTTAATATTCCTTAGCAAAAAAATAATATAATACTTCTTAGAATCTAAGAACATGTTTCGACTTTAAATATCCCACAAAGTTTTGATTAAACTGTAAGAAAATCGGAGTAATGTTCTAGAAGTTTAATAAATGCGATGAGTAAAGTTATTTTTCTTTGCACATCATTTTCGATCACATAAGTTAAGCAGTGTCGAGCTCGGTCAGTATTTAAATGGGTTTTCGCTTGGAAACACCATGTCTGTAAGCGACCTTTTACAATCCGAAATATATTTCGACTTCAAATAAATCAGAAACGGTTGATAAACCGTAAAAATATTTTTTTTTCCAATTATTGTATTTCCTATCGAGGTCTTTTCTTAAGGAGAGATTACTCAAAATAGTACGCGAAATGATAGAATTTACATTTTTTTTTTTTTTTTTTTTTTTTCGAAATATGTTGACATTTCCTCCGAGAAGATTACCACATTTCTTTTGTTACTTTTCAGATGACGAAAACGAATGTTTAGAGACAAAGAACTTGACAGCCAGTACAGATGTTTGGCAACTTATTCAGAGTCCGGGTTATTACGGCCAATACAAAAAGTAAGTCTGTTTTTCTTTTTCTCTATCTACTATATATTAGGGTTTTCGCGAAGCTTGTTGTTTTGGGGTTTTTTTTTATCGGTATATCAACTCCTTATGGCTTATTTTTAATACTTTTCCGAAACAAAGCCTTGAATTTAAAGTCATTACTTTAAATAGTAATACGGCTCTTAGTTAAGGTTCTATTTTCTAAACTATATTTTTGGGATCAGTTTAATTGCTCTTAGAAACTGGAATATGTAAAGTGGCTCATTATGTCGAAAAATTATTTTAAGTTTGTTGCAGTATTTTAAGCGGATTCAATTAAAATTGCTGCATTTTGTCAGTAATGGTAAATGTCTGTTAGCAGGCCACACATATCGAAGCTTCTTCCTTTGTTTTTGGAGATACCAATGAGTTATGTTAGTATATCTAATATGGAACCTGGATATAATCACTTCTTTTCTAGTTTGGGGATTCTGATGCCATTCCACTTAGGTTTATTTTTCCCCATTTTATTGTTTGGGCAGAGTTCCATATATTCTGCCACTATTTATTGATTGTTGATGCCAGGTCTGTATATGAGATTTTGGTATTCAAGGGGTCTGAGGTAATTTGTTTTGTTTTTTGTTGTTTTTTTTTAATAGTAGATACTATTTTTGCTGCTGAATCCCCTCTATAGAGACGCAGTCTGATGTTTGTTCAAAGTCGGTAAAAAGTTGAAAATGTCTAAGGATTTAATGAAGGCCTAAAATGGATTTGGCAGGTCAACAGAAAAAAAAGTGGTAATGGGGGAAAAAATGTGAAACCAGAGACATCTGAAACTAAATTCTTCAAAAGTCTTTATTTTTGTGTGCGTCTGAAATATGGAAGGTGTTTTCCATTGCGAAGTAGCATAATATAAAAGGAATATCGCTTTTATATAGATACCAACTTGATAGAACAAATAAATCATTACATGTAAAAACTTCTACTTAAAAAGAAATTATTCATTAGCATATTAGGTTGGTGCAAAAATAATGACGTACCAACGTCGTTTTTTGACGTGTTTTTAACGTCAAAAAACGACATTATTACGTCATTATTTTTGCACCAACCTAATAGAAAGAACATTGTGAAACATACCAAAGGCAGGATTAAAATCGTTATAACGAAAGGTTCTTGCGTATATATCATGTTAAATCAGTTTTAACTCCTTTTGGTTTTGATCACTGTAACATTTCATAAGTGGCAGAACCCTTTAACCCCTAACCTACTGCTTTACTGGTCGTAGAGAAAAATGACGTGATACCCAGCCACCGGCTGAACGGTGGTTAAAAACTTGTAATTAGTTTTATATCTATCGTGAAACATTACATTACGAATTTTGACTCGAACTCCGACAGAAGGGATAAATTTGTTCAGAAACTCAGGACTCAAAGTGCTAAAAACGACTAACTTGAAAATTAGCTTTTTAAACAAATATTTCATTGTTGTATAAGATTAAGTGTCAATGCCTACACTGTGGTTTGAAATCGCCAGTGAGCAACACGTGCGATTCTATTATTAAGTAGATCACGTTATTATAAGACACGTGAATAAATACGAATTAGCGTGAAAACTGATTTCTATTTCTCTTCTATCACTATACAGATCACTGTTCACTTTTTGCTTATTCAATATTGCTATACGTACACTCTCTCTACTACTATACGGATTACGATTTTCTTCTGATCATTATACTATTTGGCGATTACTACTAGAACAAGTATTACTAGTGCGGATATTATTGGAAGGCGTTTCTACTAGTACTGGCGTCTACGAAGTCTCAAATATAGCGAGCATTTTTGGAAGAGATAAAGTTTTCGCTTGACATTGCAAAGTGACAAGCGAAGCCGTCCAACATCACAAAATTCATTAATCATGGAATTAAAATGTGCCTTCTTATTCTGCAGTCTTTGAAAATGGAGGTCATTACTTTATTTTTATAAATAATATTTAAATAAATACATTTAACTTGAGTGGAACTTTATGATATATCAATTCATTCGCTGAAAAATACCCTTTACTTCACATTAGTGTCTACGTGCGAACTACGTTGAGACATGGAATTTGTAACATTAATTTTTGAAAGTCCTCTACATTTCTCGAAATATGTTTTCATTGAATGCTTATATCTTCTCACCGACTGAGAACATAACACCAGATTGTGTCTCTATCCACGTTCGTGTCGGTATACAAAAATATATTCAGGCAACGATGCATTGTACTTTCACAAAGAAGCAAAAGGTGGAAAAATAAAAACATCAAGTTTGTTTCCTGCATATTTGGCCTTTTATTTAGGGATTCACTGTGTTGGTAGTAGACACGACACTGCTTAGTTTAATAGATAAGGTTTTCCTTTCAACCAGCGAGTACTCACGCTCTCCTATCGCTCCTCTGTCCATCTCTACACCACGACCCGTGGTTTGGGAACGCTAACGTGCGAAATTGGAAATACTTCAAAGAAAAGTCTGTCTATGCTGACGGGCAGTCCAGGAATACCTTTATATAAGCCGGAAAACGGAAGTCTTGAACGTTTAGTCAAGTGTCACTTTATTCCCAACGTTTTCATTTCTTTATGTATTTTATTCTCATTTGAAGTGGCTGACAATCTTAAAGGTCTCACTTTTCAGACTACACTGCTGGTCATAATCACAAAACATTGACAGGGATAGAACAATTTACCATCCTCTTCTATATGAGTGTCATAATAGTACATCAATCTTTTTCTTCAGGGGCATAGTTGCAAACTAGTTACCCGAAATATGGTCTGAAACGAATGCCTTATTTCTTGACTAATTGGAATTACTTATGGATATTTTAAAGTCACGAGGAACAGGCTAATCGCATAATTATTCGTATAGTTCTAAATACAAAAGTAAATTCCTCTGTTAGGAACATGTGACATTAAGCAAAGGAACATGTGACATTAGGCAAAGGAACTTCTGAAATGGTAAGAAGGAAAGTGTCATTAGGGGATGGAGGGAACAATGCATAGACAAAGTTGTTTATATTTGTTTTCATTCTTCTACAAGGTCAGAATTCTTTGAAATAATTTTTTTTATTACATAATAGTTCATTTAATAATAATATGATAGTTGTTTTGTACATAGAAATAGCAAGGTGTCAAATTATATGAGTTTTCCATGTGACGCTACTACATGCTAATGTCAGGTGCTTTAGGCCGAGATGTGCGATTAAGTAACGGACGATGGTTCTGAATTGTTAATCTGAGAGCAGAGTTTCAATTCCAGTTGAAAAAATGTCTGGAGAGAGTTTAAACAAATGCAGTCTTAACAGACTCATTATCGTTGGTGCAAATCGACTATTTCAGCACGTCATTAAAAAAATTCGTCGACTGGGTTCATGCTGGCCTAAGTGATGGCCACACCTTTTGCTGGAAATTGGGTCGATGACCTGATATATTATCCTGTTGGTATAAACTATCCTTGTTGCGTTTCATTGTCTCCATGAATGAGGGTATATGGTCATAACGTAATATATTGCAGTTATAACTGGTTAGCGACGTATTTGGGAAGGCCGAACCCAAGCCACGTCATCACGCTCTACAGAATTGTGTCCTTGTCCTCGATGTTGTAAAAACGATTTTTCTTTTTTTTAGTCCCATCATCGATACATGCTGGGATAAGATTTCGTTTTTGTTTTTTGTTGTTTTCCGTGCCATAAATCTTTTTCTCTGTTGCTATCATTATTTCTTGGAGATGAAAAAAAATTCTTTTCCCATAGATTGTACACATGACGAAGGCCGGGCAACGGATAACCCAAAACGTTGTAAACGAAAAGTACCTGACGAAGGAATTCAGTCACTTGAACAAAATTTAGAATGTTAAAGACGTTTTTCAAAATTTTCTAGATGAAGGATCAGATGCTGCTTCAAGGTAGCCATGTTGAGAGAACTATAGTTATGGAAAGAGTTGACATATCGAGACCTTATTGTCAATCATATTACTGCTGCCTTCCTTGTGACTTAACGTAATTTTCTTTACCTCTACTTAGTTTTGGCTTTGCCTAAGATTGCACGACGAGGCTTTTAATTTAATCTACACTCAGTCAAATGTTCATACGTATTCTGCATATTTGGTCTTCGAACTATTGCATTTATATTGACGGTATGACTTGAAATGCAACGTCAGTTTGATAATAATGTCACGAAATTTTCAATTTGCTTGGGAAACGCACACTATTAATTGTGGATATCAGAAATTATGATTCACATTAGGACAATTATCCTCATCTTTATTTTTAACAAAATATTTCATCCCCACCACCACCCGACTTTCTTCAGGTGTCTCGCGATCTAGATCCGGGAATTTCGAACTAAACCCTTTATTTAATCTAAGGGAGTACATTGTTCTCCTTCCGTTAGCCGCGTCTGCGGATATCTAGATTTGTTTTGTTTTTAAGTACTGCTCAGTTGTCGTTAGACATTGATAGCGGAACGAGAAAGATTTATCTCTTTTTCTAGAGTCTATTAAGGATAGAAGGGTTAGAAAAATCTAAATAGGAAGTAACATTGATCTAGAACAGGGGTTACAAATATATATATATATATATATATTCGTCATTGCCCGAGTTTACAAAGAAAGGTATTTCACTGTCCACTTGTATAGTAAATATTCAAAAGAACGCCAAAATTGTTTGTTAAAAGTTTGTTACTAGTTCATAAACTGACTTTATGATGTAGTAAACAGTATCAAAGGGAGGTAACAAAGAACTCTGATTACACGACGGGCGTTGCGGCTACTATAACTGGGTTAATAAACAAATGAAAATAAACTTGACCGTTGAAAACTATATATTCACCCCAATTCTAAACACCCTCCATCTGTAATTAAAAACATACCGTCATCTATAGTACGTAGGATTTGCGTTGATGTCAAATCGGTCAAGTTTCGTTCCCGGTTCCAAGCAATCGCGTGTCTAGCCACACTGATGAAGGGGTGATACGGCGAATCAGTCTGTGGATGACGATATATATATATATATATATAGTACAGTGCAGGTAATAGATCCGTTGGTATATAATCCGGGTGGATCATAGTAATATTAATTATTAAAACTGATGCACAGAGATCAATGTATCTATTATAACAGCATATATGTTTTTTATAGCAAAATTATATATATATTAAGTTATATATATATAATTTTGCTATAAGGAAGGATTATTTTGCCAAAGGAAGGATTAAAATCGTTATAACGAAAGGTTCTTGCGTATATATCATGTTAAATCAGTCTTAACTCCTTTTGGTTTTGATCACTGTAACATTTCAAAAGTGGCAGAACCCTTTAACCCCTAACCTACTGCTTTACTGGTCGTAGAGAAAAATGACGTGATACCCAGCCACCGGCTGAACGATGGTTAAAAACTTGTAATTAGTTTTATATCTATCGTGAAACATTACATTACGAATTTTGACTCGAACTCCGACAGAAGAGATAAATTTGTTCAGAAACTCAGGACTCAAAGTGCTAAAAACGACTAACTTGAAAATTAGCTTTTTAAACAAATATTTCATTGTTGTATAAGATTAAGTGTCAATGCCTACACTGTGGTTTGAAATCGCCAGTGAGCAACACGTGCGATTCTATTATTAAGTAGATCACGTTATTATAAAACAAGTGAATAAAAACGAATTAGCGTGAAAACTGATTTCTATTTCTCTTCTATCACTATACAGATCACTGTTCACTTTTTACTTATTCAATATTGCTATACGTACACTCTCTACTACTATACGGATTACGATTTTCTTCTGATCATTATACTATTTGGCGATTACTACTAGAACAAGTATAGTGGGAATAGTGTCTTTTTGCTGGAATATATATATATATATATATATATAGTTTTAGGGTTAGCGTTGCAAGTGTTGACAAAAATGAAACTGTTTTTGTTCATAATTATAAAATTAAAAAAAAGAATATACGCTCTTTGGAACTAATGAAAATTCAGCGAATATTTTTTTCTTGGTCTTCTCTGATCTGATTTATATCCAAAAAAGAACTTATTTCGTTTGAAGTACTATTTGAATGTTACTGACCCTTCACGAAACTATAGAACATGCGAAAATATTCGTTGTTTTCGGGGATATTTATATCCAGAAGTGTGATTCAGTTATTCTCACTTCGTCTACTGTTTGTTTATTTTTTTTATATACAACTTAGTTTATATCTCATTTGAATATTATTTTTCGGCTAGCATATTTTGAAATACTTCTTTTTTTTAATACGCATATCTATATCTCCAACCATTTTCTATTCAGTTACTCATTGCCCACCCAACAGTTGAAATCAGCCACCGGTGGGTGATATCGCCCAGGTTGAAAAACTCTGACCTAGAAAAGTCTGCACAGATAGAAAAAAAAATGTCAAGACCATTTTGCTCGCAGAAAATAAGCTGCAGTCCGCAAGAGTAAATAGCACAAATATATTAATATATTTCAAATGAGGCATATCTTAATGTATACACTTGTGAAAATTATTGAAACAAAACGAATGATTCCGTTATTATTTACTTTTATTTATACTTTCTAATTAAACATGAACCAGTGCACATGTTATTATTTCGTATGTCCATTCCGCGAAGTTTTTTCCTTGCAGATTGACCACATATTCTCGATTGGATTTAAATCAGGAAAGTTTCCAGGCCAGTCTATATTATTTTGATATACTCACTGACAAAGCTTGCCAGTGTGTTCGTGCAGCGTTACAATTTTCGTACGCTTCCTTGGAGCAAAGTTCATCGCAGACAATGGCCGTAGGACAACTAATCGACGGTCGAGAAAATGGTGTCTGGGCGTGATAAAAGCTTGGAAGACACAATATTTTTTAAGGTCAAACAAATTTCGTCATACAACTCGAAAATAAAATTCTATTACTGCACACCACTGCATATAACTTAATCTGACGAAAAAGTAGAAATCGATTATACCGTCATTCCAGTGGGTTTAACACTGACTTTATAGTGAAAAAAAGGAAATTACAATTAATTTACACAAAGGTGTAGAAAAAGTTAAACGTTGACTTTCTCTATTGTAATATGCATCTATTTAGTTTGACACTTTGTCAAACGTATCTTGAAACTTAGTTCTGGTTATAAGATGTTTTTTTTATAGATATCGCAAGATCTTATATGTTTAAATGATTCATTATGACGCAACAATAATAGGGCTGTTTTGGAAAAGACGATGCTTTTTTTTTTTTCATTCTTGTGTCCAAAATCAAAATAAGATCTGTTTTTATCAAACTCCTCCTCAAACAGACTTTCTTCAAACGGAGGACTGCCTCCGGTCATATGATTTTGAAACACCGGTTTTCTCACGGTCATTGAAGTTAAATAACGTCGAGCCTGGTTAGTAACTAGATGGGTGAATGAAAAGGAGTATCAGGTGCTGTGCGGATGAACCATACATAAACCTGTCTTTCAACCTCTTCACAGAGACGAATGTATTCCAGTCTATGGTCCTTTGTATTCGATATGAAAAGAGTTTCAGCCAAATGACTGTCAAGTACTTACGACGCTCATTCGTAAATGTTCTTGTTAAATCTCTCGAAACTCGATATCTGTACATGAAGGCACGTCTTACTTTGAATTGTTTAAAAGGAAATAGGTGTGTTATGGCCACTAAATGATATTTCGTTACTTCTTACAATGGAATTGACTTTTCCGAGGAAATACGTAATTATATCATTTAAAAATAAATAAATAAATAAATAAAATAACTCACCCAGTTTTACCGAGAGAAAAACAAAAAAACAAAAACTCTTGTAGCTGGAAACCGACGCATTTGGAAACTGAGACGTGTAAATTCCTAAACGACAGGACCTAAAATAATCAGTTGACGAACAATAACCTTCTTAAAGGTCACACCGTTAACTCTCAATGACTTTTTTAAAGACTGGCTTGAAAGTAAACAAAACCCAAAGAAAAACAAATAATAAACTATGATGATTTTTAATACTTCGCTCTCCTGAAAAATTTTAATATTTTAACACACAGAAGACTTACAGGCATAGTTAAAACAGCGGTTCTCGTTCGATCAGAGAAATTAAGCAACGTCGAGCGTGGTCAGTATCTAGATTGGTGACCGCAAGAGAATATCAAGTGCTGTAAGCTTGGATATTCAGGTGGTGTGATGAATAATGGTTTGGAATTATTAATTGAAAAGCTGAGTTCCAATCACTCGTTGGGTTCGTTATATTTTCTTAAGCGCAAATACATTTGGGGAAGATGAGAAACTACCGCTTGTCCTCAAGCTATGGGTTAATTAGTAAGACTTGTATCACTAAAATGTTATCTCTCCCACCTAAAAAGATTCTTAAAAACTAAAAAAAAAGTATTTTCTGGCTTTAAATAAGCTTCAAAGGGGTGATAAGTCATAAAAACGAAACCCTCAAATCAATTAATTGAAACGGAAGACGGTTTACGGCCATATCACGTTGAAACATTGGTTCGCGTACGATCACCGAAATTGCGCAACTTCCAGCTTGGTCAGTACCTAGATGGGTGACCGCAAATGCATATCAGGTGCTGTAAGCTTGGATGTGTGAACGCTGAAATGGATAACGACTCGGAAGTCGGGGAGTCCCGATCTAATTTCAGTCGGAATCGTTATCTTCACTTAGTCGCAAACATACCCGAAAATATATGAATCCGCCGTTTTTTCCTCATTTAAGGGTTACTTAGAACATATATCGGTAAATAATTATCTCCGAAATGTTTTTCAATGTAAATTATTTTCTGAATTTAATAACCCGCAATGTTTTGTTTTGTTTTTGTCTTGTTTTTTGTTTGTTTTTTTGGGGTTTTTTTTTGCTGTTAGTTCATTTCAGCAGCTTTTTCATAATTGTTTTCGTCACATCGGAGCAAGTAATTTCTTCGATATATTTAGCTACAATCTATCCTTGTAACAGCTGCATAATTTTGACCAAGAAGTCGATGAAACTAAAGTTAATTTACTCCTGAAAGTACTTTATTTTTATGTTTAGCTTAAAGTTTTCTGGTCTATAAATTCAGAAGGAAGTCCATTGAATTCATACGTAATTTCTTGATGTAAGCTTTGCAATGTTTCCCCGGTAACTGTTCTTTCCGGCGATCTGATCACTGCAACGTCCATAAAAGCCGCTATGGCTGAACACCTGGCCAAGTAGATGGGTGCCACAGTTGGTATTAAATGTCGTTCCTGCAGTGAAATTTCATTATCCGGATCAGCGTCATGTGTACCTCTGCTGGAGGACTTGTTCTGCTGAGGTATAAAATGTCAAAATAAGCTTGTGCTGACCAAGGCGTATTTCCAGATGCCAAAACCATAGGTTATTTGAGCGACTGCCAATCGGATACTTTATTTAGAACTGAGTGCTGTTCAACATATTTTCTTGCTAGCGGCTGAAAGAGAAAACACAGATGAACAAAGTTTGGAAATATCGAACAAAGCGAAAACACAATTAAAACTGTTGTAAATTTGAAGGCTCTCTCTGTGCTGTCATCTCCTTCCGTTTCTGTTCGGCTGAGCACCAGAGTGTATAAACTGCCGGGAATTTATTCTTCGTTTCAGGCTGAATTTGGATATTGAGTGCTATATTATAGAAGGCTGAAGTTATGGTAAAAGGAGGCACGGAGAGGTAATGCATAGCGGCACGGATTGAGGAATCGGTGAGCCGAGTTCGAATTTCAGTTGAATCCATTACATACGTGCTCATACCTTTGGGAAAGGTATGAATCCTCTTCTCCCCTCACCCCAGTTATGTGTAAGCAGCAGGACAAACTGGGTTGGATGGCAAGTGGTCTACCGCAGGAAAAAATGGCAACCTACTGCAGGAAAAAGTTAGTCATGCATCGAAAGATACAAGATCGCTGAAGCGTGTATCACGTATAACGACTGACTGAAATTAAGGTTCTCTTTATCTGTAGCTAATTATAGTATATTAAGTTGGTGCAAAAATAATGGCGTAATAATGTCGTTTTTGACGTTAAAAAATAGGTCAAAAAACGACATTATTACGTCATTATTTTTGCACCAACCTAATAATTTGCCTACAAATGCAAACGATTTTTAACAAAATTTAAAGAATCTGCAGTGGTATCAACCCTGATCTGGCATCTGTTTCATTCACTTTCTCACCGCTATAACATACATTTTGTTGCACCTTTTCTACTGATATTTTCGTGGTGGTAGTTCGAATGCGCTTGTCTCTTTGT
Source organism: Acanthosepion lycidas (assembly GCA_963932145.1). Classification (NCBI taxonomy): domain Eukaryota; kingdom Metazoa; phylum Mollusca; class Cephalopoda; order Sepiida; family Sepiidae; genus Acanthosepion; species Acanthosepion lycidas. The sequence continues at coordinate 124,547,426 of OZ010572.1, forward strand.
TACCTCGAATTCATACATTTAAGCGCAGTACTAGATTGGTAGTTTGGTCGCATCATTTTACTGTAATTACTATGTAATGTAACCGTAAGTCCCATGATAAAAGTTTCCTCTCTTGCAGTTCTCGCATGCTAAATTCTATTCCGGCTTCTTGCTTTCCTATCAATTTCGCTCTTCAGAAATTTAAATGCAACCTCAATTATGAACTTTTTTCTCTTCGAAAACTATTCTTTGTCTTGTATCTTCGGTGTTTTTTTTTTTCTGTTTATTTCATTCTCGGTTATCCCTTGTGTTTTAGTAGTTTTATTGCCTTCTTTGGGATAACATGATTTTAAAAACATGTTCTTGGGAGAAGCAATGCTCAGCCAACGCAAAGAACCATTTAAATAAAACCTTGCCCACAAAATAACATTTATGTAAAGAGGAATATGTACATGCGCGTACGTTGTTAAATATGTGTCCCGTGTCTCTGAGGATGATGGTGTACATCGGAGCATCACGGGCTTGGACGAGGGAAATCTTGGGCTGCCTATATGTCAAGAATCCTCCCCAAATTCCAACTCCATCAAAAAAAAAAAAAAAAAAAAAACTTCGAGCGTTTCCAGTAGAGTCCCGAAGAAGAGATAAACAATATTTTGGTATCGGTGTAGCTGCAAGAGTTGCCACGTTTTTCAGCCGAAGATGCACGTAAGATGCACGTAAGATGCACGTAAGATGCACGTAAGGTGCGCTGGTGTGGCTGCGCGTTTTAAATTCAGGGTTTTACTTGTTCAAAGCTCACTACCACTAAAGGTAAGAGAGCCCAGCTTGCCCTACGATTTAATTTATAGCTGGAGGAAGATGCCATTCCACGGGAATAGTGCGGACTTAACAAAACAGACCTCCATTAACAATTGAAATCTGGTCACCGATTCTATTATGCGCTCTTATAAACCTACTATACACCCACACACACTCTCTCTCATTCTCAATATATATATATATATATATATATATGAGAGAGAGAGAGAGATACCAGTACTTACCAACTCGTTGTTTTTAACTTAAATAAATTTTGATACAACTATTTGAAAACAATACCTGATTTAATCAACATAAAAAGTAACATCAAACCTTAATTAGAAATTTTCGAAGTAGACTAAAAAATATCTTCCAAGACATACGTATGTGAGAGATCTCGGAATATAATCAAATAATTATTTGAGAGTTAAAATGCTCGCTTCTAAAATCAATGCACTTCATACATTCGTTATAACTGGTCTAATTACAATTTGGACTTAAAGAATGAAGTTTCCATTAAAAGTGGAAATTTGGACTTAAAGAATGAAGTTTCCATTAAAAGTGGAATTAAGGTGAACATGTATTGCAAGTGCACTAATTGCGGAACCCTCTAAGGTAATTTATGTCCAGGAATACAAAATATATTTCTCAGTTATCTCCCTTTAATTCGACTCTCGAAGTTAGCCAGGTATTGAACACAACTCTTTGAGTCAAGTCACTGGATCCAACCAACGCTTTTTATCCACTTGGCCATGTGTCCTTGAGACGTCCGTAAGAGGCATGACACGTGGAACTAGAATTTTCGTCTGTGGGTTCAGTTCAATAAAGGGTTCAGTTCAATAAAGGGTTCAGTTCGAAATTTTAATTACCTGAAGAAGGCCAGAGTGTACAACGGCTAAAAGGTCGTGAATATGGCGATAAAGATGAAGATAACAGTCCGGACAATGTAAATAATGTAAATAATTGCAGTCCTTCTGTAGAATCACTTTTCTCTTGGCTCAAGTCTCTTCTACATTTGTGAAGAGATGGCTTACTAATATATATAATCTAAGAGCTATTATAATCATAAAAAATACAGTTTTGTCGTGTTAGAAGGAATTAAAATAGTTCAGAATAAAACTAAGTAAGCGCTTCAAATCATTCGAATAAAATGATCATAATAGAGTATATGAACTGGTGTATTTTTATGCATCAATTTCATATGCTGGCTATATAACTGGATGACTTCTGAAATGTCTGGCAAAAACAAAATTTTGACAGTTCTCGACAATGTAAACAAAATTTTAAGAAAAACAGTAATCAAAATATTTAAAATTTTAACGTATAATTCAAAAGACTGCCAATCTCTAAACCAATTTCTTTCAATGAGAAACTTTAAACAACAATTCTAGTTACTTTGGTATTTTAACTGCTTTCTCAAATCAGTTTCCAAACTTGGCATTGAGCGAGTGAAGCCTTGTCGAACAACACACTTCGTACCTTGTCAATTGGCGCTATAGAATCACAAAAACTACACCAAATAACAGAAGCCACATTAACAGCAGCAAGTATGAAAAATCGATAACACTTGTAACTCTGAGAAAATGGAATAATCAAGATGTTGACAATTCACACTACTTCAAATAAATGTTAGAAAGAAGACCCAGTAGAAAGATAGAAAGGCCGACAGCACTGATGCCTGCTCAGTCGATGAATTTTAAATGCTTCCTTATAAAGAAACGATTAATGTAAACCTCTACTCTTGTTCAAATGACTGGAGATGTGTTAGCCTGAAGATAGGCGAATCTATTTATTCTTATTGAGGACGAAAAATAAATAATTATTAAATGAAATTTCAGTATAGAGTTGAAGTAGATTTTATCAGGAACCGGAAACCCAACCCTAAAATGGGAAGAACGGATAGCGCTCTACTTCTGTTAAAAAAAATAAATAAAAAAAACGGGGAGAGTGGGAACTGGACGATGGGTTCACCTCTCTATTACTGCTGAAGAGGAAAATAATTATTAAATAATATTTCAGAGTTCATGCACAGACGTTAGAAATATAGAGTTGATGTAGACTTTAGAAGGGACAGGAAACCCAAATAAGAAACAAACCTCTACTGTTAAAAGATTTGGGGATGAGTGTGAACCGGGCGAAACAAGTGATAAATCTCTACACCTGTTCAAAAGAGCAGGGGTGTGAACCGGGCTATAGACGAACTTAGCTATTCATAGCCTTTATCATGGCCATCTGAACGCAACGGGCGGAAACAGGAAACAATGGATAAATCTCTACACCTGTCCAAAAGTGCGGGAAGGACTGCGAAGCGGGCTATAAGCGAAGCTATCCCAGTTTAGAATTGGATTTCCAGTTATTTCTAAAGTCTTTTCATGCTTTTTTTACTCCCACTTCTCCCATGCTTCTTAGGGGCATTATCGCCTTGCTTGGTGTGAAATTTATTTTTAAAAAAGTTATTTCTTTCAATGAAGTCACGAGAAGACAGCATTAACCATTAAATATAAGAAAATAGATTGATTCGCCTTTAACAAAAGACAGCCCAACGTGTGTACTATGTATTGAAGACTTAACTGTTTTGTGTAATAAAAGAGAACGGAATATATGACACTGAAATCTGAAGGCCTATAGGAAAAGAAAAAAAATGTATTCCGGAAAATTAGTTAAGCATTAAGACATAGGAGAAAATCTTGATAGACAAGAAAGGCTTCTGGACTATTATAAATAGCTTATCTTCTATATAGAAGGGAATGTTGTCAAACTGCTTACACGCGAAGAAGACTTGAAGCGACTGAGATGTGGTTCAACCGACGTATGCTGAGAACACAACGGTCAGAACTTTTGAGTAAGGAGAAAGTCTTAAGGAAAATAATAACGAGTAGGAAACGTATAGTTACAATCAGAAAGAAAACGGGACGCATAATTAGAAAAAAAGAAAAGAAAATTTAACTAGCACGACACACAGACAAGGGGAAGCAGAGGAAAATTTAACGAGTTTGTGTGAATGGGTGGCAAACCTCTGACGAAAATGTTATATTAAAATCCAGGAAGCTGTGGAGAAATATAGTTTACTTGATAAAAGGATGTTGCGCATAAGAGCAAGAACGGAGTTGTGGTCTTTTCTATAAATACTTTCATGGTAGTTGTTCGGATGAGATCTTTGCAATGGTAGCTAGACTTTTTAAAAATTTAAGCGCAGTACTAGACTGGCGTCGAGATCTACTCAATTTATAGTTGACATGGCTAGACGTAGCCGTAAGTTCTATGCTAACAGTTTCTTCTCTCGCACTTCTCGCTTGTGGAACTCTCTTCCGGTTCCACGCTTTCCAGTCGACTTTAATCTGCAAAAATTTAAATGTAATGTCAATCACTATCTGTCTTCCTGATTACTCTTTTCTCTTTCCGTTCATTATTAATGCTTCTGTTCCTAATTCTTCCACACCCTGTCACCCCTTGTGTTTTAGTGGCTTTACTGCATTAAATGGGGCAATGCTGATTGAAAAAAAAAACGTGTTAGACAAATATGAAAGCTCTAAGATGTGCAACTCTCTACAGATGAAATTTGTTTCTTCTCTTTCTTTCTCTCAAGCAATCTTAATGTTGGTATTCTCTGAGGATGCACTAAAGTTCTCAATGCCAATCTCTGCCATTAGTCCCTAAGATTACTGAAAAGATCGAGTCACAGGAGGAGGTTTGTTCTCCTTGCTCCTATCTGAATTTATCCCCAAAGGATTCTTGTGAATTTCTTTTGTCAAGATAAGCCGTTACGTTGTCAAAATGTGAATTAGCGAGTCGAATTCGACTACCGTAACACTCGGGGACAGATTCTGATCAATTTAGCCTTTTAAATAATCAACTTAATCCCCTTTTTATTCCTTTTTCTTTCTTTTTTTCTCTCAAAATGAGAACGATCTGCAGATGGGCAGCGCTACAGAGACAAGTGATAGGCGGCAAGTGACTTTGTTATCGTCCGTTGTTTGAAAGCAAAATACTGATTGTACGTACGAAAAAAATTGTTTCAAATGATTTTTGCTTTTAGAGATTTTTTTTTTATTTACTCAGTGGTGGGGAAAACTGATAAAAATTTAAATCCTTACAAATGAAGGGATTACTTTTTATTTCATAGGTGTTAAGCAATGTCGAGCCGGATCAGTATGTAGATGGGTGGCTGCTTGGAAATAATGTCGTATGCGTGGATGTGCCGATGGTGCACTGGATAAGGGCTCGGAATTTTTATCGGACATTGAGTTCCAATTCCCGTTGTGTTCGTTATATTCACGCTAATACCTTTTAGGGAAGGTGTGAATACACCTCTTCTCATCCCCACCTATGGGTTAATTAGTGAAACGTGTATCACGAAATCATTATCATAAAGAACATTCTTACAATCTAAAAATATTTCCTGGGTTTAAATAACCTGCAAAGGGTTGATAAGCTGTAGAAAACGAATCAATTTTATTTTGTTTTAAAATAATTTTGGAAAATAATGAAAGATTACAGAGAAGCAAATTTTATAAATTTTAATTAAGATTTTACAAGCATTGTCTAAATGTTACAACACAATTTAAGAAATTCTGTACTTTGGTCAGGTTTGCCCTATAAGTAATCTGAACTATTTAATTATAAAAATAAATTGCAATCTCCTATACGAATTTTTAAAATGACTTAGGGAAGCCCTATCCACCTTAATGAAATAATCTGTTCTCATCATAAGTGACATGTCTTATTGGTATAGTCGTATCCCCTATGACCATAGCAACTGCTCTCTGTTAATCATCTGAGAGATTCCTTTCTACCTTCCATCAGCATGGCTGATGCTAACCTCCAAAAGAGTGACTCTTGCGACTTTACGCGTCCTCGGCTGACATGAAGTCAAAAGTTTACATTGAATCGACTGCTAGCTAAGAAATTTGGTTCACTGTGTCGTGTAAGACAATTTTTTTTTCTCTGCAGAATATATCTTAAATATTTGTAATTCAAACATTTGCCCATGCTTCGAATATTGCTGCCATGTTGCTCTTGCTATATACTTAGAGATTCATGATATAATCCAAAGAATCAGAATTATTGTTTCCTGACCTGGCATCGCGGCTTCACTTAATTTCTGACCGCCGTCAAGTTGCTTTCCTGTGCTTTTTCAATTAATACTTTCATAGTAACTCTTCGGATGAGGTCTTTGTTTTGTTATCTAGAATTTATGAATGTAAGCGCAGTACTAGATTGGCGACAAGGTCTCATCATTTCACAGTTGACATGGATTGGTGTAGATAATAGATAAGGTTAACGTTATATGAAATATAAACGAAATATGCTATTTTTCTTTTCTCGCAACTCTCGCTTGTGGAACTCGTGCTTTCCAGCTAACTTCGATGTTCGAAAATTGAAATGCAATGTCAATTTTTATCTACTGTCTTTCTGAATACTCCTCTAAAGGCCCACTCTTTCAGAATTTTGTTTCTTCTAATTCTTTCGAACCCAGTAACCCCTTGTGTCATAGTGGCTTTACTGCCTTTTTTGGGGTAAATTCGATTAAAAAAAATCATATAGGTGAGCTGTGTTGGAATTCCAGTCGGGTTCGTTACATTGACTTACGCGCAAATAACCTTGGGAAAGGTATATATCCAGTTCTTATCCAAACTATGGTTTGAATAGGACACACTGTGTGCTATAGCCTTGTTTGGCAACCGGTCTACTGCGGGAAATATTCAGCTTAGTCGGTTATGAATCAAGAGACATGATCTCCCAATCGGGTATGGTACTTAAATGATAATATATACATTCTAATATAATTATCTGTTTTCTCTCTCTCATATCTATATATATATATATATATATATATATATATATATATATATATATATATAATGAAATTCGTTATTCCGTTCATCAGACCCTTTAAGATAGCCATACATTGACTGATCGAAACTAAGTTTTGCGGAAAAGTGCAGATAGCTATGGGACTACAAGTACAGTTGTTTTTACTAGTGCACGTATAACTTTTTGGGGAAAAATTAAGTTATAATGTTTTCAGCATATCTTTAATTTTTTATATACAAGATTCCAGTTTCTAGTTCGCCCTGCGTTTATAAGAACTATAAACAAATCCCAAGTCCAGACACTTCAAAATTTTTGCTTTGATCCCAGAATAAAATATGTAAGCATGACCAGTTGTATGTTGCATGCTCGAGAGTAAGAAATCTTAGTAATTTGTGTTTTACTGTTAAAAAAAAGGAAAAATATTTTCTTAAGAAATATTGTTTACCATGAAATCTTATTAAATTAAATTGAAAAAAATTATTAAATCGCGAAGTAGTTTTTTTGTCAAAGTATTTTTTCCAATCAAGTTACTTTATTCAAATGTCATCGTCTGGTTTGCGAAATTGACATTTTTTTTTTTAAATTCCAACTATTTAATCCATAACTGGGGGACGAAAGATGGATTCCTGACTTTTCATATGTCATTTGTAGCTAAGTCAACGCTATAGACTCACCCAGAATTTGAAATTTGATCGCTGATTCCGCCTCACCTGTCGCCATCGCGTGTCGATGTTCTACTTAAAAATATCTCTAGAGATGTCTGATTTTGCGTACTAGTTTGCAGCGGATGGGCGATCATTATAACGCCGAAAAGCGGTCTGTCTAATGAATTATTTTTTTTTACAATTCTTTCATGTTGATCTAAAAATTCTACTGATATTTTTTTATTTTTTTTTTAATTTAAAGAATGTTGAATATTGCTTGTTTATCTTGGAAAGAGTCTGGGAATTCCCACTTTCAAGAGAAAATTATTACAAAAGTCAAGTTCCCCTTCTCCAAAAAAAAAAAAATAAATAAATTAAAATAAAATAAAACCCTATATTTCTGAGAATTTAAGTCTCATTTTTAATAATGTATGTCAAGACTTAGCTGAATGTAACATTCTTTCTGCTCAAGAAATTCGCCTTTGACTAAGAATTAAAGTAAAGTCAACGCTTTCTCAAAAAATATTTCCTTCATAATCCTGGGTATAACGTTAAGCTACATCCAGTATCAAGGCTCCTGGTCAGGATATTCGGGGTCCTGAGGAGCAGAGAACCACCTCTTAATTGCAGGTATTTCTGTGACGTCGTCCCCTGGTCGCAGCGCCAACCGTGTCGTTCTATCCCAGTCTACCACGGCACCAACTGTGACGTCCTACTTTGATTCTCAGTCTGCCTACCCACGTTTTGATTTGATCTAGGCAGAGGAAATCAATCAGTCATCGGGGCCGTACTGCAAACCGAGTCCAACGGGGGTGATACCACAAAAATACGCATAAAAGGCAATAAAATAAAAACTCAAAAGTTCAAAGTATCAAAGAAAAAGGTAACAAACTTTGTCTAGTTGTTCGTTACATAGGACTGCATCTATCTCCCGACCCGTTCTATGGATTGTGACACGTCGTTTTCCGCTAGGCAAGTTTTAACACTTCAAGTCGTCTGCTCTCTAAGAAATTGGTGTTTCGGTGGGTCTTTGGACGAAAGTCAAAAGAAAAACTTATTTCGGTGATCTGGATCTAAGTCGCTCTTCAAAATAATTGTTCTTGGTTTGAAGATGTGTGTCCGGAAAGTGCGCGAATCCTGGTCAGCTATCTGCGAGGCTTGCCTCAACCGGAGACTGACTCTGGGAACTGCTGGGTCTCGACTCATTTCTGCTCGTTGTGGCTTCGTTTATATGGGCGCCGACCAAAACCGGGGTGAGTTTGTCGGCGCCGGGGGGTTCCTCGATAATTCTAAATACATATCCACCTCTCTGGTTAGGAATTTCCACCTTTTTCCATTTTTGTGAACCTTTCCTCACTCCCACCTTCTCATCATACTTCAGAGGGGCGTGAACTGCCCTCCCCACATCTTCGTGGCAACCTCTCTTACTCATCCTCCAGATGGGCGGCAACAGCCTCCCTCGTGCATCACGTGATCACCACTCGACCAATGATGTCTTAGTCGGGCGTGGACGAATCTGCGGCTTTGTTTCAGGAAGAAAAAAAAATATCTTGCTTAGAAAAAAATTATCTCTTCTATTTCCCTTTTCTTCCCCTTAATGGTTTATCATTTCTCCAGCCGCGAACGGGACAATATGACAATGGCAGTCATAACTCTTGTTCTACACGTGGTTTACGTCAGGTATTTTATCGCTAATTATCAGAATGTGTGGTCTTCTTGACAAGGTCTCAAAAAAAACATCTCCAAAGTTCCAGTCAGTCTGTCGCCTCGAAGAAAGAAAGAAAACACATTCATTTTCCTTCGGCACAAATTCCTGATAACAAAATTTTATTATCGCAGGCCAAGAATGTTCCGTCGGACGTTCGTGGGTGGTTTTTAATTTTTCATATATGTCCAAGTCTTTTTAGTTGCCTGTTTTTCGTCACTTAACAAAATAACATTTTCATTTGAATTTTTTTTTTCTTTGGCCAGCCGGTCTGTAGTTGATAATAAGATATCTTCCCGTACCAATAGTTTGTTTTCATATCCTTAGATAACACAGCCGATGCCAAAACATATCTGATTCTTTCCTTCTTTCCCTTTCTTTTTACTCAGAATTTCCCTGTCATTGTAATGACACTCTTTCGCCATTTGTTACTTATCAAAATATCCTTTTATCCATTGTCTCTTAGCTGTGTGTGTGTTCTTGCTTATCACTCACGATTCGGTTCTTAGCCTCTCATTTTCTTTTCTTTCTTTTCCCTTTCTGCCTCGTTAAATGGTGCCACATTTCCATGTTTCTCATAGCACCTGTTGGGGTAAATAGTGAACCCTCCAAAAAAAATAATGAAACACTATATATGTATAAATATATTTTTTATGTAAAAAAAAAAAAAAAAAAAAGTCAACAATTCATAAGCAAAAATTAGTTGAAGTCCTAAAATTGTTTTCAAATTGTTTAGATTTCGGCATTAAATAATCCACAAAGATATTGATATGACGATAGACAAAATCAACAAAACCAAATTACCAGCAATACATATTTAAAGCAAAATGAGGTTGTTGTATGAACATACCAAGACGAAGTAAAAACAAAAGATTATGGAGACATGTAGAGGAGACCTCGATTGACTGTAGGCTTAAACAAATTCTCCGGTGTCGGTTCCACAAGGTCTCGGCTCTCGGGGAGAAACCTTTCGAAGGGAATGTGGGGATTCGTCCCAGCGTACCTGGCATTGTGACGTTCTGATTTGACTGAACTAATGAATTTATACTACAGTGTAACCCGGATATAAGAGAGATTTTCTCTGGTCCCAAATTAGAGCCTGTGTTAATGTATATATAATAGTCCAAACCCGGATATAAGAGACTTAATCTCCGGTCCCGACAACTCTCTTATATCCGTGTTACACTGTATCAGAACATTTGCCATGGAAATAGCGATAGTAGTGAGATACTTGACATGTGGAAAAGGGTTGTAGAATAGTTTGATTTGTTTTACGGCATATCAATCTCAATGGGTTATTTAATGTCGACAAAAAATTTATTGCTGGTAATATTTTGTTTTGTCAAAAAACTATTTTTGGTAATATTTTTCCTTCAAAAATTTATTGCTGATATTATTTTTTTCTCGACTTTCACAAATCTATTTCTGGTAATATTTTCTGCACAAAATGTATTGCTGGAAATATTTTTTTTCAAAAAAATGTATAGCGTGTATTTTTTTTTTTTTTTTTTTTTTCAAAAACGTATTTCTGGAAATAATTTATTGTTGGTAATAATAATTCCTTCAAAAATTGATTGCTGTTAATATTTTTTTTACAAAGTATTTCTGGAATTAAATCGCATTTTTGCACTTTGATAGTGTTTTACACCAGTTTGAGGGTTAACTATTTGCCCATAGCTGGGACCCTAATAGGTGTGGACCTGGGAACACCGCCAAATAAGTGGTAGTTCCCCGCTCCTCAAAACCTCCTGATCAGAGGCCTTGCTGATGGACGTAGTTTATCGTCTTACCCAGGACGCGGATGTAGGTTATCATCATATCAAGGACGGGGTTATAGAGTGGAAAATAATTAATCAATCCCCCTACAAGGCCACGTGGACGCTTTTGAATATCTATCAAGACTGAGAAGTGGGCAGCTACAGACCAGAAATGGCAACAGTACTCTACTTTCGGTCTAATTAGATCAGTGATTCTCAACATTTTTTGGCCATGCCTGACACAAGTATCTCTAAATTCCTGAAGCCTCTCCTTGTGATATGTTTATTATTATTCAAAAAGCGAACTTCTATTCACGTGCAGGAAGCCTAAAATGGCATTAACTTCAACAAATTTCTAAAGAATATGGCCTCCATGAAAGCGAAAAAAGTAAAAGAACGAAAGGATAGTTCAAGTCCTGAAGAAGAAATTTTCATTTAGGATTTTATATCGCTGTTCGACTTTACTTTCAGCAATAAGAATGTATAATTACTCTCCAAGCTTAACAGAAGAATCGTGATGAAATCGATCATAAAAGGTAATGGTGTTCATCATTAAGTCGTGATAGCTGAGAATTGTAAGATCATGAATGATTCAAATAAAGTTATATATATAATATATATATATATATATATATATATATATGCATGGTTGGATTGATGTTTGTGATCCTGGGTTTCACGCTATTTACGATCGTCAGAGTTTGTCTAACGATCACAAATAGCGTGAAACCCAGGGTCACAAACATCAATCCAATTAAATATCGCCGATATTGATCGCTTACCAATAAGTACCGAGCAGATATAATATATATTAGGTTGGTGCAAAAATCATGTCGTTTTCTCACATTTGTTACTATGTGAAAAAACGACATTATTTTTGCACCAACCTAATAAATATATATATATATATATATATATAATGTGTGTGTTTTTGTTCCTTATTTCTTATATAATAAAAAAAAATTGCATTCATTTTTGACTTATCATATATACTAAATTATCCCGTAGCACTTCTTTTAAGATCGTCACTGGCATAGAACTTTATTATGACGTCTATTAAGCGAAAAGAAAATTATGCAGCTACACGATCACGAACGAAACTGATGTCTGTGCCTTTCCTATTTAGGTAAACTGAAAGAATATCGGCACCTTATCAAATCTGGATATTAGCCAAAGATTTCAGTACCTCCTCGACTAACAATGTCCAGAGCTTGACGAAGCCTGGCATTTTTGTATGGGTCGTTGTTTAGCCTGCTTTGCAAACAAATTGGCCACTTGATGAGGCGTCTTTTCTGCCGACCAGTAAGTCATACCCCTGATAAGAGCTACAAAGCCACTTTAATTACTACTGACATCCGATGACAGTTGACGCCACTCATGTTTATTAAATTTGTGGAGACGATATCCGATTGATGATGGCAAGGGCCTGGCATTATCGCAATCATTGCGCCAAGTAATTGCCTGGTAAGCAAGGAAAATACATTAGTTTTGATACCAAGCCATAGTAAGAAACCACTTTCTTTTTATTAGTACATTTGTCCTTCAATGTTTTTACCACATTAGTCACGGAAGTCCGGTGCCGATATAACTTTAATAATTGAAATCGTGTCTGCTTGTCTACAGTGGGGGCATCGGTTTAAAAGACAATTGCATCAGATAAGGAAATACGAGCAATTTTTGATTTTCCTGTCTACAAAAATCTGTCACAAAGGTCGTTTTTTTCTCTTCGCACCCCTATTATTTTAACTACCTTTCACTTCTTAGCAATGTTTATTTTAAAAACGGTGATTAGAATTGTAAGTGATATAAATGAATTTAAATAATTTGTTTTTGAGAACTTAAAACAAAAATATTAAACACTATTTGTTTATATACAACAGTGGTCAGCAGTTCCCGGCCCGCGAAATACGTTTGCCCGGCTCGCTAACTCTTTGACACTAATTATCTAATTCATTTGAGGAGCAAGTGACAGAAAAATATCCGTTGTAGTTAACTGGCATAGAGTGCGACGATTTTTTCCTTAAATTAGAATTTAATTCTGAATTCACTGTTGACTTCTACAAAACGGTCTTGCCAACCGGAAAACGAAAGCCTATTCAATAATACGAAAATGATGGTACAGTGTAACCCGGATATAAGAGACCCGGATATAAGACATTTTCTCTGGTCCCAAATTAGAGCCTGTGTTAATGTATATAAATTAGACCAAACCCGGATATAAGAGAAACCCGGATATAAGATACTTCGTCTCCGGTCCCAACAACTCTCTTATATCCGGATTACACTGTAATATTATTTGGAAGTACATATGCTTGTAAACAATTTTTTTTTTTTTTTTTTTTTTTTTTTTTTTTTTTACGGCATATCAACCTCAATGGGTTATTTTAATGCCGACCAAATTTTTTATTGCTGGTAATTTTTTTTTTTTTTTTTTTTTTTTTTTCTAAAATCTGTTTCTGGGGAATTTTTTTTCTTCAAAAATCTATTTCTGAGAATATTTCTCCTTCAAAAAACCTATAGCTGGTAATATATTTTTTTTTTTTTAACGTAAACCTGTTTGTATTGCTGGTATATTTTTATTTTTATTTTTTTTTAGTATTGCCGATAATATTTTTTCCTTAAAAATAATTGTTGGTAATTTTTTTTCAAAAGTATTTCTGGTATTAAAACCTATTTTTACACAAGTTTGGGTGTTAACTATTTGCCCATTTCTGAGACCCTAACATGTGCTATCACCCCGGGTATGGGTAGAACTGGGAACATGAACAATTAAGAGGTGGTTCCACGCTCCTCAAAGCCTCCTGATCAGAGGACGTAGTTTATAGTCATACCCAGGACGACAATTTTTTTGAAGATCAGTTATAGTAAAAGTTTATGAACAAGGTTGAGTGGTGATCACATAGATTTTTTGCTCCTGTTATCAATAAATATTTCATTTGATGTCGAGAAGTTATTAAACAATAAGCAGCAACAAGTTTCTCATTAAATAAGGACTTACAAGAATTTTATATTTAAAACATTTTAAAAACTAATACAATTGTATTAAAGTTGCAGCAATGAAATATATTTATCAATTACCAATCTATATAAAAATGTGAAAACATTTTCTACTCATAAATACTAAAATATGGGAACCTACTATACGGAAATCCTTATTTTTTAGTAGTTTATAAAGTCCGAATCGATTAGCAATTAGCCAGTATTTTGACAACATTTCCAAGAAACAAACTTAAATAATGGTTATCATATTTATTCGAACTGTCTTTGCTGCCATATTCACGACGTTTCAGCCGTTATACGCTCCTCCATTCTGCAGGTGCTATACGCTCCTCCATTCTGCAGGTGATATACGCTCCTCCATTCTGCAGGTGATATACGCTCCTCCATTCTGCAGGTGATATACGCTCCTCCATTCTGCAGGTGCTATACGCTCCTCCATTCTGCAGGTGCTATACGCTCCTCCATTCTGCAGGTGATATACGCTCCTCCATTCTGCAGGTGATATACGCTCCTCCATTCTGCAGGTGATATACGCTCCTCCATTCTGCAGGTGATATACGCTCCTCCATTCTGCAGGTGATATACGCTCCTCCATTCTGCAGGTGATATACGCTCCTCCATTCTGCAGGTGATATACGCTCCTCCATTCTGCAGGTGATATACGCTCCTCCATTCTGCAGGTGATATACGCTCCTCCATTCTGCAGGTGATATACGCTCCTCCATTCTGCAGGTGATATACGCTCCTCCATTCTGCAGGTGATATACGCTCCTCCATTCTGCAGGTGATATACGCTCCTCCATTCTGCAGGTGATATACGCTCCTCCATTCTGCAGGTGATATACGCTCCTCCATTCTGCAGGTGATATACGCTCCTCCATTCTGCAGGTGATATACGCTCCTCCATTCTGCAGGTGATATACGCTCCTCCATTCTGCAGGTGATATACGCTCCTCCATTCTGCAGGTGATATACGCTCCTCCATTCTGCAGGTGATATACGCTCCTCCATTCTGCAGGTGATATACGCTCCTCCATTCTGCAGGTGATATACGCTCCTCCATTCTGCAGGTGATATACGCTCCTCCATTCTGCAGGTGATATACGCTCCTCCATTCTGCAGGTGATATACGCTCCTCCATTCTGCAGGTGATATACGCTCCTCCATTCTGCAGGTGATATACGCTCCTCCATTCTGCAGGTGATATACGCTCCTCCATTCTGCAGGTGATATACGCTCCTCCATTCTGCAGGTGATATACGCTCCTCCATTCTGCAGGTGATATACGCTCCTCCATTCTGCAGGTGATATACGCTCCTCCATTCTGCAGGTGATATACGCTGGAATTTCGAACTGAACCCTTTTATTCCACGGGGGGAAGATTTTTCTAATTCCACGTGTCATTCCTTTCTTGTGGGGGAAGGTATCTAATTATTAGTTGATTCCCTTTAGTAACTGAACTCTCCAAATTTTCGTTCCCTCTGCTGTGGTCGGGCACTGAACAATCAAATATGGGTAAAATCACTTTTAGGATTACGCAACCAACGCTTTTATCCACTGGGCCATGTGTTCTTGAGGACTAAATAAATAGTTTGGTTCGCAATTCCAACGTATATGACCTGAAGATGTTTGGAACGTACAACAGTCGAAACGCCGTGAATATCTCAATAAAGATGAGGACAACAGTCCGTACGATGTAAATAGTTACAATATCTCAGAAATATAAACAGATTTATTATATTTATTGTAAATTATCTAGAAAAGAAGAAAATGTCTAAATTCACTTATTTTTTAGGCATTATCAAAATTTTAATAACTTTTTTTATAACAATGAACATTACCGAGGAGGGAAGGTAGATAAAATAATATCGATGTCAAGGGAAATACCATCCTTTTGACATACCGCTTTTTTCCGCCACAAGGGTTAAAGATTGACATTTTTTTTGCGGGGGGGGGGGGGGATAGATGGCATAACGTGGCCAGAGGAAAATGTTGACTGGCTTTCACCTGAAAATCTGCGTATTAATCTATGACAGTCATACTATATATTATATGTTGGCATAATGGGCATTTTACAGTAAAACAGGGGTTAACGAGCTGTTTTTGCAGAATATAAATGTTACTATTTTGAATCTTATTTATGCAGCCTAGTTGTGCTCTTGAACTTAGTCATAGATATTTACTTAGATAAATACATAGGCCTAGAGATTTAGTTAGCTAAATAGGTAGGCCTAGAGATTTAGTTAGCTATATAAGGTAGGCCTAGAGATTTAGTTAGCTATATAAGGTAGGCCTAGAGATTTAGTTAGCTATATAAGGTAGGCCTAGAGATTTAGTTAGCTATATAAGGTAGGCCTAGAGATTTAGTTAGCTATATAAGGTAGGCCTAGAGATTTAGTTAGCTATATAAGGTAGGCCTAGAGATTTAGTTAGCTATATAAGGTAGGCCTAGAGATTTAGTTAGCTATATAAGGTAGGCCTAGAGATTTAGTTAGCTATATAAGGTAGGCCTAGAGATTTAGTTAGCTATATAAGGTAGGCCTAGAGATTTAGTTAGCTATATAAGGTAGGCCTAGAGATTTAGTTAGCTATATAAGGTAGGCCTAGAGATTTAGTTAGCTATATAAGGTAGGCCTAGAGATTTAGTTAGCTATATAAGGTAGGCCTAGAGATTTAGTTAGCTATATAAGGTAGGCCTAGAGATTTAGTTAGCTATATAAGGTAGGCCTAGAGATTTAGTTAGCTATATAAGGTAGGCCTAGAGATTTAGTTAGCTATATAAGGTAGGCCTAGAGATTTAGTTAGCTATATAAGGTAGGCCTAGAGATTTAGTTAGCTATATAAGGTAGGCCTAGAGATTTAGTTAGCTATATAAGGTAGGCCTAGAGATTTAGTTAGCTATATAAGGTAGGCCTAGAGATTTAGTTAGCTATATAAGGTAGGCCTAGAGATTTAGTTAGCTATATAAGGTAGGCCTAGAGATTTAGTTAGCTATATAAGGTAGGCCTAGAGATTTAGTTAGCTATATAAGGTAGGCCTAGAGATTTAGTTAGCTATATAAGGTAGGCCTAGAGATTTAGTTAGCTATATAAGGTAGGCCTAGAGATTTAGTTAGCTATATAAGGTAGGCCTAGAGATTTAGTTAGCTATATAAGGTAGGCCTAGAGATTTAGTTAGCTATATAAGGTAGGCCTAGAGATTTAGTTAGCTATATAAGGTAGGCCTAGAGATTTAGTTAGCTATATAAGGTAGGCCTAGAGATTTAGTTAGCTATATAAGGTAGGCCTAGAGATTTAGTTAGCTATATAAGGTAGGCCTAGAGATTTAGTTAGCTATATAAGGTAGGCCTAGAGATTTAGTTAGCTATATAAGGTAGGCCTAGAGATTTAGTTAGCTATATAAGGTAGGCCTAGAGATTTAGTTAGCTATATAAGGTAGGCCTAGAGATTTAGTTAGCTATATAAGGTAGGCCTAGAGATTTAGTTAGCTATATAAGGTAGGCCTAGAGATTTAGTTAGCTATATAAGGTAGGCCTAGAGATTTAGTTAGCTATATAAGGTAGGCCTAGAGATTTAGTTAGCTATATAAGGTAGGCCTAGAGATTTAGTTAGCTATATAAGGTAGGCCTAGAGATTTAGTTAGCTATATAAGGTAGGCCTAGAGATTTAGTTAGCTATATAAGGTAGGCCTAGAGATTTAGTTAGCTATATAAGGTAGGCCTAGAGATTTAGTTAGCTATATAAGGTAGGCCTAGAGATTTAGTTAGCTATATAAGGTAGGCCTAGAGATTTAGTTAGCTATATAAGGTAGGCCTAGAGATTTAGTTAGCTATATAAGGTAGGCCTAGAGATTTAGTTAGCTATATAAGGTAGGCCTAGAGATTTAGTTAGCTATATAAGGTAGGCCTAGAGATTTAGTTAGCTATATAAGGTAGGCATAAATACTGACGACCGACTCGACGGACTGAAGCTTGAATCTACTTCGTCGTACATGATGTTTGATAAATCCTAGGTATGACGATAAACTACGTCCGACAGCAAGATTCCTAATCGGGATATTGGAGGCTTTGAGGAGCGTGGAACCGCCTCTTTATTGCTGTTGCTCCCAGCTCTACCCACACCCGGGATGATAGCACCTGTTAGGACCCCAGCTATGGGCAAATAGTGGATCCCCCAAACAAAAATAAAACGCTAGAAAAAATATAAAAAATGACCAGAAATACATTTTTATATTAAAAAAATAACCAAAGCATATGTGGATGAAGGTATACAATTACGTTCAAAATTTTTAAATTTCGACATTATATAACTCATAGAGGTTGATATGACGCTAAACAAAGTCAACAGACAAACAAGAAAGAGCTTTCATGACATTAGTCTATATAATATTCTAAGATATCAAACTGTATTGCAAAATATACTTTCAACAAAACTACAACGTAAAACTCACATGTCACTACCTATAGTATTAATAATTATACCCACACCAACCTGTATATGCACAAAAGCTGAGTATTATTAGGTTGGTGCAAAAATAATATCTACCATGTATTCAGTTATGAAAGCAGATAATGTCACATATTTTTTTACTTCAAAGCACCGAAGAAAATTATATTTCGATATTAAGTGACCTATAAGCAGTTGATATGCTGTTAAAGAAAGCAGCTAACTAATGACGTTTCGTAATCAGATTACCTGAAAATGTTCTCGACACCTACATGCTAAAATAATGATGAAAGCGTGTTTTATGAATAAGAAAAATCTAGGATAGTACCTTTACTTAGGATATATGAATAAGATCTTTTTGTTAAAAACAAGGTGCTGAACTATTATTTGATATTAGTTTATCTAACCAGAATCTATCTTAGACATTTATAAGTCTACAATTCGGCCATTCATTGAAGCTCGTGATTCTAGTATTTATTTAAATATTCTTAATAACATTGCAGATAATTCTTTGAATACTATTAATTCCGACCTATTATCTTGGCTTCAATCAATTTGCGACCGACGTAATTTAGCCTTCCATTGCCTTTTCTACAAATATATACATGGCTGTTGTTCTAAAGATCTTCCATCGTTGTTACCAAACTTGATTAATTTAAGCGCAGTACTATATTGGCAGCTCATCATTTTTACAGTTAAAATGACTGTTAGCATAGAACTTAGGATTATATCAATCGTAAGTTCTATGCTAACAGTTTCTTTTCCTGGTTTCTTGCTTTCCAGTTAACCGATCTTCACAAATTTAAATGCAATGTCAATCGTTATCTTCTGTCTTCTTAATTCCTGTTCTTTTATTTTTTTCTCTTCATCAAGTTTTTTTCTTTTTTTTTTAAATATACATTCGCACTCAGTAATTTCTTGAGTCATAGTAGCTTTATTGCCATTCTTAGGGTGAAGTGATTTTAAAAACCTTCTGTATAGTAATGAATACAGGACAATTTCTTAGATTAAGAGGAGACGTGAAACAGTCAATTTAGTTGTACAGAAGGATACTGAGAATAACAGGATAGCAAAAATGACATTTGAACTTCGAATCAGAAAGAAATGAAGTTTCTGAAACGTAGAGAGGAAAGAAGACTTGGAAAGTTTTACACTCAGTAGAAATAGTGAAGGGAAAAAGGGGAAGCGGAAAAAGGTGAGCAAACATAGTTTACCAACTTGTGTTATGGAACATAAATTAGGATAGATAGTAAAAGGACACATTATTACGGTCTACAAAAGCTAGGAAGTTGTGGAGAGCCATGATGTAAAAGGACACTGCACCTAAAATAAACTGAACTTAAAGTCAACTACTGTTCTGTATTGATGATCCTTATTGGATCCCTCCATGCTAGAGAACGACTGCTAGACTCAGTGTGGTGAAGGCAAAAGTAGCATTGTGTTAAACCGTCATTATGTACGTTGCGATTTTTGTAGTAGCAGCAGTTTTGTACCCAACGGATTTTGCTCTTAAATCGCTAAAAGTAACCTTTCTTATTTATGAGAATTGTCGACGGAACTGCGCACATTTTTATATTGTTTAGCTCCCTTTTCCAATTGAGGAGAAAATTTCGAATTTTTCATTTCCGAAAAAAAAAAAAGTTTCTCCTTCCAATGAGTAAATAAATATCTTCAAAATTCCTAGAATTTGATTTATTTAATGGGGAAAATCTTTAGATCTTAAACAGAAAACTCCTTGAAGAATTTAAAGCAGTTTTAAAATGTTCGTTGCAATCTATATTTTACAATATTTTTTTTCTCATTTATTTATTTTATAGTCGTAATTTAGTCTATTATCTTTTGAACGAAATTTTAAAAAAAAATGAATGAAGCTATTAACTTTTAATAACGTTTTTAAAATAAATTATCGATCAAAATTCAAAATTGTCTTTTTGCCTATATGGAAGCCATTACGAACTTTTTATACTGAGATGTCGTAAAATTGAATAAGATTTTCGAAGTGAACTTTTTCTTTCCTTTTTTTTTTAACAGAACATTTTATAAACAAACTCAGAATGTAAAAAAAAAAAGAAAAGAAATAAATGTCAAAGTTCATTGATTTTTATTTATTTTAACTTTAGATTATTAAAATACTCAGTTCCGAACGTACGTCACAAACACGTCTCGTTTCGGAACGATACAGTAATAACGAGATTAAAAAAAAAAAAAACAAAGATTTTAAATGCTCATGACTGTTTCTGCGGAAAGATTAAAAATAATTTGTATCGTATTTTTTCTGGAACCTTTCGTTTTCATTATTAATTTAGATTTTCAAGGATACAGATATTTTGACAATTAACTTAATTAAAGCGTATTATTAAATTGTCAGCAAATATCTGATCATTTTCCAGTTGAATTTTCTAGATGTAGCCGTAATTTCTATGTTAACCATTTATTCTCTTGCAATTCTCTTCCGGCCTCTTGTATCCCAACCAACTTTAGTCTTCAAAAAGTTAAATCTAATGTCAATCCTTGTCTTGTGTCTTAATTCCTTTTTTTTTCTTTTTTTTTTATCGTTGATTCTTAATACTGTTATTCTTTTTCTCATATTCTCTCGCATTCAGTAACCATCTTTCGTTTTAGTAGTTTTTATTACCTTGCTTGAGGTGAAATTTAAAAAACAAGAAACATTAATAAAAAATATTTTTTGCTAGTGGATAAAAGCGTTGGTTCATGAATTTTCTGCCATAGTAATTGTGAGTTCAATCTCTGGGCCGGGCAGTGCAGAACAGGAAAGAAGGAAAATGTGGCGAGTAGTAACTAAGTAAGAACAAAACGAGATATCGCGAGGCAGGAGGAGTAGAACTTTTTAAACCCGTATGTTAAAAGGTCCAGTTCTAATTTCCCTGAAGGCTACGCGGATCTACAGGCACCTAATGAAGGCCAGGGGTTGGGGTTCACAACGGTTTAGTCGGCGTGATAGGAACAAGAAAAATGGGGACAAAATTCCGAACGTAAATAATTCTTTTCTCGTTGAAAATTTGATTTTCTTAATTAACTTATCTGGAAGAAATCTTTACTTAAATTGTAAACATACAACGGGACCGTCGCCCAAACTTTCCATCAACCGTCCATTGATGACGTACACGTTATATTCCAATTCTCGATCACGTCGTTGTTCACCGAAAGCTGGGAAATGATCCGATGCATGCTCACAAGATAACACGCTGAAAGAAAAACGTCATGTCGAGAAATAAGAACGCGAACTCTGTTTTCTGTATGTGTTTTTGCCGGCTCGTCCGGGTAGGTAGATAAGTAGCTGATACAAGGGGGTAATTTCTGCTGTGTTTGCTCTTCTACCTACGAAATCCTTGCCAGTCTACTCATTCCGAAATGGTGTTTGTCAATACGAAAACGAGGCTTCCGAATGGCGATGCGGAACCGTCCGTCTCTCGCCTAAGACCAACCAGAACTCCTCCCACCCTGATCCTAACATGACTGTTAATATAAACCAGCACACGGATATAGGCTATTTCCGTTTTTTTGCCACTTTCTCCGAAAATCCTTTACTTTCCCTTTCTCCTCACCCAGAAGACCGAACTTCAAAAAGAAACCATTCACTGGTCTATCGAACAAACACACGAGTTCGAGATAAAACCACCTCTTTCTTCTCTCTGTTTGTCCATAGTATCACAAAATAAGCTGAGTCTGGTACAGATCATAAAGATGGGAGCACGTAATGTTTATCACATACTATAGTAATCATGACTACCTTCTGTAACGTCGCCGTGACAAGGTTCCGCTTAAAACATTACGCATCATCTTTGTGTGGAGAACAGATCGCGATAGAGAAATAGAAAGTTGAAAACGCTAATCTACAGAGAAGGACAAGTTTATTCCCATTAGATACGAAAACTATTTTAGTCCGCTTCGATTTCTGCCCGTGGGTCGGGGGTGAGTAAATATAGTCGACGAGACAGTTCCATCTTTGTTGTCAGTAAGTTGTCTTGAAAATCTGCGGGCAATTTCTCTGTTGTGTCAGCTCAGCAACGGACTGATAAATTGTCTCTCTCCAGGAAGCTTTCACTCTACCCAACTCTAGTCAGTGATGGGGTCAGGTATTGTTCCATCTTCTTTGTCATTTCCAGCATCTTCAGAGGCATGTCAGTTACGCTAATTCTAATGCGGACTATTCAGCCCTACCGTCTTCGGAAATGCTGCTAATTTTCCCGTCTGCCTTAGACATGGGCTGATATTTGGACTTGTTTTTCCATCAGTGTCGGATATTGCACTCAAAAGATTCTGACTTAGGGCCAGCTACCTCCTTCCTATTTTTCTTCGCATAAAAGAATCTTTAAATTTTCTGCGGCTATGTAAAATGGCCAGTATTACGTCATTGACAAAATAATGAGCAGCTATTTTGTAATGCGTAATTTCAAGCTGTTCTCATTTTGATTGTTATAGGTGTTATTATAGATACAAAGCTTCAGCCGAATACGCTCTAGCCATAAATCAGCTGTCCATTATTTGGCTGAAATGGAAACCTGAGTCTATAATATCCTAACAATTAAGACAAGAACAACAGTTAAACATAATTAGACTATACTGACGTTTACTTACCTCAAAAACTGAAATTCAAAACTGTCACGTTCTTTTATATACCGTGCACGGACGTAGTTGTAATCTCCACTTCTGTTTTACACCGCCACAGGAATAATTAATTACTATTCACAAAAATATACTTTTGTTTCTCTTAATGACTTCGGTAAATGCTTGGATCCATTTCTTCTTTATTCCACCCACTAGTTATGGATTAAATAGTAGGGTAGACTGGGATCTATAACCTAGGATGGGCGAGAATAAGAAATCTTTAAATCAGTGATTCTCTATGTGAGCCGAAAGAAATGGCCTGGACTTAACCCAAAGAACATAGGTGGGCTTCGGAATTTTATTATGAAATTATGAAAACACTAACTGGTTAACTTGATTTCAAAGGCAAATAAATCAGACGTAGTTTAAATTAAATTATTTTGCTTTTGTAAATAAAATGTATTTCTTCTTACATGGAATTTCTATTTGTGATTATGTGGGCCTGAAATTTCTTTGAGACCAAATATGGGGTAAAAGAAAGAAAAATTTCAGAAACACTGCTGTAAATTCCAAAAAAGAGAGAGAGAGAGGTGAGAGAGTGAGCAAATGAAACTGACTTACCTTTGCAAGAATGCATGGCAGTTCACAGATAATAAAACAATCTTATGATTTATGATGGCCTACGATTTGAAGGGACATAGCATTAAAAGAAAAACATATGCTTATTTTCATCGAATGCTGCTTTTATTTTAGAGTGAAATGTCTTTGTAATTATCTAATTATTATGTAGAATTTGTGATTAAGCAGAATGTCGACTATGCAATATTTTTTTTATTTGTCTGCAATAATAAAGAATATATAAATTCTTTTAACCGCTAATAACGAAGCTTCTGTAGATTTCTTGCGTCTAGTCGCTAATAACGCAGCTTCTGTAGATTTCTTGCGTCTAGTAAAGGAAAAAAAATTAAGAAAAAAGGTTTACAAGTTTCTAATCAAAGTAGAACCGGCTACTCAGTCAATTAAATTTAACTGCTACAAATTCTAATAAGTGTGTGTTATACACGAGTGTCGGGTTCTATAATTTGTTCACCCATAATTAGGGGCTGCGTACTATGCAAAAAATAATTATAGTAGTTACAATGAATAAGATGGAAGTAATTAGAATTTATCAGCGAAACAAGTTTCTTAGATTTTTCTGGGATATTTTCATTTTAGGGTGAAGACCGGATTTATGGAAGTTTCGAATTAAACGTCTTTCATAATTCTGTACAATTGGAACATGTCTTGCTTCACCAACAGAATAGTTTACCGTTTTTCTATCTGAGAAATCTGCATCGGTTTTTCCACCGTAACGCGGAGTAAAAAAAAAAACGTACTGAACAAAGGCTCCTGCTGCTTCAGTGTCCCATCTTTGCCGCCGGATTGAAAGTTCGGCGAAAGCATAATTCATTTTTAGCGACCACGTGCGACAAAAGGAAAGTAACATCTGCGCCTGCTCAACTGACGACATTGATCTGTCTGGCTTAGCTCTTTCAATATCCCCCCCCACACTCGAGCGTATTCCGTACGCGAACGTTTCACACTGTCACACATAAACGCACTGGCAATGGCGTCAAATAATGGCAGTAAGCGAGACTTCCTTATTGTCGCAGCTGATGATGACATGACCTGTATCATTGATTATCGCTTTAGATGGAGACAGCTTGACATTATGAAGTACTTTTTCTGTCTCTCTCTGTTTATTTAGATTAGATTGAAGTCTAATGCCGTTTACTTTTCCCTTTCTTTTTTCCTTTGTCTGTTGTTTGGATGCTGTGTTAAATCCTTATAATGTCATTGATTCTTTTATCGATTATTCTCAAATATAAATGATTTATCGAATTGCCTTTCGGCTTGTCTAATCAGATAATTCCCAGGTTTTCAATCGTCCTTTCTTTTTTTTTTTTTTTTTTAAATGATTTAATGGAAGAGGGAAATCTTTACAGTTTCAAACAGCCCTCCTTTCCAACCACTATCTAATTTCGTAGTTGGTTAAAATTATCCATTTCTTTTTCTTTATTACTAAAATTCATCCTATACAATACTGGAGAGCTACTCAACGGAGAGGCTTACTCTTAAAAAGCTTATAATGAATGAGGTGTGATGGGTAAAAGAGATGGTAGGATTTATGTTGCCTGAATTTCTGGGATGAGGAGTAATCATTATTTACATTATTTATATTCGGACTTTTGTCCTCATCTATGTTTTTATCACAACGCATCGGCCGTTAAGCACTCCGGTCTTCCTCGTGTATATCTATTTGGGTAACCAGCAGGGAATTGCGAACTGAACACTTAATTTTTTATGTACCTTAAATAATAGGTTCAGTTCGGAATTCCCTATGGGTTACTCAGATTGATATATACTTGAGGAATACCGCAGGGTACAACAGCTGAAACATCGTGATAAAAAAAAAACGATGACAACTACAACAGTCCGAATATTAATAGTATAAATAACGAGGTGGTAGTAATTTGAAGAATAGATAAAGGTTGACCTTGTACTTTGTGTGTAGTGGTCGGGGAAGCATCCCCACCGGAGTTTGTTCCAAAAACTAAAAATTACCGGGAGGAGGCTCTGACTAGAATTTCTTTCATACTAATGGAATACGAAGAGAAATTCGTCAAAACATGTATAGCTAGCAAATCCCTATTGCAGACACTCGCTCAGACACGTTTGTGTTTGTTCAACGCCCACAGTCAACCTGTGGTTTATACTGCAACTATGCTGAGCAGACATTAGTTACAGTTTCTGGGAGAGAGCGTGTTATCTAGCATGATCAACAATCTGAACAACGCTAGCACACTGAAATCCTCACTCACGATGACTTAACTTCGTGCTACCCAATTTTACTCTCAAGGCTTGGGTCAACTCGTGGTATGGTTTCCACGCACTCTACAAAAGTGCCGCATGCTGGGATGGTCCCCACTCCAGGCCGATATGTATTCCTGACAAATCAACTGTGGTGAGATTCGAATCAGTCTCATGGTCAATAAGCGAACGTTTTAACCACTCAGCGCTCATATATATACATATATATATATATATATATATATATATATATATATATATATATATATATATATATATATATATATATATATATGCACATGCACACACTGTAAGATTCATACTGTAGAAAACCCGGAGGCACTCGAGGTAGATGGTTACGTTAAGAGGCAGTTTATACGGTTAGGAGGGGAAAATAACCATTAATCTAAGACTTGAACAGGTTAAAATTGTAGTGAGCGGGAAAACATCCTCTTGGGGGTCGTTTCCACAGAGAAGTGTTTCGCGGGAAGAAGCTGTTCGAATTGAACGTACTTCTCACCGATGGAATACAGAATGAATATGGGTGCGTTGCGAATATGTAAGGGGCATGGCGGGTCCTAGCCGTGAAGGTCTGAACTGGCGGATCCAAGGAATGTAATTCGTCCGAGCACTTTCCATGGAAGTAGCGATAGAGCAGTGATAGGCTTTCCATATCCTGCCTGTGAGAGAGAAAGATTTGAGGGTGGAACATAATTCGTCATCCACAATGACTCGGAGACGCTTTTGAAGTCAATCGAGACTGGAAAGTGAGAACTTGGCAGCTCCCGTCCAAATATAACAGCAGTACTCCATTTTTGGCTTCATCTGGTTCTTGTAAAGGTAGCAGATACCACGAGGAGTCAGGTACTTTGTGTAGCGGTACATGGAGTCGACCATTTTACCTGCATCTTTAACGATATAACAATAGATGAACAAGCCATGCGAGTTTTCGAGGAAGCATCCACTCGGGAGTATATTCCGCAAGTAGCAGTTTTTGGGAAAGGCTATTATTTCAGTCTGTTTATAGTCACGTGCATATAATTCACGGAAGCACACTGGAGTTATGGATAGCGGCTCGGACTGTGGAATCTGAGAGCCAATACGTCCTAATACCCTATGTATACTCTTTTCCCCCTCCTCCGTAGTACAGACAACAGGCCTCGGAGAAAGAAACTGTAAATTCAAAACCAGCTCCATCAGGCTATCTTGCCGAATAAACACTACTTCTGCGGCTGCAGTACATCTAGTGTCGCCATGACCCCTGATGGTTTATGGGATTCGCGATCAATCGAACGCGCTTGTAATTCAGACAAAAGTCATGACTAAAATAAAAACTTCTTGTAGTTACTTGACAGTTATTCAGAAGGATGCTTGATTCATCATGAAATTTGGAGTTGCCACTTAGTATAAAATAATGAAAAAACATTTTGTTGGTTTTCCAGACACCTCAGAATAATAACGGGTGTTTAATTGCCCAACGAGATTCATTTTA
This sequence comes from Acanthosepion lycidas, assembly GCA_963932145.1. NCBI lineage: Eukaryota > Metazoa > Mollusca > Cephalopoda > Sepiida > Sepiidae > Acanthosepion > Acanthosepion lycidas. Next base: position 124,574,479 of record OZ010572.1, read on the forward strand.
CAACGTGTAGATTTTTTTTTTTTTTTTTTTATTACAATTGTCTGACTGGAGTCGAGTAGATATTTGTAAGATTAAGCTCATACCTTCCAAAAGCCGAGCAAAGTATTAAGAAACAGGAAAATCGCGTTAGAAACAAAGAAAAGCGAGCTTCACTGTTACGAATATATCGGTCCTCCAATATGATAATAAAAGCTGAACAATTTCCTCAAAGATGAAATGAAACTTTAAGAAACGGAAATTTGGCTTTACAGAAGGAATGCTGATAATACCATGGACTGAACATGTGATCAATGATGAAGTTTTAAAGATAATTGAAAGAAAAAAAGGACAGTAGCATAAGGAGACAGTTGAGAAATGTCTGTGGTACATAATGAGGAAAGAAAGTTTAGCAAATTTTACACTCACAGTCAAGCCAGACAGAGGAAACAAAAACTGCTCATAACGGACCTAACCAGCTTGTGGTTAGCAGAACGGGGTTTAGGGGTGATGCCGAAAAAACAGTTTCACTGAGCTACAAAGCACAGGAGAATCATGAGCGTCTGAAGGGTCACTTCACATAGAAGATGAATAAATGACTATAATTGTTAATGAAAACCCAGTACGAAGCGAAATCATCAGGCGCTAGGTATGATTCTCTCTATCAGCTCTCTATGTTGACGGTGAGAAATCAGACTGTGCCGAAAAGATATGATTTATTTGACTTCTTTACGTGAATTTTTTTCCTCTCGGTGCTTTCATCTGCTTGTATATATCATATGCCATTACCTATAATGCAAGGATTTTATGTCTACGCAAAAAGCCTTTAATATGACATTCTGAAAGGAAAAATAAGATTAACTTACGTCAGTTGATATATTTATAAGTATATTTGCTTTTGTCTCTAACAGGTACTCGTTTGAAAACTTGATTGTTTTTTTCTTTTCATTGCGGGACTAGGAATTGTTAAACGTATATATATATATATATATATATATATATAACCATTCCTGTATTTCTTTGTGAAGCATTCGGCTTATTCACACGTCTCTGGAAACATTTAATGTTTAATATCTTAAATTGACTATGCAAAGTATTTGTTGGAAAATGGTTCCTAGAACCTCCCCGCTCCACCAAAAAAACTATTTGAAGTTAAATAAATCTGCTTGGAAAGTTTTTTCCATTTCTTACTCCTAAATATATTTTCTAGAAATAACTCAATACAAATATTTTAGCGAACTAGTCGCAAAACAAGTTGTTATATCTGACCGCTATTTCAGGCCAACTACGCGTGTAATTTGTTTTTCTATCAATCAGCTTCCGAAAACTTTTCAGTCTGTTTTGCTCCATTTGTAACATTTCTATATTATATCTAAATGTTTACACCGTACAAGAATATGACTGTCATAAAAAAAAAAAAAAATTCGGAGCTATATTCTTTACATTACTTCAGTTTGCTTACAGTAAATAAATTCCAAATATTTTTATGCTAGCGGTTACACTTCTCACTTGTGGAAACCTCTTTTGTAGTCCTGGTTGTGACGATAAAACACCTCCGGTAGCAAGGCCTCTGATCGGGAGATTGAAGGTTTTGACTACTGTTCTTGTCCCTACGACCACTGTGACCTGGGGTAGTAGCACCTGTTAGGTCCCAGCTATGAGCAAATAGTGAACACCCAAACAACAAACAATGAAAATATAAAGATACATTTTTATTATTTAGATAACAGCAATATATTTTTCTATAAAAAAAATTACCAACAGTATATCAGGCAACATGAAAGAACTCTCTCATGACATTAATCCATATACTATCCTACAATTTCTTAAAGAAATCAAACTGTATTCCAAAATATAACTTCAACAAAACTATAACATATATCTCCACTTGAAGTAATTATGTCCACACAAATATGCACATGCGCAAACGATATCATCTACCAAGTATTCTGTTGTGAAAGCAAAATAACATATATTTATAATACTTCAAAGCTTCCTAAAACATTAAATTTCAGCATTACATGACCCATAATGTGTTGATAAGCCGTCAAACAAACAAATCATATATCAAACTGTCTTCTGGGTCCATGCTTTCCATTCAACAAAAATCTATTTTAGCATATCGTAGACTCAAGAAACTTAAGAAAATTATAGGTAGTAACCAACTTTCAGATAAGGTAACCCGTAATAGACCAAAAATAAAATCGACAGAATTTTCCGAACAATGTAACAACAAAAGGAGCCTATGTTGTAACCACATTATACGTACCAATTAGTTCACTAGCTCAGTCACTAAATCTACTTTCAAACTCTACCACAACTCTAACTTTAGAAGGCACACTGTGCAGAAATAATGTGGAAAAATTAATAATTATCGTAATGGGAACATGTCGGCTCCTCACAAAAGATTATTACCTGTAGAACAACATTTTCTTCTAGAAAAACATGATTTTAAAAGCCTTGCAAAATTCAATATAACTGAAAAATAGAAATAGACAGAAAAGATAACCTTAGAAAAATACTAGAGGAATATGAAGACAAATGGATTTTACGCCTTAAAATACTTGGTTTTGACATGCTCAACCACAAAGTTAACACAGAATTAATATATAACACCATAAATTAAGCTCTGCCCACATTTCTCACCCACACAAGACAAACAAGCTTGCAGAGGTGGTGAGGTCTCAAACTTATACACACACTCATACTTAGATATACACATACACACATTACGCATATTCCCAAAGAAATAAAAGTTAACATACACTTAACGCACACATTCCATTCTCAGCAACCGATGAAACTGTCAAAATTATCAAGGAAGGAATTCTTAGTCTCCAATCTTCTATCTTAAAAACAAATTGAAAGAGGCCATTTGACCAACACAAGGACTGGCCCAAATTAACGATAATAAAGCAAATGAAAACTACAAAGTTCTCTTTCTTCAGAAACAGTCATTCACTCCTGAATAACAAGCAGGGATTTTTTCTCCTGATGATGACCACGCTGGCCGAAAGTAGTTGAGGAACCTAATTGAAATCATAAAACAAAAATATTAATATACAATCAAGTGCATCTTAAAATTGTATTTTTTTTTTAAATATTTTTTAGTGTTCAAAGCACACACACACATATTATATATATATATATATATATATATATATATATATATATATATATATATATATACACACACACACACATACACTGGCGTTAATGAAATGGGCCAGAAATCTTGGCTGGCATCAATTCTAAAAGTGGGAAATCACCGAATTCTAAACCATGGAGAATGCTCCACTTTCTGCAAAATGCATGCGAATTCACTGGTAATTAGAAAAAAGGGGTGTTTGGAGAGTCATGATCGCCTAAAGTGATATCGCATATTTTACGGTATTAAATACCTTTGGTGATGCAAAAAGCACTTAACTCTCGCTTGAAGCCTATTATGTGTGTCAAAAGTAGCAAAAAATATGCCAACCGTGTTAAATAAATTCAAAAGAAGATTCGAAAAAAAAAAAAAAAAAAAAAACTAGCAGTGTAATTTCCAAAATGTTAAATGTAGTGAATCGCCACCTGGAGGCGTAATTCATCATCGCAAATTCTGGAGCTTCCTCAAGCATATTGATTGAGTTTGTTCAGATAAAAAACGGTGGATTTAACAACTTATAAAATTAAAGAGACGAGAATTTGTATGGTAATCGAAAACCCTAAAATGTTGAAGACATAAAAAAAGGAATTACTTCGTTTCAATCATAAAGGTAATATGAATAAATTTCGTTTAAAACTTTTCTTTTAGGAACATGTCCTGTGGTTGGCTTATTTATGCTGGTGATCCGAATTATTCGTTACAAGTTGACTGGCAAAGGGTTGATATTGAATACAGTCTTGGTTGTCACAAGGATTTCGTTCAAATCTACAGAGGTGAGTATATTAAACCCTCTATTATTGATTATTATTTTTGCTGTATACTCATTTCTTTCAGGGTACTAACCAGAGACCTAAGGTCAGAAATGGTGTCATGAAATTTTCTACTGACCATTTTTCTTTTTTTTTAAATAAAATCTAAGATCGTACATATTTTACATAGATAAACCCCTTCGTAAATGTGAGCTACACTTGTAAGTACAATTTTTGTATTTCTTTGTTTTGGGTGACCAGGAAACCTTTCAATGAGTCTATCGGAAACTTTTCCAATCAAACCGAGGGCTCCAACTACAACTGGCATTTTTTATATCCTCACGTGCCATATTTTTGAAGTTGTTGTTATTATTATTATAATTATTTATTATTATTATTATTATAATTATTTATTATTATTATTATTATAATTATTTATTATTATTATTATTATAATTATTTATTATTATTATAATTATTTATTTATTATTATTATAATAATTATTTATTTATTATTATTATTATAATAATTATTTATTTATTATTATTATTATAATAATTATTTATTTATTATTATTATTATTATAATTATTTATTTATTATTATAATTATTTATTTATTATTATTATTATTATAATAATTATTTATTTATTATTATTATAATAATTATTTATTTATTATTATTATAATAATTATTTATTTATTATTATTATTTATAATTTGTACGATCGTTACACCCTGGTCATAAATAATGGACTGTTCTGTTTTGATCGCGTGAAAAAGGGGGAAAGACACTACTTGATTTCAGTAAGAAAAATAATGAAAGACTGGAATATAGAATCTATATGTTGATCTTAGCCAGGAGGCCGAGAAACGTTGGCCTCCGATAAAATCGTCTTTTTTTTTTTTTTTTTTTTTTTTTTTTCCGACCTTATATTGTATCGAACGATGGAAACTGAGATTTCCGTTAATCCCCAAAAGTCCAGTTACCATAAATAAAAAATATCGTCTACTGAATTATTTTTAAAGTATTATTAACAGAAACATTCCTAAAATGGGAATTTGGCTGAAAAGGAGGGGAAAATAGGAATGTTTAACGTTTCCTGTTAATACTTCATAAATAATGAACTATTCCGTTTTGATTGCGTAGGAAAACAACATACGCTACTCGGTTTCAGTGAGAAAATGAATGAAAGAAGATGGAAGTGTTTGACGTCTATTTCAATGAAATGGAAAAAGTTATCAGTTTTTAAATGTTTTTATTTGTACCGATTTCTTAAAATAACGAATAGCATACATGTGATCGTTATTGCAATATTTTGTTGAAGTTGTTAAGCTCACATATTTCACGTCGCGATAGGAAAATTACTATCAATATTTTATTTTCATCGATCTCATCATGATCTTATTCAATCATTAACTTAAGTATTAAGATTCATCTGAAGATTCAAATAAGAAAACCATGAAATTTTTTGTTGTTGTGGTAGTAACAACGCCTCCTCCTCCTACGACAACAACATGTTTCTCAACTCTGGAATATTAATGCGCAAATCTCCTTTGAAGAAAAATATCATTCTTAGACACAATTATCACTAGGTGCTCTACACTCATGGTCAGCCTAAATTGAATACATATCGACTAAGTGCAGTAGACAATTGATATTGCAGTGCTAAGTTACAGAAATACTATATATATATATATATATATATATAATTTTTGCTTCTAAAAACTTATGCTGAATCAAAAAATCGTCACTCGTCAACGCAGCCTTGTCGAATACTTTAATATTTAATTTGTAATATAAAAGTTTGATGTATCCTGAGACCGTTGTGACACTTAGAACAATATAATGAAAAATTATGTGGAAATGTCTTGTTTAATGATTCATTTCTTTATTCGGGTGTAGATTAGGGAGAGGAAAAGCAAGGGATCATTCGGTCATATCTGAGTCGTGTAAGATAGATTTCTTTGTTTAAAATCGCTTGACCATCCAATTGCACACCAAAAAAAAAAAAAAAAAGAAAGGTGGAAAATAGCTTTCGACGCATATTTCCTTGTCGAAGCCACATTATTCTGTAATTTATATGACGTGATCATGTGTTATAGACGTTTCGTGATCGCTATCGCTGAAAATGTGGGCGACTTTTGTTTTTTTTTTCCGTTAAAAAAAAAATTCCTTCTAATTACCCCGAACATAATCCGCACTTAAGAAATAGGAATAACTCTCTAATTTTTCAGATTTTTTTTATTCTGAAGGTTGATGCTACGAGGCAAGCTAAACAAATTTTGATTTAGTTTCTTAGTGTGAATTAATGTTTGCGATAAGTAACTTTACATTATTTGGTGTGACTTAAGTTTTTTTTTTTGTTTTTTGTTTTTTTTTGTTTGTTTGTTTAAAAAAAAAATATGTATTGATCGGGGGGGATTTTATTTATTTATTTATTTAGTTTATCTCCGTGGTTATGAATGAATAAAAACAGCTTTTGTTCTTCTAAACAATTTGAGTTCTTGTGTATAAATTCAAAAGAAAGAAACTATCATTTTAGTAAAAGCCAATATTTTTGTATCTGAATCAGTGAAAGTGCCGGGAGCGTTGCTTTTTCAAGAGGAATACAGGATACAAATTAATCAAATCGGTTATGCTTTCTTGAGTTCATTGGAAGAATTTTTATTTTTACCACCAATATTTTATTTGTATGTCTTACTTATTGAAACTTCTCAGCTCTGTTGGGATCGTGATTTAAAATAAGTCTGATTGTTCTCGAGCCGTACGAACAGGTTTCGAAAGATAGAAGACAAGTTGAAAGCGAAAAATAATTTACGGGGAAGAAATTCTTTTTCTAAGTTTTGGGAAATGATAAATTCATAAATTGGTAGTCTTAATTTTATTCTCGTTACTTTTTTTGGTCTTGATTTTGGTTAGTTTTATGCTTCGAACGTTTAGTGAAAAATTCCATTATATCATTCTGGAAATGAAATCCGTACAGTACTTCGATAATTGCCCAGATACCTTGGGACAAGCGTTGAAAAAATGTATTTGAATAATAGAACATTTCGTATAATTGAATTCCTCCGAGTATCTTTCTGGTGAAAAAAAAAAAAAAAATCAACAAAGATACATATCGTCATTGTGTGAGGCTGACCCAAGTAAACTCTTTCCAATTGACAAAGTCTACCGTGCGAACTGTCAAATCTCTCGTGTGGTGCTTTTTTAGGCCGAGCTGATCTCGCAAAAAAATTGCATACGCCCAACCACTCTCGCCAATTCTCGTAGTTCCGAAACCGTGTCTTTCTTAAATTAAGTTGTCGCAGCGGCCATATTTCTTTTCCCTTTCCTTTTCTTCACTCGTTTTGCACGCCAGGTATATACGTGCTCGCTTTGCCATACGGAGTAAGTGATCTTCACTTTTACAGTCAAATATAAATTTTAAAACGTTTTGTTCAAGTTTTTGTTAATGTTTCTTTTTTAAAAATAAATGAGTTAATTTTTTTTTTTCAGCTGGTAACTAGATTTTTCTCTGCTAATTCCCGGAACTGGATTAAGGTAGATTTATTTGTAAGGATAACTTTTGGTTGTAAACGCAACCGAAATTTATCAAATATAATAATTTCTTCGGTGTTTGAAACTCAGGATTGAAGCTGTTGAATTTCGACAGGTAAAATATTATCTTCCTCGACTTCGTTCTTCATACCCTGTCTGATAGTAGGGTAAGACATAATTTCCGTCGTGACCAAGCTGTGATAATTGAAATGTATTTTCTTTGTACGAAAACAGCGAGAAAATAATCAAGCATGAATTGAACTGATTTTATTAGCGTTTTTACCAAGTTTAGTATAGTTTTCTAAATTCTCAAAATGCTTATTTGAGATTAAATTTTAGAGTCGTTTTAGTTGGGGTAAGTTAAAAATGGCCGAATGCCTTTTTTTCCTCTTCATTTCACATGCAGACAATCAAGGAATTAATCGTAAGCGACCAGACAGCCAAGTACCAAATCGGTTTCGCTGGTAACAGCAATTTTACTGTTTTCGCCGTTAAATAACTCGATCTTCCGCTGTTTCCCGCAACTTGTGTAAATTGATGGCAGATCAGAATTTCGGAGAGATCACAAAAAAGCAGAATTTATTAGGAGCTAGAAAAGAATAAAATCTTTGGAGAGCCAACTTCCTAAAGGAGCAGAATACAGAAGAAGAATCATTAACTCTAAGAAGATAGAATGCATGGTTTTCAACAAAAGAGATAGCCCAAGATATAAGTGACGCGCTAGGTACGTCATAATCGAGCAAATATAAAGTTTTAACTCTCTGGGTTGTGAAGGAGAAGATGAAAAGCTTGAAGTATAATTCCGATGGCGTACAGGAATAGCAAAAGTTACTTTTGAGAAAATTAAAACATTTAAGAGAAAAGTTACATTATTACAGACAAAATTCTTCTGAACTGCTTGCCAGTGAAGATTTTTTTAATAGATTAAACCTCAAACAAGGCGATAAAGCCATTAAGGCAAGGGGTTACTGGATATGGAAGAATTAGAACACATACATTTCACTAAGGAGAAAGAACAAAAGGAGAGTAATCAGTAGAAAGCGATTGACATTGATATTAACTTTTCCAAGATTAAAGTTTTCTGAAAATCATAGAGCCGTATTGGGATCGAAATTGTGGATAAACTGCCAGAAGTTTATTTTTCAATATATTGCTACACACACACACATATCTATATATATATATATATATATATAAGGTTGGTGCAAAAATAACTTCGTTTTCTCACATAGTAACATATGTTAGAAAACGAAATTATTTTTGCACCAACCTAATAGTATTACTCTGGTGTATTTCCTGTCGAGAAAAACGTTAAAAATTCTTTCTGCCGTGCGATGTCAAATCAATCTGGTTTCAATCCCGGCTTGAAGCAATCGGAAATCTAGCCACACTAAGGAGCTATGATACAGTAAAACTGTATGTCTGTGGATGACACATACACACACACACACACATATATATATATATATATATATATATATATATATAGTGTGTCTGTATATATGTATTGCGAAACAGTCTTTTGCCACTCGATTTAAACCAGTCTTCACTTTTATTTTTTCACATTTTCTCTGATATTGAGTACTTTTCTCATTAAATATAGCATGATTATATACTATATTTTTATTATAGGAAATATTTAAAATATATTTTTTTATCATAGGAAATATTTAAAGTATATTTTTTATCATAGGAAATATTTAAAATATATTTTTTTATCATAGGAAATATTTAAAATATATTTTTTTATCATAGGAAATATTTAAAATATATTTTTTTATCATAGGAAATATTTCAAATATATTTTTTGTCATAGGAAATATTTCAAATATGTGAAATGTGTTTGTTGATGTACACATTTTTATGAATATTTTAATTTTCCGTTTTTTCCTTTAAGGATCGAATAAAGCATACTTTACAGCAGGAAATGAAAACTATTCATATATTTTTAAAAAACAAAAACTGATGTAATAAAAATTTAACCCTCCCCTCGATGTTTTAGAAAAGATTTTTAAATGTCTTTCATGAAATATAATTTTTAGTTTCACACGCGACGTTTCTATTTTTTTTTAAACTCGATACTTTTCTTTTCACCGATATATTTCCGCCGAAACTCATTCTTCACTGTTATTTCTTTGTTGTATGTAAAACATTGCGATTTTTTTTTTATTCCAACTTAAATCTTAGAAATAACATGTATAAAGACTCACATTTTTTTGTTTTCTAGTTTCTATATTCTATTAGATAAAAACAAATTCCTATTGCCATTGTGCACGTTTAGTGCATCTTTTTTTTACCCATGTTTCGTACACGTAAAGAAAAAATGAAAGACTTCGTATATTTCTCGCATTCAATAAAACAGCTCGAAAGAGCGGAAACAGTGAAGTAATAACAACGTATGTGATTGTACGTGGCTGGTAAATCTTTAGAGCGATGATAGGCAGTTGGATCAGCAAGCAGTCTGAATGGATCAGCTTTTGTTACGAGGAGATCAATTAAGTGAGGCATATAGGGGGTGGTGGTCAGACCAAAATAATTGATAGAGGTCTGTATGAACAGACGAAAAGATTTGATCTTACTTCGTATTATAAAAATCAGTTTCCGCGTCTTACATACGTTTATTTATTTATTTATTTGTACATCAATAATAGCGCAGACTTTAGTAGTTCTACATTATGAAGAATAAAGTGAATATGTCTCAGTCCTCGCACTCACAAAATATGTAAGACCATTGCACTGCTGAAATATCGAGTAATCATTTCTAATTTACGATCTTGTGCCGAAACTGTAACCGGGCGTAACAGCAAAATTGTCCAGTTGTTAGATTAAGAAGTGAACCGTTGTATCTTAGAATTGATGAAATATATATTACTGGAATTCAACGAGGTTTTTTATAGCACTCATGGACTCTAATAAGAATGCATAATTAATCTCTAAGCTTAACAGAAGAATTCTGACGATATCGATTATAAACGAAAAGGACATGTTCGTCATTAATTAATTATAGCTAAGGATAGGAAGCTCATGAAGGATTGATAAAAAGTTTATATCCCAGGATCATTTTCCAACCTATTCAAGGTGATCTTCGCCCTCTAACTTTCTGTCCTGGGGTAATAAGGTTCTTCATTTGTTTCACGTACTATTTCACATTAGTCTTTTTTCATTGCTATTTGAACTGTTATAGCTGAAACACATCTCTCGTGCCAAATGTCTTGTGAATTGAGTTGGATCTTTTCTAATTGATCTCTTTAGCTCTAAGTTGAAATGATGATCTCTCTTCCTGTTGTGACCTGTTGATCCAGTTTTCCTCTCTACTGTCCTCCCCCACCCTTGAATGACCTTTGAAGATGGATGCCAGAAAATGAATGTTGGTACCATTACTTAAAGTCTGAATTATCCTTTCCTCTCACCATTGCTCAGTATGGAAGACAGTTGGTGCTGACACAAAAGTTTTAACCTGTTCTCTTTCTAGATGAATAATTGAAAAGGTTTTCCAGTGATTCTTACGACAAAGGGTATCAAGATAGCTACCCATCTTATCTGAAAACCTGGAAAGAAGAAACTCGATTAGTTTAGTGTTTTTTGTTTGTTTGTTTTTTTGTTTGTTTGTTTGTTTGTTTTTTTTTGTTTGTTTGTTTTTTTTTGGTTGTTTGTTTTTTTTTTTGGTTGTTTGTTTTTTTTTGGTTGTTTGTTTTTTTTGGTTGGTTGTTTTTTTTTGGTTTTTGTTTTTTTTTTTTTTTTTTTTTTTTGGTTTTTGTTTTTTTTTTTTTTTGGTTGGTTGTTTTTTTGGTTGTTTGGTTGGTTGTTTATTTTTTGTTTGGTTGTTTGTTTATTTTTTGTTTGGTTGTTTGTTTATTTTTTGGTTGTTTGTTTGTTTATTTTTTGTTTGTTTGTTTTTTGTGCTTTTTTTGTTTGTTTTTTGTGTTTTTTTTGTTTGTTTTTTGTTTGTTAGATATTAAACATTTTTGTGAACAATTAAGCTGTTACACCCGGTATAACGTCCAGTGAAGATCGAATTATTTCTTACTGATCTTCCAGTCTGGCTTCAAAACCCTTACATTAAGAAGAATGTATAATTTGTAAATATAAAAAAATCTAGAGAAAAATTAAGGTTTTTTTTTTTATTATTATTTGGTTAGAAATATTTTTGATTATTTTTCATTTTATTACAAAATATCTAACAGTGAAAATTTCACGGTTTTCCTATTTGAATTTTCTGACGGATATTCCTCAATTAATGACTGAAAAAGCGCATGGCGAGATCTACAGTAATAAAATATATGTATAAATTCCCAATCACATCTTTAATTACTTGGGATTAACAGATTTAATAGAAAACATAAATACAAGGTGCAGCAGAAATACCTCCTCCCACTTAATAAGGCACTATTGGCAATGGTGTCTTCATCTAGCTATTGTCATGCCATTATGTGGGAGGTATTTATGCTGCACCCAATATCAATATTGGTCATTATTTTAAGACGTAAAGAGGTACAAATGGGAACATATTTTAAATTGACAACTTTTGCCATTTCACTGAAACAGACGTTAAAGACTTCTATCGTTCCCTCTGTCTTTGTCATTTTCTAGCTGAAACAAGTAGCGTCTTTGATATGTCTTTTCCATATTTCTGCGCGATCAGAAAGGAACAGTCTATTATTTGAGGTATTGGCAGGGCGTAACGGTCGTCCAAGTAGATAAGCCGAATAAGATTGTGCGTGCAACATTTTCTCAGTGCCCATGTACAGCATGTGATCTGTTTGAAAAAGGCTGTAAAGAAAAAGGCAAAGAAGAACTGTAAGAAGACAGAATGTGTGTGGGGTTTGCTAACGAGAAATTTACTGACGAACGTCAAAACCAAGAAGTTTGAAATCAGTTTTCATTCTTTGAAATAGACTGCCTTTCTAACCTAATGCGTTTCATGTATCCGATACGCCGACAAATCATTTTTAAAATATTGCTGTTGGCATTAGCAACTATAAAAAGATACTTGATTGGTTGGACAATGATATCTCAATGACATTCGATGAACGAAATACCATGTTAGTTTATAGCCACAATATTTCCACTTACGTTTCAGAGGTTTAATAATAAATCCTAATCGAGCTGTTAACACTGAGTATACCGTAGACGGTCTGTGACAGAACTCTGAAATAAGTAAAGATGCCTTCTATAAACTAAGCAAAGTATTAGTTAACAGGAAAAAAATTGTTAGAAACAACAAAAAAAATGGGCTGAACTATTATATAATATCAGTCTTCCTACATAACAACGAATGCTGGACAATTTTAGAGCAACAGACGTGGTTCTACAGAAGTGTTATGGGACCTTACCCATAATAACATAATGGACTATTTCATACGTAACAAATACTGCGCCTCAAGAGGAAGCAGGGAGTTCAGCCTGAAGTCAGCTGAGGGCGGTCTGGGTATGCCTAGCATTGACATTCGTCAATATATGCTTCGCATTACCTTTCTAGACCGAATGTGTCGCGGACTGGATGAGGTGGGCACCTTTTGGAAAGAAGACGTCCGAAAACATTTCCCATCCCTGAGAAGTGTGCACTCGTGCGAGGAGGAGGCTGGCCTTACACCTCGTGCCGAGTGCTCCTTCTACCGCGAATGTCGTCGTGCTTTGAAGCTTCTCTTACGAACGACGGATGGCCTCTCCAACGCCCAGGCGTTGTCTCGTAAGGCATTGTATCGATTGTTTGTTAGGGCGTCCGTTCAAGATGATCTGATCGACGAGCTCGGTCTTACGAAGCAGGAGGCTCGCTCGATATGGCCTTGGGCGCCTGGGTTGAAATGTCTCAATAATGAAGAGGCATCATTCACCTGGCTGATGATTCGTGGGGCCCTCTGGGTCGGCAAGAGACTTTGTTCAGCAGGCTTGGAGAAATATCCAAACTGTCGTCGCTGTACTGGGGAAGTCGAGACCATTGGTTACGCCTTTTTTCGGTGCAAGACGGTAGTGCCGTTGTGCAGGTTTGTTGAAGGCCTCGTAGTTCGCATGCTGCAGTGAAAGTTTGTTGTCCTGGAAGCCAGTTCTGTTTGTAGCAATGTGGTGCCGCAATTGATGAAGGCTGAACACTATGTGTTCTGTTGCTTACTAGGGGTCATGAGAGTCGTGATTTGGACGACGGGTCAGAAGGAATTCCATGAGGGCGGTAAGTTCACCTCTTCCCAACTGATCTTGTTCTTTAAGCATCAGCTTAAAGTCAAGATTAGGACGGAAAGGCGGCGGCTCACCTCATCCGAATTTGGCAAAAGGTGGGTGAATCTTGCGCGAATGTGTAGAGTAAAAGGGGCTGACCTAGAGTGGCATTTGGATGTCGGTTAGGTACAGAATTTTGTCCTAACAGGGTTGAACAGAGACAATCCACCCAGATATTAGGTTAGACTAGGCTTTCTATTTTGATTCTTTAGTTTTTCCGTTTTCTGGTTAACTTAGCTAGGGTATGCATGCGCATTGGTCCCTTTTATTTCTGTCCCTATTTTTCTTTTGTTTAATTCCCCATCCCCTCCCTCGTTAGGTGGTCAGTGGTATCAGTTCTCTGGTGGATGCGGGGCGCCTTTCGTTTAGTGTATGTGATTTTTCGTATTTGTTGTTGTGTATGAATGTGTGTGTGTCTGTGTGAATGCTTGGAGGAATGAATGTTTTTTCTTATTTTTCTTAGTCCCGCATTGATTTCGTCTAGTTAACTGATGTTTGTGCCACATTTATGGTTTGTGGGGGGGTTTATTACCAACACAGTTTTGTTTAGTTTTTTTGTAAATATTTAAAGTCATATTGTATATATTCATTTGGGGATCTTTTTAAAAATTGTTATTTTATGACCCTCCCCCCACGAACAATATTTGTACATAAGGGGACTAGTTAGGTTTTCATAGAGAATTTGAGGTATTATGGTGGACGCAGTAAGAAAGGTAGAAGTGAATGTGTTGTTTTGGTGATTGGATTATTGTTGGTATGTTTGGGTCCGTGTCTGAGACTAGCTAAGTTTAGATGTAAGACAGAAAAAGACCGTCCTTCCCCAACCCCCTTTTTAGGCCTTGTGCCACATTTTGTATCATATACAAATAAATATCGTTCAGCCTGAAGTCGGGCGACCGGCTGATCGGGTGAACTCTCTGCCTTCGGGCGGGGAGGAACTCGAACGAGGTTACGTCGAAGGGCAGAGTCTCTCTCGGGGAGGTAAACCGATACTGAACCCGTTTATACGGGTTCAAAGGGCACATTTTTGGCAGAGCCCACGGGCTCGGAGATCCCACGTTAAACCGGCCTTGTGTCACATTATGCCCTCGTGGGGGGTTGACTAAATACTGTTCAGTCTGGAGTGAGGTCCGTCAGTCAGAGCGAGCGAGTCAGTCAGTCAGTCGAGTCAGAGGCAGTCTGAAACAGTCGCGTTCAGACAATTACTACAAGACATTGGAATAGTGATACTGGTCGAGACTACATTGTTCTCCCTACTAAACCTGATTGTTCGTACTAACATTTTCTACTTCTCTGTATATATTCCTGTTTGTAATATATCTGTGTTATTCCATATCCATGTTCAAGTTCTTCTTTATTAGTTCTACTTTGGACTATCACCGTGGTACAAGGAACCCGACCATAACACGAAGGATGCTGTGGATACCCTGGATTGAACATGTGAGAAAGATGAAAATTTTGAAAAGAAAATCGTAATGAAAAGGAAATATCTACTTGGAATAAAAAAGATTCTGATAAATTTTCTGGGATATAGTTAAGGTAACTGGGATTGAGAGATACACATGAAGAAAGCTGGAACGTCATAAGCATAACAAAATTATGAAGATATTATTCAGAATGTAAAAAAAAAAAATCATGTAAATAACCATTCATTTGTACTGATACTAAAACTATATTTACAAGATTTACTTGAGCCTAGGAAAGGGCTATGAATACATAATAACACTATCTTAAAGAAGACAAGAGTTTTCTTCACGTATGCCCGCCCGCGCGCACACACACATACACACAGCAGGCCAAAAAGTTAAGTATAATGAAAACAAAAAAACATATACCATTTGCGTTGTTAGACTCAACTACTTATTTGAGTAAAGCTTAAAATATGAAAAGAAAAGAATAAATAAAAATTTAGCATTTAATAGGGAAAATTTGATGTGTTTGTGTATGTTTAGGTGGCATATAGGCATGTTTCATTAAATAATATAGACATGTGTCTATTTTTATAATAACCCTTTCTAGTTCTCTAATTATCTTCTTGCTGTTACCAAGGAAGACGCTGTATTTTTTTAACTCGAGTACTTTCGATACAATAGTCACCATCACAACGAATACTGTTACATTAAGTTTGTCTGCGCTATTCACCCCGAATGATGATCTCGGGGAGATAGAAAATAAAATAAAAAGAAATACGGCGCCTTCCTTCATGAATTTCAATTTAACATCAAGAAGGTAATTAGAGAAATAGAAAGAAATTGTTATAAAAATAAGCATACACAATGTCTATTATTTAATGGTACATGTGTGTGTGTGAGCGCGCGCGCATATATATATATATATATATAGTCATCCACAGATAGACCGTTTCGCTGTATCACATCTCATTAGTGTGGCTAAACAACCGATTACTTCAAGACGGGAATCGAAACCCGACCGATTTGGCATCAGTGTGAGATTCTACCTCAAGCTGTCATCCGTAACTAGGAGAGCTCGATCAGAGTAGAAGAGCATTGCATTAGCAGCCACTGTTTATTAAATCACACCTTCCTCTCCGAGAGCTCAATACAATCATTTCGAGACCATAATTCGTATAATATATATATATATATATATATATATATATATATATAGTTTGGGTGTGGGGTGCTTGAAAAAATAAAGGAAATATCTTGGCCGCCTTTACTCTCCAAGGACCCCATTGGGCATCGGCAAACCCGTGAAACACAGACCTGTTAACCTGACAGTAGGAAGGACAAACACATTCTCAAAACGAGTTAAACATAAGACTATGTACAATAGTGAAGCACCGACATATGTTATGCTACGATGATTGATATATATATATATATATATATATATATATATTGTCTACACAGAAATAAAAGCACAGGTAAAGAAGGCAAGCAGTCGTGCGTGAATAAAAATGTCTCTCTTACGTCCCCATGACGGACACAGTAGTAGCCTGACCCTAACTTTTTCTTGCATCCGCTTCCGTTGTGAGTTATGCAGAAACCAACTATCCACACCAACTGTCTTTTACGATGCCCTCAAAAGCCTTTTTGGACGTTAGTAAATTCGTCCTACTAAAAAGGAGATAAACACATTCTAAATTCATAGACGATGTTAGGAGTCGTCATTTCTTCAAAACCTGATGCTAATTCCCTTTTTAATAATAGTTCGAAAACTTATCAAGTAAACATAATGTTAATAACGATTCGGAACGAAATACTGTCACAAATAAAATATTTGAAACAAGTAAATTCAATATTTCTTGACGAAGCCAGATGAGTCATTCGAATCACTTCAGAAATTCATTTTGTTGGATGAAAGATTTTCCTTTAATTTTGATTTTATATTTACGACATTAAAATGTAATTCTGAAACTCTGGCGTACATAGAAAAAATAAAAGATTCTAGTTTTAAAACGGAAAAACTTTATTTTAAATCTCTTCAATGTCAAATATAGACGCTCAAAAATGAATAACCGTTATTGTTTACTGATTCTCGAAGGAATTGTCATTTAAGTTTTATATTTAGAATGACTGATGATTCCTAGTCAAACATAACCAAAGTTTTAAAAAAGTAAACCATTTTAACAATGTGGAATTTTCTTTTGTATTTCTTCATTTCGATCATAGTTCCCATTTTCTGTTTAAACCAATTTGTATTAAACTATTTCATAGACAGACATGAATTAAACGCATTAATGACCAGAATAAAATCCGTTAATATTACAATTAAAAAAAAGAAAATTCAGTATTAAAACAAAAAAATAATTTTAATAATATCACCATTTTAATTATAAATATGTTAATACTGTTTTAATTAGATTTTTTTTAAAAAATCCCCGATTAGATTTTTTTTAAAAAAATCCCCGATTAATTAGATTTTTTTTAAAAAATCCCCGATTAATTAGATTTTTTTAAAAAAATCCCCGATTAATTAGATTTTAAAAAAAAAAATCCCCGATTAATTAGATTTTTTAAAAAAAAATCCCCGATTAATTAGATTTTTTTTTTAAATCCCCGATTAATTAGATTTTTTTTTTAAATCCCCGATTAATTAGATTTTTTTTTTTAAATCCCCGATTAATTAGATTTTTTTTTTAAATCCCCGATTAATTAGATTTTTAAAAAATCCCCGATTAATTAGATTTTTAAAAAATCCCCGATTAATTAGATTTTTAAAAAATCCCCGATTAATTAGATTTTTAAAAAATCCCCGATTAATTAGATTTTTAAAAAATCCCCGATTAATTAGATTTTTAAAAAATCCCCGATTAATTAGATTTTTAAAAAATCCCCGATTAATTAGATTTTTAAAAAATCCCCGATTAATTAGATTTTTAAAAAATCCCCGATTAATTAGATTTTTAAAAAATCCCCGATTAATTAGATTTTTAAAAAATCCCCGATTAATTAGATTTTTAAAAAATCCCCGATTAATTAGATTTTTAAAAAATCCCCGATTAATTAGATTTTTAAAAAATCCCCGATTAATTAGATTTTTAAAAAATCCCCGATTAATCAGATTTTTGATAATACCTATTTGAATTAGAAAAATTGTAATTAATAAGACAAATCAATTGCAAACATTTTTAACATGCTCTTTTATGTACGTTTCCTTCATTATATTCTTTTATAATTCCCTTTTCATTAAAAAAAAATTTAATATAAATCCCTCTTTAATTGGGGGGGGGGCAATAAAAAAAAACGTTTTAATTATGAAATTAAATGTTTTCAAAATCTCGTTTTGATTATAAAAAAAAAATTATTAATTATAGATTTTTGGCTATAATTAATGACAGGTAGATTTGTAGAATGTATTAATAACTGTCCACGTCCCACTTTATCGGCCTCAATTCCTTAACTAGATTGTTGTTGGTGACAATATTTTATACATGAGACACCAACATCTGCATTCCTCACGAAAAAAAAAAATGGAGATAAGAATCAATCCTTCTGACCTGACTATCTCAATCAGAAAGGGAATTGAAAAATCGAAGTCGTCACTCTATCAGTTGAGTACAATTTGGTTCACTTCGATTTGTTCGTCAGTGATTTGAAGCCTGAAGTTGAACTATCCTCTTAAGATTTCGATGGCACTTTAGTCTTCTGATTATAGTCTATTTATTTGATATTGAAGATAGAGAGAAATACGTTTAACGTTCTGAGACGGAACGAAAATAAAGGAGATGAAATCATTACAGTAAACATTGTAAATAATTTATATAAAACAAAGACGGCAATAGGAATCTTTTTTCTTTGCCAGAAAGAACATTTTCAACCATTGTCGATTGAATGTATATTTATTTCCTTTTTTTCTAAAATGTTTCAATATATACAAGGGAAAATTTAATTATAATAGACCGTTTATTATCATTTTAATATTTTAATTTTATTAGTCTTTTAATTCTATCATGTATGCATGAAAATATAGTTTCCTCTTTTTATACCTTAACTAACTCAAAACACGTAAATAAATCAGTCGTGACGGAACAAAAAAAGTCAAGCAAAAACTGTCAAGAGAGACACCTTAGTAAAGAAAGGGACCTGAAAGAGGATGACGATAAAACTAACCAAATCAGGCAACGGCATTGTGGGTGCGTTTACTATAAAAGGATATCACGCAGGTTCCTGAATCTCCTTTCTCTTTTAGCAGACAAGTTCCTTAGTGGTTGATATAAAATGCTGCAGATCAGACCCGTTGTTTCCCGCGAGGAGATGAGCACTACACAAGATTGTTTATTTAATTTGCATAAAGTCGATATGCAACGAATTTAGTCTGTATCCAGTGTCCATGAATTAATGCCTTAATTCCTTTTCAAATATAAATGCAAAATTTCTCTTCGGTTCAGTGGCTTATATTGAAAAAAAAAAATCTGTTTTTTCAGCGAACAAAATTTGTCTATAAACTAAAGTAGAATTGTGCAATGTTGCAGCTTTTGTTTCGTAGAGGAAAGTAAGTTTTCCATTGGGAATCTTCCAGAGACACAATTCTCACTTATGACGTCAGTTTGACAAGGTAATGAATAATCCGTGACATTTGAATTTGAACTGTTATATCGGTAATGGGAAGCACAATGGAAATGCTTCCCTCTGTCGGCTAGAATCACATAGACATTGAGGCAGGTCCTATTCTTGCAAGGTTCCATAATGTGTAAAGTCAGATAACTAATCTGAATTTCCGTCACGCTACTTCAGCCTGATTTGTCTTTGGGAAACTAGCAAGGTGAAAGAGGTCAGATTAGCCAAGGTTTAGTTTGAATGCTTATTTCCGATTTGGTAATCAAGTTTCGCCAAATCAGACAGTATTGTTTTGTTTTGTTTTGTGTCGGTACCGTTTTACACTGGACCCGAATCGAAATAAATTTAGCGTTTATTTATAGATCATTATCGTCTGCTAAAGTTTTTCTTTTTCGATTCACCTCAACAGTGCGTTCGAGTTTCCATTATTCAGCATAAACACAGGGAAGACGTCCAATCACTAATTATGCTTAATAAGTAACGCTCTTCACTAATCGTTCTTGGCAGGATCTGTAAGAGAAATTTCGTGGAGCTCTTTCCGTAATCTGTTGCGTACAGAATTAGAGAAACCTTCAAGGGGAAAACAAAACTAGAAATGTTCGTATTTAGATAGCGTGAAAAGTGGCTTTAGTATGGTTCTACTTAAGTCAGATGGGCGCGTGGCAGAGTGCTTAGAACGTTTTCATTCTCACCATGAGACCCGGGTTCGACTTACACCATGGTTCATTTGTCAGGAAGGTGACTTCCTGATATCATCAGACACTAGGAAGTCGGTCGCAGCGTGCGGCTCCTTTGGAAAGTGTCTGAAAACCATACCACGGGTTGACCCATGCCTTGTGAGTGAAATTGGGCACAGGGAACACTTAGGTGCCATCTATAGCTGTCTTTTAAAAAGATGACACAAGTCATCGTGCCCGAGAGATTGAACGTACTGGCCTTGTTCAAATTGTTGATCACGCAAGATAACACTATTTCCTGTCTGCTCAACATAGTTGCAGTATAAACTACAGGATGGCTCTGTGGGCGTTGAATAGGCACAAATGCGTCTAAGCGATCGTGTGTAACAGGGATTGGCTAGCCGCCCTAGTAGACGTGTATCCTTTAATACGAGTGGCCAGCTATACTACTACTTAAGTCAGGTATTGAGGTGGCATTTGATTCCTATCTGCGTCATCATAGATTTATTCGTGTCCCTTCATGGCTCTCCATAATTTCCTCTGCATTGTAGTTCATGATAAATTTTGTCTTCTTGCTATCTCTCCTAAACCATGTTCCGTTATCCATACATACGTTATAGCAAAAAGTATATTTTAAAAGAATAGACATGGAAAAAAGATACGATTGTTTAATATGAAAAAGAAAAGAAAATAACGCAAAATGCGGCATGCAAGTCGCCCTCAAAGATATTTATCTCCTAATTCTGAATTAGGCCAATATCTACCATATAGGTCGACCCTCAAACATACGGTAGGCTACCATAACCATAAAAGAATTGTTTAGGCTTTGAAAAACTCTAGTCAAGTTTTTTTGGGAAACTCTACCCAAAAGATGTTAGTTTTGAAAACAAGAGCTTTTGAAATTTTTTTTTTTTTTAAATTCGACCGCAATATATTTTTATAAGTTTGAAAACTCAATCTAAATAGATGTTTTTATAATTGAAAACGTCATCTAAAAATGTTTTTTTAGACTTGAAAACTCGACCGAAAAAGATTTTTTAGACTTGAAAACTCGACTTGTATACTGCAATTTACGTAATAAAAAAGAATAACACTTTTCATTTATCGGAAGTTGGTCGAAGAAGGTAAAATTCTTCTGCGCAACGGACTAAAAAAAGAAAAATATAACAAAGAAAATAGACTGGTATATGACAGGTGTGTATATATATATATATATATATATATATATATATATATATATTAGGTTGGTGCAAAAATAATTTCGTTTTCTCACATAGTAACATATGTTAGAAAACGAAATTATTTTTGCACCAACCTAATATCTATCTATATATATATATATATATATATATATAAGGTTGGTGCAAAAATAATGACGTAATAATGTCGTTTTTTGACGTATTTTAACGTCAAAAAACGACATTATTACGTCATTATTTTTGCACCAACCTTATATATTATTAACAAATCACATTCAATCTTAATCATTCTGTTTGCATAACGGAGGTTGTCCTGACTTTAAATTAATTTCAAGGACTTTTAAACGATAGAATGTGACCGGCACAGAACTAAGGACATGTTATTTCGGAAAGATGATGCATACCTCCGATTTTTTTTTGTTTTTCACATTAAACTACGATAGTTCCCCTCCCCCTTATTTTCTTTAATTATGTCCGTTCTTTTTGCAATAATTAATATATTTTTTTTTACCTCTAATATGATAATACACTCATGTGAAAGGAATAAAATCGTTTCGTAGCAATATTGATTTATAAAAATTCAATGAAAGATCATCGCCATTTAGATTTCAAAGATTTCTCGTGCACACAAAAGACATAATTGGAAATAACCTTATTTTTTGGTGGTGGTGGCGGAGGGGTTTACATGTCTTATCCAATCTGAATAAAAATATTGGTGCAATGATTACCGGATCGGTACGAGAAATCAGCGAGTTGTTCGCCAGATTCATTTTCGGACATATACTCTTATTTTTCTTCCTATCCATGGGTTAAATAACAAGGCAAACTGGACACTCTGACCGTGGTTGGCAATCTTCAAAACCGAATGTAGCTCTCACGGAGCATGTACTGCGGAAACGATTACAGAATTCATGATAACTGTTTGCTTTCGATTGCGTTCGATGAAGTAGGTACATTATCTCAAAATCTGGGAATAATCTGTATGATTTAATTAGGTCCAAGAGCTAGGAATGATCAACACTGCTTCGCATGTCCATAGCTATCAGGCTGTCAAGTTTTAAAGCAATGAAAGAAATTAAGATATTTTTGAGTCATTTTTTTAAACCAGTAACAACAGTTAATCGATTAAAACACTTAGACATAACCATATTTTAAAGATTGGATATGTTTTATGAATCGGCCTAATTTTGTAATTAAACTCGGAAAATTATTTGAATAGGGAATTTAAATTCTTTTCAAGACGGAAAGTAAATGGTCCATTTTTTCCAGAAATTTTGTAACTAGAAATAATTTTTCATATTTTTGTGGACACAAAATTTCTCAGAAATGAATTTAGAATAAAATAATAAATTTAATCATATTTTATTACAAAATGCGTAGAGCGATGAAAATGTGTAGTTTAAATGACTATACGATACCGTATCTTCTCTTCAGCTCTCAGCTGTGTTTTTCTGTCTTCAGAAATTTTTGAGGGATACCTAGTCCCGGAGATTCTAACCTTGTGGCAGCACCTCCCTTAGTTCCCTAAATAGGGAGCGTTGGTGAAATATTGACGCCAGCATGACAGTGGTCGAGGGGACTGGGTAAAGTTTGCCTTTGGTTTTTGTGTGCGCACTTAGGCATCCCACACTAATGTGGGATGCCTGTGTGTCATATCCCACCATCGTGGGGGTGAGGCAAATAAATATATAGCGTTACAGTATTGGCTGTTTTTGTTCTACCAGTGAAAGATGTAATGCACAGACAATGTTCCCTCGCGCTTGCTGTATGCATCAGTTAAAAAATAGACAGAAGAGTGTAAAATTCTCGAAAATTCAAACAAATATCAAATCCGTATAAATTAGTAACATGAATGCCATTCTTAACTTATCGCGAGAAGTTTTCGGACCATTGCTTCCAACATAGCTGATCAATTTTGTATTTTTTTTTCTTCAATGAAGAAATCTGACGGCATAATAAACAATGACTAGAACAAGTCAGAAAACCTTGTGTAACAATGATATCTAAATTAAAAAAAAGAACAAAAAACAGACTTCCATTGCTTTGGACATATCTATACGTCCTTACGAAA